>OZ010586.1:98492091-98494591 GCA_963932145.1 Acanthosepion lycidas | reverse complement strand
CCTTACGTATATACTAAGTTTATATTATTGCATCCTTAGCAGTGAGAGCAAGTAGATAATTTATTTGGTTATGACTAAGTTCTACCACGTATGATGCAAGCACGAGACCGCCAATAACTAATATGGCGAGGCACCTACTAATAAATAAGGAAGTTATATCAAATCAGACTTCATTTAAAATGCTGGTGTCGCTCCACCTTCAAGTCAATGTAAGCATGAATTGGATCTCGTGACGTTTCTTGACGAATGAGTAAAAAGGATATAAATTAATGGTATCATGGTTATTATACATGTTAGAATTTCTGGAACAGCGATCATGCTGATCAGTCGTAGAGGACAAGTGCTGGGAAACATTGGTTAGTCGAATCCTGCTTCTATCTCTTTCAGAAAAAGGTTCATGTTCGTGTGTTAAGGAAACCTAATGGCGTCATTCTGTCGTCAAATTTTTGTGCGTGTTAGTGGTGACATTTAAACAGGGTCTGGTGTGTTATATTGGATCCCACTGTGACTAATGTTGAAACAAAGATCTCACTTTATATGCATAGTTTTCATTAATCTTCATGGTGAAAATAATTTACCTTGACACTCGGTGACCATCTTTTGTTTCAGCAAGATGAAGACACCTACACATCTAGTGATCGTGACAACCGGTTGGTTTTAAGAGGAGCCGTTTCGAAATATTGCACCTCCTATTCGATCTAGCAACCGATTAAAATTTTTTCTAAAGGCTCCGGATAAACGATAATGTAGGAATCTCTGAAATGAGTAGGCGTCCTGTCAGAGTCATCCAAACTCTGCGGTAGCAAAATTTTCACTGCAATAGGAGAGGTTCGTCGCGAGAACAGTTCAAATGTTTTCCTTAACCCATATGTACGAGTATGGAAATCCTACATAAAAAGTGACCATGTTTAAAGTCGTACCTTAGTGGCGGGGTGGGGTGTTAAGTAAATAAATGATTTGGTTAAGACAGTGTACATGAAATATTGCATTCACCTTCGCGTTTGCCTGATTGAAAAATTGACTGAGTATGTTCCGAACATATTTCAAATATAACTAATTTTCTTGCATCTACACCGAAAAAAGTAACTCTTTTATGGATATCTCTATGTGACAAGATATATATATATATATATATATATATATATATATATATAGATAGATAGATAGATAGATAGATAGATAGATAGATATAGATAGATAGATACAGAAACACACACATATACATATATACATAAATATTTATCTATCTATCTATCTTTCTATCTATCTATATATCTATCTATCTATCTATATATATATATATATATATATATATATATACTTACATACATGCATATATATATAAATATATATATATTTATACATATATATATATACACAAACACACACACATATAAATATATATATATATATATATATATTTATCTATCTATCTATGTACTTATCTATCTATCTATCTATCTATCTATCTATCTATCTATATATATATATATATATATATATATATATATATATATATATATATATATATGCACCTATTGGCACCAGTATCTAGTAGACTCTATTAAACATATTTAGGTAAGTGTTTCTAATTTTTGAAACTACTTATTGAATAAGAATTGGCTAAGATATGCGTAGATTATGTTGATATTTCTTTTTGTTAAATATTGACGAAAAATGATTGTGAAGAACCTATTGACATGATGGCAGGTAGTTAGGAAGGTGCGGTAGGTGGAGATCAATAGGGAAATGGCTGACATGAATGTAAATGTGTCGATCTATTATGAAAAAGGGAAATCAGAAAAGGACTTGCTAGAGAAAAAGGTAACAGTTAAAAAAAGAACCAAGAAAAGGTTCCTAGAAGGGGATAAACGAGAGAGAACAGGTGAGGCTCAAAAAAAAGAAAAAAAAAGAAGTAAAACAGAAAAAATGAATCAGAAAAGGGAAGACAGAAAAGAAAAAAAAGAAAAAAATGAAACTGTTGTATTCAAAATCATACAAGAAAATAAATTAACAAAAAATTAAGAAGGAAATATGTAAAAAAGAAAGAGGAATGCATGTCAGTAATGGTAGCTTCGAATAAAGAAAGAGAAGAAAGAAAAATATACATGCCAGTAAAAAAAAAAAAAAGTGAGAAATAATAAATAAAGAGAAATGCCTGTTATTAAAGAAAAGAAAGAGAGAGAGAGAGAAAGAGAGAGAGAGAAAGAAAGAAAGAAAGAAAGAAAGAAAGAAAGAAAGAAAGAAAGAAAGAAAGAACAGCGAAAATGGGGCAAATAGATATGATGAATGGTGGAAAAGAAAGAAAGAAAGAAAGAAAGAAAGAAAGAAAGAAAGAAAGAATAGGGACAATGGGGCAAATAGATATGATGAATGGTGAAAGAAAGAAAGAAAGAAAGAAAGAAAGAAAGAAAGAAAGAAAGAAAGAAAGAAAGAAGGACAGGTACAATGGGGTAAATAGAAATGGCGAATGGTGTAAAAGAAAGAAACAAAGAAAAAA
>OZ010586.1:98432091-98484591 GCA_963932145.1 Acanthosepion lycidas | reverse complement strand
CTCTCTCTCTCTCTCTCTCTCTCTCTATATATATATATATATATATATATATATATATATATATATGTATGTATCTATCTATCTATGTAGTGTAAACGTACAAACACAAGCTCAGGTACAGTGCTGTGCAAAAATAAGTGAAGCTGTAAGATATTATTTTTAAAAAATATCTCTTTTTTCCAGATGATCAACAAATGTTAAAAAAATATATTCATTAATAAAAAATCTTTATTACTCTTTGATCCCTGCATTACTGAACAATGTTAACCCTTCTCCCTGAGATCCCGAGTCAATATTCCCAAATAATTGGTATGTAATGTTTTACGTTAGATATAAAAAATAGTTACATGTGTTTACCGACCGTTCAAACGGTATCTGAGCACTGAGTCATATTTCTCTACCCCTGTTCAAACGTGGGCTGGACATTAAGTCATTTTTTTGCTCTGCCACCGGGGTAAAGCGATGACCAGGGCTCAAAGTCTTAAGGAAATGACAACCACTTCCAAAATTTTTAACAAGCTAGAATTCAATTATTAGGTTGGTGCAAAAATAATGACGTAATAATGTCGTTTTTTGACGTATTTTTAACGTCAAAAAACGACATTATTACGACATTATGTTTCCACTAACCTAATATTAATTAAAAAATAAGATGTCCAAAATTAAGTCAAGCTTTAGATTTAGTATTTGTTCACTGCGCCTTTTGAGGTTACAATGTCATGTGGCCTTTTCTGTCATTTTAAAGTTTCTGACAGTAGTAGTGCCCATTTTTGACCAGTCTTCTTAGAAAATCTCTCACAATTGCACGATATTACCTGGATTTCTTGCATGAACTGCTTTCTTTCACATGAATCACATATTTTAAGTTGGGTTTAGATGAGGAGTTTGACTCGGCCATTCCAAGACTGGAAATTTATATTTATGAAGTCATTCTTTTGTAAATTTATTTGATGTCAGAGATCATTGTCTTGTTGGAAGTTCCAGCCCCGATCTAACTCAACTTTTTAAATGAGTACAAGGCACTCTGTTTGGTATCTTGCAGAATCCATTGTGCCGTCAACGCGTAGTTTCCCTATTACATGTGCAGCAAAGTACCCCGAAATCATAATACTCTCAACACCTTGTTTAATGTTTGGTATCAAATTCTTATCATCAAAAGACTTATTAGGAGCATGCCAAATATACCACCTACTGTTCCTCCCCAAAAGCTCGATTTTAGCTTTATCCGACAATAAACCTATTTTGCCCGAAAGTTTCTAGCCTTTAATATGAGATTTGGCATATTTGAGGCGAGCATGCTTGTGCTATTTTGTAAGTAGTGATTTTTATAAGCATACTCACACGAAGGTTGGCATTGTTCAGATTTCGACGCATAGTAGATCTAAGGACATTGATTCTGACATTGGCCATTGAGCATTGGAGATCACAATGATCACAGAGGGATTTATCTGGGCTTCAAAATTTGATGTTTACTTGCTCTTGCAGTTATTTTACGCGTACGTCCAATTCTTGACCGCTATACCGTCACACCAAAGGTCTTCCATTTATAAATATTTTGTTTCACGGGAAATATGCGCACTCTAAATCGTTTTAATAGATTTTTGCAACCTTCTCCAATTTTTAAAGTTTCAGGAAGTTCTTTTGATCTTTGAATATTTTTTTTTTAAATTTAATCTCTAAATGCACACATTTGTATACTCAGTGAGATATATTGTTTGACTGCACTATACAGAGCTTACCAAATACATTTAATAAACGTTTTTCTTAACGAATACATTGTTTAATTAGGATTTGTTGATTATCTAAAAAAATAGACAATTATTTTAAAAAAATATCGTAGGGGTTCACTAACTTTTGCAGAACATTGTATATACGCGAAAACATATCTATACCTGTCTTTGGTTTTGCTTGTAAGCTTTCCAAATAGGTTGTGTGGGAATATATTTCCGGTCCTGTATGTAAGCTTTGGATAACGTTAGGGGAACAATTCAGTGCAAGTTGTGAATGGAAAAAATAAAGAAATAAATTAAAGTTTCTTATCTTTAATTCCGGACAATCATATGCCAAGATCTTTTAACGATTACGAAAAATGGCGTTGCTTGTGTGTCTGGAATTAAGCTGATCAAGCGGATAAGCCGAGTCATGTGAAGGAAAGAATTCAGAAAACTTTTATTTGAACAGGGCCTCTGCATTCCCATGCTGTAATGTTCATGGATTTTACTATAAGAAAAGCTTGCGAGATGAAAGTCTGTTGAGACGCATATCAAAAACAACAGTTCCTACGATCTGCTAGTGAATAGTGTCGTTTTCGGTAGAGGAATACAATTAAATATACTATTTAATGATTATTTAAATACATTATTTAATGATTAATTGAATATACTATTAAATAAATAAACGGACCTCTATACTCAAATATGAGTATAATGTTTAAGTAATAATAATAATAATAATAATAATGATAATATATATATATATATATATATATATATATATATATATATATATATATATATATATATTTATATATATATATATGAGTGTGTGTGTGTGTGTGTGTGTGTGTGTGTGTGTGTGTGTGTTATAATATTTTTATTTAAAAATATTTATATCGCGCCACAGAAATTAATATGTTTCGGAACTTAAATTTGTTCCATTATCAAGCGATATTAGGTAACTTTTAATGAACATTATTTACGTTTGAAAACAGAATCGTATTAAGATTTACGAAGGAGATGGGGGACAAGATTTCAAAATTTTTATGTATATGGCTTCTTGACCAAAAGTACGTCTATAATTTTAAGTGAAACTTATAAACATAACTTAAAAACTCTCGAAGCTATCCATATTAAAACACTGAAACGGAACCTAAATAAATTAATTACGAATACTGCAAAAATATGTTAAAATCTTTGCAGTGGATAGCTTAACATTAATTTTGTGCGAATAGTTTTAATAATATTTCTTAAAAATCTCGAAAATAGCATATTTAATTACTTCCCTTTTATCCAAACGATTCTCATGTACTCAACTCAGCGTTCTTCAAGCCAAAATAACTTTGGCATGAACACAGTAATCTTGTCTTTGAAAATAATGAACACTACAATATTTGTATCGAAATAACAACACTCTAATGATAATATTGTGATATGTTGTAAGTAATCGGGATAAAATATGTATCAACACGGTAATTTTCTCTCTTCCTTTAATCTCGTCCGTGAATATGACAGGGTTCAATTGAATATAATTGGCATAACTGGTCTAGATTATTCAATGAAACATGTATCAATATATATATATATATATATATATATATATATATATATATATATATATATAATAAGAGAATGAACAGATGAAGTACAATTCTGCTGTTCATAGCATTAAAAAATATGCTCAATACAAAGTAGAGTAATATATTATTATCTTTATTATAAGAGATTTAAAAAAAACATTGAATTTGCTACACAATAGCTTACGTGTTTCGGCATTATGCTGTGCTTCTTCAGGCGATGGTAACTAGAGAGTGATTAAATGATTTTCAAGAACAAAGTGTTACCTTCTTCTCGAAAGATAAAAGGAGAAGGTCAGAATCAAAAACACATTTGTGGGTGTGTCTTGATCAACCAATTAATAGTCAAATCTACGCTAAATAGAAAGGTAAGCTTAAAGGGTGGTGATGAGTGAGTTATTTTTTCATGACATGATAAACCGGAACTTAGACATGTCATCATTGACAATTGCAGAAAACAAGTAACCAATAAAAGCATTGTGCTTGTAGACAAATATGATATGTTCACTTTTTCAAAGGCGCTAAGGGAAGTGGGGTAAGATAATCAGACGTAAAATTAATTTCAACATTTTTCTTTTTTAAATTTCAGATTACGGGAAGCTTCCCAAAGGAATACATGCATAAAAATAATATCTTCTACAAATTTTCTATGTTTTTAATATGGAAAATTTGTATAAGACATTACAATACTAACTGGATGGCAGTACATAGCAATACTAGATCTGAATAAAGAAAATAAGATAATTACTTGTAAAGGGTGGACAGTTATTTGCTTAGAAATTATGAACATAGGAAATGGTACTACTTATTTTTTTCAATTTATCTATGTTGTAAGGTAAAAGATAAAAAAAAAAATATCCTATATTCTTAGTAAAGATGATGGCCATATGTTAGTGAGAAATTCCACAATAATTGAAGCTGACAAAATCAGGAAATTAATACATGGGCAATTTAAATGTCTTAACCTTAAGGTAAGATCAATCCTAATTAAAACAAATAGATTTCCTCGATGTTACATTGGACCTAGTTAATAAGGTATTCCAACCCTACATAATGCTAATCACATATACGTCCATCCGAATACTAACCACCCTCCATCTATAATCAAAGACATACCTTCTTCTATGGATTATAGTATTAGCAATAATTCTTCCAATAGAGAAGTCTTTTTGAAACAGTAAAGTTTACAACACTGACTTAAAAAAAGAAAACTATTTGGTAAAAGCCGATATTGAACTAATGGTTAGTATTAAGTTAGGGCAGGAATTCTTCTATTTAACTGATAAACGCTGTCCCAGAAATAATCCACTTAGTAAAATTTTTAACAGAAATACACTAAAACTAAGGTATATCTGTACCGATAATCTTGGAAAAAATATTAAAAAAAAACATAATATATTTTTAAACCAATATAAAAATCAGAGAAATAATAGCCATTCCAAAGCAACGAGAGCTAATAATATCAAGTGTAATTGTAGAAATTCTAACGAATATCAATTGCCAAACTGATGTCAAACTGACATATTTCTACTATAGAAAATACAACTAAAATGTTTTATATTAGGAGTACCAGGAATTTTTATAAAACCAGATAGTAGCAACATATATTATCTTTCACAAATAACGCTTCCAAACATATGATGTCTCTTTCAAAAGATTTTTGGAACTTAGAAAAAGTTAGCAAAAGCCCTACGTTAAAATGAAAAATGATAAAAAATGTTAGAAATTGGTAAATTTTAAAAGGGCATTGCGTCTTAATGTTATGTGAAAATTTAGAAATTATCCGATTTTCAGACAAAGATTTAAACCAAACAAACGAATTAACTGTAAATTGTCGACACAGCTTATATTTTACCTTACTTGTTAAATTTAAAAGATTATGTATTACCGTTTACTTAAGGCTATAATTTAAAAGTAAATAACGGTCGACACTCTACGAGTAATTATCTAATTTTGTTTATTCAAATTTAGTATTGTTATGTGCTGCCGTCCACTTAGTATTGTTAATATAAATGTTCTATATATAATATAGATGTACCATATATTTAATTTCATCTGCAGGTTTCTTTAAGGAGCTTCCCGTAAGCTGAAATTAAAAAAAACAATTTTCTGTTGAAATTAACTTTGCGTCAGATTATCCTGCTACTCCTTTCCTCAGCGTCCTTTGAAAAATTGAAATATTTCTTTACACTCACGATACATTAGTCGCTTACTTGTTTTCCGCAATTGTTAATGATGACCTAAGTTCCATTTTATCTTGTCATGAAAAAATAACTTGCCCCCCCGCCCCTCTGAGCTAAATTTTCTATTTAGCGTAGATCAGATTTTTAATTGGGAGATCAAGAAAAACCCACAAGTGTACCTTTAATTCTGACATTTTGTTATCTCACTCCTTCCTTTATCTTTCGGATAAAAGAGGTAACACTTTGCATTTGAAATTTTCTTAAAAATCATTTAACCCCCATCCCACTTATTATGGCCTGAAGAGGTACAACGCAGTGCCGAAAGACGAAAGTTATTGTATAAGGAATCTACCATGTTTTTCTATAATCTCCTATAAAAATAATACTAATAATATAAATACATACATATATATATATATAAATATATATAAATATATATAATATATATATATATATATATATATATATATATATATATATATATATATATATATATATATATATATATATATATATATTCCTGGTTCAAGCGATTTTTTGCCATATATGGAAGACTAATTTCAAGAAAGGAAGTGTCCCCAAGTGAAAAACGACAAATATCCAAAACACCGTCTAATACTGAATTTGTCTATAATATGGAAAAATCCGACCAAATTACCAAATAAATCCTATAGTAGCAGGAGATATACAAACTGCTGAGAAAAAGAAATAATATAAAACGCGAACACAAAAAATGAAAAAAAAACAACTATTAAACTAGTTAAATACGATGAAAGTGTTGTTGCCTGTGGGGTCGAACACTGGAACTGAATAGCACAATAAATTCGAAAAATTTGCGCTGTTTACTTTTGGCATAACAGTAATGAATTTATGTGATAATAAATATAATTAATTTCCTCGTGTGTAAACGCTCATCATTCATCGAGCAAACATTTGAAATTTATAATATATTTCGACTAAAGAAATTTCGCATGAAAATAATCCCCTCAATTCCAGTGCTATCTATTTCAATAGTTGCTGCTGTTGAAAGTCCTCAAGTGATGTGGGTTATATAATTTTTATATTTCTTTGTGATTCAATGGCACCAGTTTACAATGTTCGAAGGATAGTCCCCGCTAAAACCTACATGACACCTTCACACAAATCTATTTATAACCATTGATCTTTGAAGCTGTCCGATTCAACTGAATTTATAGATATTTCGGAACACTGTTGGAATCATTTATGACATAAATGTAGAAGTCAAGATATGATGAGGCTAATTAATTTTGTAATAATATGTGGTGTTGGGAAAATCTATACCTAGCTTATCCTATTCTATGTTTCATTTCCTACACTAGATTTGTTGTGACGAATCAATATATCCAGTTAAATTTGTCCTGAATGCTAGCAACAAGTGTATAATAACGTGTTGAAGAAACCAAGGTCATTTTTCTTTAGAGAATGTAATGTAAAACACATATACATTCGTTTGGTGAAATTGAGTAGGAATGTACACACACGCTGCCTTTTTGATAATTTCTACTGATTACATACATACAACTAAAAAAAGTTAATGGTATTTCTGAATTTAACAAGTAAAACTCGACATTAATACTTGGGAGAAAAGTTATCATTTATTTGGAGATGGAAGGGTTTGGTTATGGGTTTGCAGCGAAATTAAATTACTTCCCCGTTCCGCTGGCCGGCTTTGTCAGAAGAGAATCGTATCACTTCAATCTAAATTCCTGACCTGATGAATTAGCAGTATGATGAGCGAATGAAACGTTCATAGTCTGACCAAGATTATCTCATGGAATATGATCAAATGAGATTTATTTTTCGAAATAATCCATATTGCAGTCCACACAGACTTTCGTTCCAAGTGCTTGGATCCTATGGGTGAAGAAGCTTTCTTTCTACTGGTTAAAAAAATTATAAGCATTAGACATGATTTTATCATCACTATGATACTGGTAGCCAGCCAAGTGTCCCCGTGAACAAGATGATACTCAAATGGGGACAAATCAGGCGAATAAAGTAGGTGATCAACCCGCTCAAAGTGACAGTCACACATAGGTGATCAACCCGCTCAAAGGTCTTGTGTGCTGTTGCAATTTCCTGACGAAACGAGACACATTTCGTCATTTTTCCTAGTCATTTGGTTTTGATAGTGTCTAGGAACTACCCCAGAAAGTTGACATCGTATTCCCCATTGATGGGTGTGACTCTTTTTCAAGATAGTCAATAAACCCAATGCTTTCTGCATCCAAAACACCTGAGCTCATCATTTTCCCTATAGATGAAACGATGTTGGCATTCTTTGAAACAGGTGAGGAGTGGTTTTCCAGTGCATAGATTGTCTCGGGCTCAAAGAGATGAAACCACATTCTTTTTGACTTCGGAAACCCTGACAGAAAAGAGCTGGATTTTCTTTCAAGCAATGTCATAATCCCCCGTAATGGGATCAACCTGAACACTTTTGCTTAGTTGTTCGAAAACGTGGCATCCAGTGAGCAAAACCCTTCGTCAGACCAAGTTCATCCTTCAAAATATTCTCTAAGTTTTTCACAAGATATGCCAAGAGCATTGGATATTTGATTTATAGTCAATTTGCTTTCATTTATCACTGTGATGAACAGTTTTTTCCTTTGTGGTGGAAGTTGAAGGACGTCCAAAACTTGAGAAAAAGACACTCCTTTCCCCTCTTACATTCAGCTGCCCACATTTGCACTGATGATAAAGCAGGAGCGTTAATGTAGCAAACATGTCAACATGAAAGTCCCTCATGGCTACATCCTTTTCCTTCAGGCAATTGATAACACTACGTTGGTAATTTTTTTTCCATTTCCAAGAGAATTCGTTACTAGTTAATTTTGAAGACTTCTTTGAACAGGCAGATATCAATTTGCCTGGAAAGATACAATCAAATTATTAGGTTGGTGCAAAAATATTGTCGGTTTTTGACGTAAATTTTAACGTCAAAAACCGACAATATTTTTGCACCAACCTAATACTAAGCAGAAGAGTTGACATTAATGCACCATTCACAGTCATCCCCATGAGATTTTAAGCCCTCCTTCCTATTTATATTATTTACAAAATAGAATAATTTCACATTAACCATATTTTAGGAGACTCGTGTGAACTCCCTTGAAATAAGCATAAATAAAAATATATATTCTGTTTATTTGAATTCTGTACAATAAGAGAGTCGGGAATGATAAAACTATCTCAGTTTCAAAGTTAGAATAAGGTTGTATGTCGATTAACACACCTGGAAAAACGAAACAAAGCAAGAAGCGCATCCTCATTGTCATGTATAAAAAATTAAAAAAATCTTTTCAATTAGGCAACAATCCAAAACATTCTCTTATTAACCAGCATCTTTATCTATAGTGTCTACTGGTTCTATTATGCAAGATGTTGTACATAATGTCGGGATAAAATTTAATAATGAAACCGCAACAATCCTGTGGATTTTAACCATTAATACTGATTGAATAAGCGTAAACACATCACTTGAAGACCTTAAACTGCAACAACAACTAAAATGCATAGCATATCTAACTCGAAAGTAAAATAACGATAGAATCAAGATGTTGATTTTCACTTAGAAGATTAGGAAAAACTCTCTTATCAATAATAGCAAAAAAAAAAACAGTTTTTTGGGAAACGCATTTTCCTGCGAAACACTATTCAGAAAAAAAAATCAACACTTACACAAAATGTTCGGTCAATAAAAGGCGAATATTTCTCTCTAAGGAAAATCGCACTATTACCATTGAAATTAAGAGAATGCAAAACATCATAGTTGTCAACAATGTATTATAAAACGAACTCTCCCGTCTGATGTTAAAACTTGATTCCAAGTCAATCAAATCGGTTGGCCAAACTTGCAACGAGGTTTCTATGATTTGTATTAGATAGGACTCAACAGAAACCGGTATTTATCCTCTTCATTCGATGTCTAAACTACGATTTCAGCCAATGGACCAATACTTATTAAAATGACAATAATTAAAAAAAAGAAATCAACATCGATTCACTAACTCCAATTAAAAAAAAACTTATAAAATTCAACAATTACTTTGTAAATTGCCACAGAAGGAAAACATTGATTCCACTGAATATTCAATAATGAAAAAAAGGTAATCGAAATTCTGTAGAGATGTTACACTGGGAGAATTTAAAATATTTTAAGGAGAGAAATATGAGTGAAAAATAATGTGAAACAAATTATAATTGGTTATATTCGAGGAGACCGTAACACGATGAAGGAAAATTTCTTTTAAAAGCCCAAGGGAATTCTTTTTCACATAACCTTCTACTGTTTCGATCGATAAAGAAAATAATACTCGTCAATATAATGAATATATGTTAGGGCAATTTGTTCCGTTATTGGGAAAACCATTCTTTTGTACATGTTCGATGTTTATGAAGCATTTGGATATACACTGCTCCGTTGTGGTCTGGTTTTTGAGCAATGTACGTATTAGCAGAATGTTTAAAGCGCCACAAACTTCGATACAAAACCTTACTAACAAGGACTCTAATGTAGTATGAAGTCTATAAAGTGATTAAGATAATGTATGAATATACGTTATTATTCATTCAGTTAACGCAATCTGCGCTGTTGTGGTTCCCACTCTCCTCAATCTCACGATTGGGGTTTATAATGACTTTCAAAGCTGAATAGTGCAATGATTACCCGGTACATTTTGCACCGAGTATTCACCCTGTCCCTCCCGTAAGAAGTGAAAGAGGCAAGACTTACAAGGCAGTAGTTAGTTTGAGCTCAAACATTTCCTTCTGATAGAATGGTCACCAACCAAACATATAGGGCCCAGTATGTCCTGCTACTTGCCCATAGGTGTGAGGTTTTGGATGAATTTATACCTTTACCAAAGATATTAGTACGTAAGTGAATACAATGAACACGAGTTACAGCGCTCTTCTCTGGTTCCTCGATTCAAGCCGCTATCCATTATCCCACCGTGCCACAGTATGAGTATATGTACCTAAGAAGTCCCATGGATTTGATCTGTGATAATTGGGTGAGGCTACGGGGAATTTACTGAGGCCTGCAACATGAACGATAAATGCTGAATGGAGTTTCAATCTGTTGAGCGCGTCGGAATGCAGAATGAAATTATTTCCTTTTTACAGGGTGAATATCTTAACACCATGAGACATAGATGTTCACGTGAAGACATGCATAGCTGCATTTTTCCTATGTTATCAAGTCGTGAAGATTATACTCGGTAATCTGAATATTTTATCACTGGTTACGAAAAAATAATGAAAAGAATAGAAGAACAAGTCATACAGTAAGACAGAACACATACACTGGATTCAGTTTATTCATTTAATTGACGTCGTTACACATCGCGAAGATCTGTATGAACACCATCATTTTCAGGTCAGTTATCTGAAATAGAAAATTATACTATGTAGACATGACAAGTGTTTCGGACTAAGCAGTAGATATATTTTTCTGTAAGACATTGAATAAATATTCATACAAAGTCAAGCGCGCCGAACAGACATGACTCCAGCCTTTATTCAACATATAGGAATTGAAATAAATAAGAAAAGACCAGATTGACAATGATCATCAGGAATGTGTGGTGATAGTAGGCAATTTGAGGTCCAATACGGATGTTGCTTCGATATGTTCAAATGGAAAAAATGGCCAGCCGTAATGGCCAGCCATGACAGCTGGATTTGCGTTTAAAAAGGTTTGTCTGTTCGAAACACTCAGTATCTTTACAATTGCGCCTTACACCTAAACAGACATTCACTCTCGCACCACCTGCACAAATAATCCTCTCCTCTCTCTCTCTCTCTAGCACTATATATACATACATATATATATATATATATATATATATATATATATATATATATATATATATATATATATTAAATAGTGCAGTATACATTATATTATAAAGTGGTAATCATACGTGCTTGTAAAAAGTGATGAGCAGTGCACAATTCCTGGAATAACTGCTAATAATCATCTAATAAATGGACCCTTTTTTCTATGTCACGTCAACTAAAAAAATACGACAAAAAAATGTAGATTAATAAATTACTCTATTGAAAAATTCTCACTTGAAATGTTTAAAATACAACTCCAGAGTTGCGAAACAGCACTTACCAAAATTATATAATAGTCAAAAAATAGTACATTCTTTAAAGAACATCTTTGACCCTACAATAGATTATTTAGTCTTTGTTTTACATGGAATGGAGAAAAGAGCAAAGCCTGATAATGAAATTGTGATAATTTTCAAAATTAGTAGAAGCAGCCGAACATCAAATCCATCTTACAATTTTAAAGATAAGGATCCCGTCATTTAACGAAAGGTTAATAGGTTAAAGATTTATTAAATTTGTTAGTAAAGAGATTGCGATATCAATTACATTAACTTTACTGATTAATTATTCGTACTTGTTGTACGTATTGTCTTTTTTTTTCATGGGTTAAGCGACTTTTTTAAACAGATGTAGTATAATTTGTGGCGTTTGTATATATATATATATATATATATATATATATATATATATATATATATATATATATTTGAGAAGAGCTATCTGAGGACCCGGCCTTCTTTTAAAAGGGGTCTGGTGAAAGAAATTATTATAATGTTACCTTAAAGTGGTCTGTTTTTCTTTAAAATATTAGCTCTGGATTTACATTGAGCTCTCTGGATTTCATCCTCCTATATATATATATATATATATATATATATATATATATATATATATATATATATATATATATATATATACACACACACACACACACACACACACACACACACACACACACACACACAAACAAAAAAAAGAAAAAAAAACACAATGAAATGGACAATTGCTTAAAATATTCTGTTCATACGTTATTTTAATTGCTACAGTTTATGAAGTAAATGCTCTGTTTTTTAACAGTATTAATAACATTTACCGGACGGAATTTTCGGAGAAAATGCGCGTTCTCTCCCAGGAATCGAACTTGTATCCCACACAGAATCGTCATTCGATATGGCGCACTATACCACTTAGCTGTAGAAAAACGTCTGGTTACCTAGGTCCAAATTAATGTTTTTAAAAGACAAAATCTCAGACGATGTTTCTTGATTGATCATGTATGCTCACGAAACGCATCTTAACGTAAAAAAATGTCTGTGGTAAGAATAGTGTATGGATTAATTTCCGGTCTGATTGTCTGGTATTCATAGAATGAACAAATGCCTTCTTTGTTCTCCTCTTGAGAGAGGGAGAGAGAAATTGGGGAGGAGGGAGAGAAAAGTGTAGCAATGAAGATAATAAACATTGTAAAAACAAAACTGAACATTGAAATTCGAAAGGAAATATAATGATTTGAGTATATTTTGGTGAGTGTTGATTGCTTTTATAGGGAATTCGTTTCTTTTCTTGTTGCTAAGTGTAAGGATTATGGATTAGACTCGTATTTTTGATTTTAGAATATTTACAAGGGAAACAAAGTTCTTCAATATTTGAGAAGAGATCAAGAAGAAAATGAATAAAAAGGGAGATAAATATGAAAACTGGACATCTTAGAAAGATGACCAAAGTGGCAGAAAGAAAGGAATAATAAGAATGTTATTAGGTTTGCATTGGTTTGGTTTGGTTTACGACATATCACCCTCAATGGGTTATTTAATGCCGACAAAATTTAATAATATTTTTTCCTTCAAAAATCTATTTCTGATAATTTCTTTTCCTTCAAAAGATCTATTTTTGATAATATTTTTTCTTTGAAAATCTATCTCTGGTAATATTTTTTTTTTAAAATGTATAGCTGGCAATTTTTTTTTTTTTCAAAAATATATTGCTGGTAATAATTTTTTTCTTCAAAATTTTATTGATGATAATATTTTTTTACAAAGTATTTCTGGTATTCAAACCTATTCTTACACTTTCATAGTGTTTTGACTCCAATTTGGGGGTTAAATATTTGCCCATAACTGGGGCCCTAGCACGAGTTACCAAGGCAGGTCAGGATGGAACTGGGAACACCACCAACTAAGACGTGGTTACACGCCCCTCAAAAGCTCATCAGACGCCTTGATATTGGAAGTAGTTTATCGTCTTCCCCAGAACGCAGATGTAGTTTATCGTCTTCCCGGAGACGCGGATATAGTTTATAGTCATGCCCAGGACGGAATGCTATTAGAAAATACGTGAACAAAGATATTTCAGCACTATACCCACTTTGCTCTTAAGCTCTTAATTATATAAAACTATTGCATACATTGCATCGGAATGTCCTATACTTTCGCTGAATCTTTAGAAAAAATCGAGAAATAACAAAAGGGCCGTGGTTTTACATTGGCAACTTTGCCAAAAGTTTGTATTGGTATAATCATAAATGAAAGAAAGCCATTAAAGTAAAGATTTTATAGGACATGGAGATTCAAACAGACAACGTAATTGGATATTCCTACCCGGATATAATTGTTCTCAACACAGAAGGTAAGACTTAATTATCTTATTGTCTTTGCTTGTTCGATTTACAAGAGAATTGTCGAGAAAGAAGGACAGGAAATTAAGTACTATTCAGACTTAAAGTACGACATCATGAGAATATGAATTCTTCTTTCACCCCAGGCAAGGCAATAAAGTCACGAAGATACAAGAGGGTTACTGAGTGTGAATTAATAAGAGAAAATGAAAAATATTATTAAGGAGTGAGAAAAAGAAATTAAGACGATGAAACATAACGATCGACATTACATTCAAAGCGTTTGAATATGAAAGTTGACTGTAGAGTAAGAGACCGGAAGAGTATAGCACATGCAATAAGTGCAAAAAAAAGAATATTAGCATAAAACCTACGGTTACAGCTAGCTATTATAACTGTAAAATCATGAAATATAGCTACTAATTTGGGCTCAAGTTCGTGGGGTGGAAATTTAACCAGAATATTTTTCATGGAAATTTTCATAGAACAATTGCATTGACAAGATTGTGTCTATTATAATCAGATAATTAAGACAAGTATTAGGATATTATACCCATTGATTTAAGTTATAACGTCGTCCTTACCATTTAATAGAACAAAAGTATAAATGGCAATACAACAAATGGAGATAAGACGTGTTTGAAATAAGTAATACGTATTTTCTTCGTGATCTACAAGGTTCGAACGTTTTCTCGTTCCGGTTTTATCATATATCAGTCGTGGCAGACTGAGAGCTGATATATGGACATAACGCAAATTAGTCATCGAGATATATACAAAGAGAAAATAGTCATAAGTAGTCGAGTGAGATAGACCCGTGAGAAAAATATTTGACGAATTAAGTATTGTAGTACTTAAGAGATAGTTCCCGCTGCTGCACAGGTTGAAATTTGTTGAAAATTTTGGGTACCCTTTAATACTAGTGGACTAGCCAAAATGCGCTGACTCATTTTATAGTCCACCAAGAGAAGGGTTAACCAATCAGAAAGCTCAAAATATTCAATCCGATGAGTATAAAGGCAGCCATTTTGTTTTTTCTCTCAAAATATCTTCACTGCCATCGTCTGATATCGAAGACCTGAATAATTACTGAACAGCTGCTACTTTCTCCGAATATTCACTGCTAACCTCTGATATTGAAGACCTGAAAAATTACAGAAGATCTGCTTCTAGTGATATTGGCGTTGTTCCATTGAATACATTACGTACTGCACTGGATTCTATATTCAAAGACTACGGCAAACATGGTCAACAAAATTCACTTCTGCACCTACCCCAAGATAAGTATGCACTCTTACCTAACTTAGGAACTTTAGCATCCTCCCACGATTTATTTCCGACTCATTGATAACTTTTTTCCCCTTTTTTATTTTTACTCTCTCCTTTATTTTGCTGAGACGATCTGTTTTATTCCCCTCATTGCTGTTTATTTAATGTATCCTTCTCCCAGTTTATGAGTAGAAACTTTTTCCTTATGGAATAAATACATTGAGTCAATTGCCTCGTCCACTGGAAGGAAAGTTGGCTCCCTGAGTCGCGCCAGGAAGTTTTTCTCCCCGGAGTCGATCCTCCAGATCTACAAAACAACAATTCGCCCCTGCATGGAGTATTGCTGCCATATATGGTCTGGTGCCCCTTCTGTTTGCCGCGAGGTTCTTGATAGGCTCCAGAGGCGGATATGCAATGTAACTGGCCCTGCCCTGGCGTCTCGTCTACAGTCACTTTCTCACAGACGCGCCGTCGCCTCCCTCTGTCAGTTCTAAAAATACTTCCATGGAAATTGCTCCGAGGAGCTGTATTAGCTGCTTCCCAGACGTCATGAGTTCAAGCGCCATACGAGGCTGGCATCCTGCTCTCACCCCTTCACTGTCGAAACTCCTAAATGTAGCCGTCTCTTCTACTCTAATAGCTTCATGTCTCGCACCTCTCGCCTGTGGAACTCCCTTCCCTATTACTGTTTCCCTGTGAGCTATAATCTCCAGCTATTCAAGTGTAATGTCAATCGACATCTCCAGTTGCCTTGATCTATCCACTACCCTCATCCTTTCTTCTATCACTCCTACCTGACCTTGCTCTAAATTTTCTGTAACCCCTTGCGTCCTAGTGGCTTCCCGCCTTGCTTGGGGTGTAATGCTTAAAATAACAAAAAATACAAAAAAACAATGGATAGTATTTTCACTGTAAATGGTTAAAGTGAATTACGTACTAACCCCCACCCAATTAGTTATTTAACTTATGCGACATATGGATCTTGTCGCTAAATAAATTTTCATTATTTTTTTTTTTTATATTTTCGTTACAGTTTAATGTTTTCTTTTTTAATGATTTATACATTTATAATTACATCTATAAATGTATTTATAAAGTTTACAAGTTCATGGATTGCATGTTGTTGTCAAATCTGGTCTTCTGCTTCTGCAATGTATTTCTTCTTAGTTTTTACATACCGTGTCCCTTCAGGACGTAGGCGATCATTGCTCTCCACTTCCCCCTATCCTTTGTAGCTCTCAATAAGTTTCGTTCTTCTACCACCTCCACCAGACCACGTTCTGTCATCCATTTGCTTAATCCCGCCAGGTATGTCATGCGTTGCTTTCTCTTGTGTCTCGTTCCCTTTATTTGACCTGTGAGTATCAGATTCTCCAGGCCCACCTTTCTCATTACGTTTACCAGTAACTTCATCTGCCTCTTCCTGATATTAAATATAAGCCTCCTTCTTGTTTGCATCCTCTCCAAAACCCCAATGTTGCTCACACACTCAGTCCATATCCTCAGCACCCTTTTCTACTTCACCCGGCATCTTCATTCACTTCCCACTGCCATAAAGAAACTTTTCATGTGAAAAACGACCGCCAGTTTGCTATTAACTGGATCAAATAATGACTTGATTTTAACAGTTCCAAAACTAAACTGTTCTCTTTTAATCATCTGAGAAAACTCCGGGATAGTGACATGTTGCGTTATCTTGGCTGACATGAAGTGGAAAAACTATACTGAATCCATTGCTAGGCCAGCTGTTAAGAAAGATGGTTCACTGTGTCGTGCTAAACAAATTTTCTCTCATGAATCTATCTTGTATATTTATAAACCTAGCATTCGTTTCATACTTAGTATATGCCAGCCGCATATCTTCTAGTTCTTCTGCTCTATGACGAGAGATCTTTGATAATATCAAAAGAAAGATCAGCAATATTATTGATCCTGATCTGGCGACTCGGCTTCAGTCACTTCCCCACCACCGTATAGTCGCTTTCCTGTGTCTTTCCTATACACATTTTCATATTACCATTATTCACCATGCATAATACGCCTTCATCCATAATTCGCACCCCAACATTTGTGCTGAATGTGTGGGAAAATGCTTCTATTCACGCATGATATGCACCCCTTGTTTGGTAATCAAACCCTATAAACTGTACCTCTCCAATTTCATTAGACAACGTGCGAGAGTAGTTGAAAGGCTCCACCAGTCAATGATCCGATGGATGTATTCGTGTGTAGAAGCACGCGGGCGACGTTTTAAACATTTGTTATCAGTTGCTGTGTTGAGGTAAAACGAGGGCCTTTTCGGCATGTGTTTGTATGGACATTTTACCTTGTTTTATATTTTAGGAACCCACCCCAACGTTTGTAAAAGTATTTTTGATACACCGTGTACATTTACGCTTTAAATACTCGACTGATAAATAAGATTGAAAGCTAATTTATACATTATTCGGGAAAATACTTGTTTTCGTTTTCGTTAAGGATCCAATATTCAGTTGAGTAGATTAGACGGCTTGTTCCATGTACAGGCTTAAGTTTATACTTAATCAAATATATCTCTTATTTACTTTGAACATTTACTTTCTCATTTTAATGAATCCGCATTTATTTTTATTTTTTATTTTTATTAGTTTGGTGCAAAAATAATGTCGTTTTCTCAAAAAAAACGACATTATTTTTGCACCAACCTAATACATTCTGAATTTCATCGATATGAATCAAATTTGAATTCATCGGAAAAAATATATTATTTACCAAATTACTCATGAGAGCAACATTTCATTTCATAATTTTTTTTTCTCCGAACTTAGACATTTTTCTCTAATGATCTCAAATGCTTCAAAATATGATTACTTTGGGATTAAATTCTAACAAAACTAATTATTATTCCAACAGTGGCTTTTATGTTATATTTGGAACACTTGAGAAATATCATTCTTTGAAAATAGTTACCATGCTGAAGTTTGATATTTTTAAAAATCTTACTTAATCCAATCTACAAATTCGTTGTCATTTATAAAAATATAAATAAAAATCCAGACTCAAGTATAGGTTTAAAAAAAAAAAATTCATTGTTAATTTTAGATTTCTGTAATGGGATGGTGTTCATCAATAGGGGAGTTTTATGGGAGGCCTAACTCATACTAAGATGCTTGTTTTGGGGCTTTATAGATAATTGTTCTACGGATGTCCTAATCTCCACAAAAAGGAATGAGAGGTTTTTATTTTATTTCATTTTTTTTAATTTTTTTTTTAGGAGAAACAGAACATTTTAATCCCACTCAAGGATTTCTAACACAGTATATCTATTGATGTCGTGTATCATAACAGTTATTTTTGTGTTGCCAACGAACACTCTTTGCCATTTTTGCGATTTTAACGAATACTCCTTGTGTCACTTTGTTTTTTTTTTTCCTCCTCTTTCACTTCATTTGCTTTTGCTGAGAAAATATTTCTTTATTTCCTCTAAATATTCCCACTTTCTTCTAACGAACCCCTGGTCTATTTAATTCAAAATCCTTACATTCGTTGGAAGTAAAAAATAAAAGTCGTTCCGCATATCCATTTTTTGTGATGTCAACGAACACTCGTCGCTAACTTTTTAATGCCAACGAATACTCACTATTCGGACTATTGTCTTCAACGTTGTCGCCATATTTATTACAACGTTTCGGTCGTTGTTAATTCCGACCTTTTCAGGTGGTTGGAATGTTTAACTGAACCCTTTATTTCACTCACTGGGGTAGACTGTTCTAGTTCCACGTGCCATGTTTAATGGATGTCAATTATCAGTTATCTCATGTTAGTTCCCCTCTCCAAGTTCTTCACTGGCTTAAAGAGGTATTGAACTCACACACTTTGGGTCTCGTCACCGGATCTAACTAACGTCTTTATCTGCTGTGCCATGTGTTCTTGGGGAAATCTGTGCATTAATTTCTGGGTATTATAAACCTAATGTCTTCAGCAAACATTTTTTACCAGTTCTCATATTGCATTTTTTTTGCTGTTATCATTGCATGTTTTTACCAGAGCTCATATTGCAAAATTTTGTTGTTTTCGCTTTTCTCAGACACTCCCATAACTGGTTCCCATATTATATTCATTTCTATGCTTGGTCGGCTCAAGAGATTTTTGTGGCTTAGCATTCCTTAACCACCTGAAGAAGGTCGAAGCTTACAACGGCCGAAACGTTGTAATAAATATGGCGACAAAGATGAGGACAATAGTCCGAATAATGTAAATAGTGTCCATAATACCTCATCTCAGAAATATAGGCATATACCACCGAATACTCGTTGTCACTTTTGTAATGCTCCTTCTTGTAGAGACTTTGTAATCGCGGATATAACTATAGTACGCCGTTGAACAGTGATGGTGTCAGACGACTTCGAATAGCACTCGTACTAATAGTATTTGCTCGAAAATACCCGCTCTGACAGTAACCCCCGTATAGTAATCCGAACAGCGAATAGTGTATAGAAGATAAAAGAGAATAGCGGTCCGTATAGTAATAGAGGTTAGAGTAGAAATGCAGATCCGTATAATAATAGAGGATAGACTAGAAATAGTGATCAATTAGACACACGCTACCTCCCATATATGTGTTTCCTTTATGGTCACATTGTCTATGTCATTCAATAATGGGATCACCTGTGTCTGCTTACTGGCAGCGACATTTTATTCCTATATAACAATTACCGAAATCAGGATCGGTAAGCAGAATTCAAATTCCAGTCGCTTTGGTGACAGATATTTTAGAAGGACAATTCTTGACTGAAAACTATGGAGAAGTCAAAGATAAAACACTCAAATATATTTACCAAGGGTTATGATAATTTTCATGTAAAAACAAAAAGAAATCTGTGATGAGCCATGATCGCTCTCCCAGTAAATATAATAGCCATATAATTAATATTGTATTATCAAACTATCCTTCATTCGTAAGGTGGGGGTCACATGCCAAAACAAAAACAAATTAAAGTTTAACCAACATTCAAAGTTGAAATTAGATAAAGAAATAATAAAATCATGAGGTTTATAACCGACTTTACCCTTTTTCCACAATTCACTTCCCCTTTCGTTTCAATGGGTTTGCTTTATTCTCTAATAATCATACTTAATTTTTCCCATTTCTTCATAAAATCTCTCTATTGCCTTTCCTGTTTTCTTCTTTTATATGTTCCTTTTCTCTTCAGAAGCTGGACGTTCATATTTCTATTTTTCTACCATTTTATATATAGATTCCGTTCTTACAGATGTTGTTTCTTTTTTCTGCATATATTAGGTTGGTGCAAAAATAATGACGCAATAATGTCGTTTTTTTGACGTTACAAAATACGTCAAAAAACGATATTATTACGTCATTATTTTTGCACCAACCTAATATTTGTTGCTGCCTTTTTTCTACTCTTATATATCGTTGCCATTCTTCGCATTTTACATATAGTTTCCTTTTTTTTTTACTTTTTGAGTTCGTTCGTTTATTTTTCTCTACTTTTATATATCTATTCCTTTTTTTTTGTTTTATACGGCTTTTTCTCTTTTTCTCGTGTTATCTGCAGTTTCCTTGCCTTTGATTTTTTTCAGTATCTAGATGTTTGTAACTCTCCCCAACTTCCTGTCACTTGTTACTCTTTTTTCTCCTTTTATATGTCGTTTTTTTTTCATATTTTATACGTCTTTTCCCTGTTTTTTTCTCGTTTTATATACCGTTTACTTTCCTCTCCTTTTATACATGTTTCTCTTCATTATCTGGTTGATGACAGCTCTCTGCAACTTCTTCTCAGGTACTGCTTTCCTTTTATTTTCTCCTTTTTTATGCTGTTTACTTTTTCTCCTTTTTATACGCCGTTATTTTCTTTTCTTATACGTTGTTTTCCCTGTTTTTTTCTCGTTTCATAAACCGTTTACTTTCTCCTTTTACACGTGGTATCTTTTCATTATCTAGGCGATCATAACACTCCACAATTTTCTGTCACTTGCTGCTCTCCTTTTTTTTATCCTTTTACATGTCTTTTCCTTTCCTCTCATTTACACGTCGTATGTCTTCATAATCTAGGCGATCATAGGTCTCCACAAATTCCTCTTGTTGCTCTCTTTCTTATTCTTTTATATGCGTTTCCCATTTTCTCCTTCTATATGGCATTTCCCCTTTTTTATATTTTATTTCTCTTCATCATGGAGGCTATCATATTTCTTCAAATTCTCCTGTCAGTTGTTGCTTAAAGCAACATTCTGCTCCTGTACAAAGCCCGTATATATTTTGATCTTGAGAGGAAATGGCAATCCATACGTAATCGATTCAATCCATTTTACGTAGACACGGTGCTATTTATACTAAAATAGTTTCAGCCGCATTAAATAGTGCTTAAAGTTCGATTTACTGCAGATAAGAGTTGAAAACAATTTATATTGTTATTCGCATTTCTTCAGTGGCACAGCACGAAAGCACATATAAAGTGGAGACTTAGATTTTAGCCATTCACTGTAAGAGGAGGAGGCTTAGAACCACAAGAATACACGCAGAGGCGTGTCTTTTTCAAATAAGTTACGATACCGTAAATGATGTAATACTTATAAGAACAAAAATGAGAAAAAAAGAAAAAAGAAGAGAAAAGGAATAAACAAGCAGGCGGACGATGGCAAAGAAGAGAAAGATGACTCAAGACTATGGAAGTGTCAAAAATTTAATCACTGAGAAACGGAAACAAATATGGATACAAGAAGATAAATCAAAAGATAATTTTAAGGTGGAAAACTAAAAATCCACTAATAATCAATGAGGCAGACAGTCTCCAGGTGTCGGGAAAGTAATCTCAGTTAAATTGAACTCCATTTTAAAATAAAAAAAAGTAATTTAAAACATTCTTTTTAAAAGCAGTTGGAATTCTAGATAAATCGTTTACAGCTTTAAGAATGCTTACGTGATTTTTATGTAAAGAATAAAGCTGATATTGTTGGTTATCTGCCTTTATTTTTGAGATGAGGTATTGTAATTATTTACATTAATTACATCGTTCAGACTGTTGAGCTCACCTTTGTTGCCATAGTGACGACTTTTTGGCCGTTGTACGCCTCGAGTTTGCTCTGACAGAATGAGATAGAAGGATACAAGAGGATAACATCACTTAGAAAACAGCTTAGACCTATCTAACCTATGTGAAAGAATTATCAAAAATGCAAAAGATCTGTGGTTCATATAAGATCAGGACGACCTTCAAAAGTGGTTCAACACTTCGCAGACAGTTCTTCCGAGTAAGACCTACCA
Organism: Acanthosepion lycidas; assembly: GCA_963932145.1. Lineage (NCBI taxonomy): Eukaryota > Metazoa > Mollusca > Cephalopoda > Sepiida > Sepiidae > Acanthosepion > Acanthosepion lycidas. The sequence goes on along the minus strand of OZ010586.1, from coordinate 98,462,104 downwards.
TAGAGGAGAACATGATTACGGACTGTATGTACTCCATTCCATGCAGCTGTGGTAAGAAATATAAAGGAGAAACAGACCGTCCACTTAAGATAAACTGCATGAGGACCGCTAAGCCGTAACTCGGGGTGAAATAGAAAAATCAGGTGTAGCTGACTATATATGATGGGGAAAAGTGAGTTCACCGCTCTCTGTTAGATGAGGTTGAAATAATATACAGAGCGCATCAGTGGAAAATACGAAAACTTAAAGAATCAGCACACATGCTACACCACAAAAAAATCCTAAGATAGCCAGTTATAGAAATGAATACAGTATGGGAACCGGTAACACGAAGTGGTAGAGAAAAACAATAATAACAACAAAATTACAATACGCGCTCTGGTGGAAATGGTTCCATTAGTTTTATAAGTGCCAACAATTCATACATGATGTCCTCAAGGTGACATGGGCAAGTCTTAACATATACATGTTTTAACATGTTCTATTAAGATGGTCTAGAGTAAAATAATCTTTTGTTATGTGATTAGAAAGGGAAGAATTTTGTTAAAAACAAAGGAAAAAATTCTGGATTCCTATGTAATATCCACCTTCTTATATGGAAATGAATGTTGCACAAAATACGCTGGATGATAGAAAAAATAGAAACGGCAGAAATGTGGTCCTAGAGAAGGGTACTGGAAATATCTATGGACGGAGCAGGTAAGCAACAAGGAAGTCTTGAGAAAACTGGCTACCAAAGAATTTTTATATTTAAAAACAGGAAAGGAAAGGACAGCAGAAATTCCTCGGAAACAAAATGTTAAAGGGCAGCTATGGAAAACTTTACCGTCATAGGGCTTATTGAGCACAAGCGGGATAAGGGAATGCATCCAGACATTTAGGGATTACCTTGTGTGAATGGATACTGGAAAAGGGAGAAGGCGGCATTAAGAATGGGAGAAATACTGCTATGAACCACACGAAGGGGAAACTTGTGGAGGGCATTAATCGCATCGCTTATGCCCTGAAGGGACCCAGCACATAGAAAAATAATACACCTTTTAATTGCCTGTCCAGTTGGGAATATGTCCCAGGGACTGGCGTATTGTATCTTTTTGTTCATGAGCGGGAAGATAGGCAAAGCTTATTAAACGGGTATCCAGATGGAGGATTTTCCTAGGTTGAGGGATTAGCCAGCTAGGGCAAATTGGGAGTCACATCTAGATACTTTGGAACATGCATAATTGGAGAATATTAAGCCACCCTAGGTTAACTGGGCCTTACGCAAATGATTATGCGTTGCTTTTATGCAGGAACTGTCACTTTGTAACGCGTTTTCTGTGTGTGACACATGGATCTCATATACTTCTGTTAAATTGGGTGTGATAATGGGTATATTGTACTTAGGTTATGTATAATCCAGTGTCACATTTTGTGGTGTTACTCTCTCACTCCCTCAAGCCTTCCAACCAGATGTATCACTGCCACATAACCAAAGACAGAACTAACCCGAAAAGTAGGATCTGCGGAAAATACGATGAAACTGTCTATCATATTATCTCAGGATATCAGAAATTGGGGAAAATGAATATACTCTGAAACAACAAGGTAGTGACATATGTGCACTGGAAGATATGCAAGAAGCACAAAATCGAAACCACGAAACCACTATTAGCACCAGCCAGGCACAAAATGACGATGTAACTATCCTTTGGGACATGCCAGGGATTTGAAAACTAACAGTCATGTTATTATCATAAAAGACAAGAAATTCAGGAAGTGTATGCTTATTGACGTAGCAGTACCATCTGAAAGAAACACCTCCAAAAATATTATCGAGAAATTGTCCAAATACAAGGATATGGAGATTAAGATTGACAGGATGTGATGAATGAAGACTGAAACTGTACAAACAGTAATCGGAGCTCCTGGGCCTCGCGAGAAAAGGAACGGGAAATTTTATTAACACTGTCCGGAGTAACATCAACATACAAGTTGACCAGAAAATAGCCCTTCTAGGAATTGTTCATATACTAAGAAAAGTGCTATCAATTAAATAACAAATCTCTTATAGGGCCTAAGTAACATATTTTGAACCCGGCTCTACAGGATACAAAGTAGCAAACATAACATAGACAAATAATAATAATAAATATCGTAACCAAAGATCACAAAACAGAAAGTCATTTCGTATTGATATGGCTGTCACTGCAGATTATCACGTATAGTTGAAGATCTTCAAATAAAAACTATCAAATACAAGGATCTTGAAATGGGGCATATGAGAACATCAATAATTCCAGTTGTAGTTGGTGCCCTCGGTTTGACTGTAATAGGGTCCGATAAAATCATTGAACGGATTCCTGGAAGCTCAAGCCTTGTAGGAATACGAGAATTGTACCCACAAATACAGCTGAAAAATTACGAAGTGCTTTATCTATGTACAATATGTGTGATTTTATTTTATTTTTTTATTTTTTTTTAAAAAATATTCAGTAGAAAGTGCCGTAAAGCCATTTCTGATCTTAGATCTATAGTTGGCGTCTGAAGGAAATGTGTATACAACTGAAATGAAAAGAAAGATAATAATAATAATAATAATAATAATAATAATAATAATAATAATAATGCGAAAAATAATAATAATAATAATAATAATAATAATAATAATAATAATAATAATAATTATAATAATAAAGGGATTGGACAAGAACCAATTACTTCAACGTGAAAATTAACAAACCATATCAGTATTGAATATGGTGAAAGAGATTATACAACAAATCCTAAAATAAGTGATTATAAAATGGTTTATATACAGACTGACAAAGCGTCAGTAGTAATTCACTGCATCTTTTCCCCAATAACTTCACGTCAACAATAAAAAATTCTAAAACTGCAAACCATAAGTTATTTTCAAAACATACTTTGGTATTTAAAATTTTAACCCACTAACTGGTCTATCAAAGAAGAACTTAAAAATAATGAAAAGTTACCTTCTATAAATGGTTTAAGAAGTGAAGAAAATGTATGAAGATGAGCGTTGTGGTCATAATCATTTATTTAGGCAAAAATATTTTGAACATAAACTACATTTATTTTTTATAATACAAGATAGCCACTTAAAATTTCTAACAGTAGAAACTTTTGTAGAATCTATAATAGAAGATACCCCTTAAAACTTATAATATGCGATACGCCCTTGAAGTGTATAATACAAAATACCCCGTTTGAAATTCTAATACAAAAACAACTTAAATTTTATAACAAAAATAATATCCCTAAGCTTCATAATATAACATATATATTTAAATTAACAATACAATTTATCAATTTAAAATTCATATTTACACTATTTACATTATTTGGACACATTCACTGCCATTATAACGATGTTTCGGCAGTTGGATACTCCGGCTTTATTCAGATGATATTTGTAGGAATATTGAAATAAACTCTTTATTTTGTCCACATGATTAGATTATTTTAATTCCACGGGTCACGTGACATGCCTTTGGATATCTGTTTTAGTTAATTCCTTTTGAAAACTCAACTCTCAAAATCTTTATTCTCCCTGCTGTAGCTAGGCATTGAACTCACAACTATTTAGGTTAAATCAATTTTGGATCAATCAACTATCTAACCAACATTTTTAGCCATATGCCCAAGTGGCAATATACATGAGGACGACAGTCGGAATCATGTAAATAGTGTAAATATTTACAATACCTTATCTCAGAAATATAGATAGATGTTAAAATTGGCAATTGATGAACTCAAATTAAATAATACAAAAAAACACTTTAAATATATATAACATATATACTTAAAATTTATAATGTAACATATCTTCTTAAATATATATAGCATATATACTTAAAATTGAAAATGCAACATATCTCCTTAAATATATATAACACATATACTTAAAATTTATAATGCAACATATCTCCTTAAATATAGTTGGCCCTGCTCTGGCATCTCGTCTACAGTCACTTTCTGACAGACGCGCCGTCGCCTCCCTCTGTCCGTTCTACAAATACTTTCTTGGAAATTGCTCCGAGAAGCTGTATTCGCTGCTTCCCAGACGTCATGAGTTCAAGCGCCCTACGAGGCGGGCATCCCGGTCTCACCCCTTCACTGTCGAAACTCCTAAATGTAGCCGTCTCTTCTAGTCCAATAGCTTCATGTCTCGCACTTCTCACCTGTGGAACTCCCTTCCCTATTCTAGTTTCCCTGAGAGCTATAATCTCCAGCTATTCAAGTGTAATGTCAATCGACATCTCCAGTTGCCGTGATCTATCCACTACCCTCCTCCTCATCCTTTCTTCTATCACTCCTATCTGATCTTGCTCTAAATTTCTGTAACCCCTTACGTCCTAGTGGGTTCCCGCCTTGCTCGGGGTGAAATGCTTAAAAAAAAATATAGCACATATATTTAAATGTTATAATGCAACATATCACCTTAAATATATATAACATATATTGGTGAGACATCGTCACCAGTCTAAGACAGCATTTAAATTAAAAAGAAAAAGTAGGTAACATGGAGAAGAGTTCATTCGGACAGTTGCCATGAAAGTATTTATAGAAAAAGTGACTGAAACCGAGACGCCAGATCAGGACTAATAATATTGCTGATTCTTCTTTGGATTTTATCAATGATCTCTAGAAATATAGTGGAAGAACTAGAAGATATGCGGCTGACATATGAAACGAATGGTAGGTTTATAAATATACAAGATAGATTCATGAGAGAAAATTTGTTTAGCTCGGCACAGTGAACCATCTTTCTTAACAGCTGGCCTAGCAATGGATTCAGTATAGTTTTTTCACTTCATGTCAACCAAGAACGCGCATCATTTCACTATTTTGAAGGTTAGCATCAGCCACGCTGCTGAACAGCAGGAAGAGTTTTCTCGGATGAATAATAGATAACAGATTAGTTTTAGAGGCGCTAAAGTTAAAAAGCCATTTTTGCCTCAGTTAGCAAAAAGCTGGCGATCGTTTTTGACATCAGACTTCAATTTGATTTCATCAGACACATCAGAGTTATACGGTCTTGTATTGGGTCAATTTTAATATAAATATTTAGTGGGCTTATAAAAGTAAGAAAGTAAAATCTTCGGCTAAGTACTGAAGCAAAGGTAAATTAACGAACTGCAATAAGGAGGGTCGGTGGAGTAATGGATAGCGGCTCGGATTGAGGAAGCGGAGTTCGAATTCTGGCCGAATGCATTAAATTTACTTACGTGTTAATACCCTTGGGAAAGGTATGAAACTTCTTCTTCTCCCCCAACTATGGGTAAAATAGCAGGACAGACTGGGTTCTATAGCATTAGGAAGCAACTAGTCTAGGAGAAGGGCAACGCTGAATTCAAAACCCAATCCTTCAGGTTGGTGGTTGCGCAGTAGGCTAGCAACATAATGACTAAAAAAAACTTATGTCTTGTAGAAACTGCAACGATATCGCGGGTCTATGACCCTCAAAGAATTTAAAGGCATAATATATACAAAAAGGAGAGTTGAAAAACAATTTCCGTATACTTTGTTCAATTCTTATATTCCTCCTAACAGAAGGTCGTGTTATATAATAAGAATTGATTATTAGAAAGAAGAAAAAGAAGTAAAAGAATGATATATTTAGTCAACATATCCTCGACGCAGGGGGTTCGTTAGAAGATAAGTTGTCATCTTCATATTTTGATCTCGCAACTTAGAATTCACGGGTGGATTTTACACCTGTCGTAAAACTGCCAGTAGTGGTAAAAACCCAGGCGAGTGAGAAGATTTTACGCAGCAAAAGGAAATGGTAGAAACGACAAGCTTACTGCGCTATACTTTCTCTTTCCCCTGCGTCTGTGGTTGAATCCGACTGAGATGTCGACTGGATGATAATGCTGCACGCACAAAAATAGTGTCGACATCACATTCGTTCACATAATAACTGCCCAACCGAAAATAAATATTGTGAATAAAATCTTGACTAAATCTTTAATGCGTAGCTGAAATGATAAAATAATGACGAGCTAAAGCAGACGAACACCATTGAGAATGTATAGTGCTATTAAAAGGACGACAACCGACATATATTATTGAAACTTGAAGCAAAACTATGGAGTCCATTTCTGTACAAATAATCCTGTTCCTAGTCGCATATATATCATACTTATTATAAAACCCAGGTTGTGTGTGTGCGTCTGTGTGCGCGCGCGTGTGTGTATGCACGTGTGTGTGTGTGTGTGTGTGTGTGTCTGTACGTTTATATATTGGATCGGATTTTCAACATTTTTCAACCGATTTCAACAAAACTTCACATGAGTACGTAAAATTACCTTGCGGTGGTTCTGGCAGCGACAAAAATTGGAAATGACAAATTGTTTTTGCAGGAAATCAATTTGAAAACACAATTAAGAGGTATCGCGGGAATGAAAGGGGAAAACTCATATCGAGTTATACTTATTATAAAACCCAGGTTGTTTGTGTGTGTGTGTTGTGTGTGTGTGTGTGTGTGTGTGTGTGTGTATGTGTGTGTGTGTGTGTTCGTTTATATATGGGATCGGATTTCCCACATTTTTTAATCGATTTCAACAAAACTTCACTTTTTATTTTGGCAGGAAGTGTTCTTATAAGCTTGCACACTTTTTTCTTTATTTTTACAATCAGAATGCTTTAAAAATTCCATTTATAAGATAATTGTTTATAATAAAATTCTATTCAATCGGTAGACTCATAACGATTGAAAACAATGTTTTTATTTGAGTTTGGGTTTGACCATTTTGTAAAAAAAAAATAATAATTAAGACATGCGTGTCCGTCAACCTTAAACAAGAATCTTTGTCAATTTTATTTTTCAGTCTTTACGATGGTCGATACTTGATCTATCTCTTACTGTTACATCCCCGGGCAACGCCGGGCTCTAATGCTAGTATATATATATATATATATATATATATATATATATATATATATATATATATATATATATTGAAACATTATATGTCGAAAACAAGGAGAGTACATATATATATATATATATATATATATATATATATATATATATATATGATTTCGATTTTTTCAACATTTCAACAATGAAATACACAAACATAACACTACACTCTGAAAAATCGAATCAACCTTTATAATGACTAGAGATATAGCCGAATGCGCTCGGAAATATAAAACATTTGGACAGTTCTTACACACCCTTTGTCCAGAAAAGAAAGCTCTTGTTCGAACACAAGAAAAATTAAATAAAAATTTTAACCGTAGTACCTTGTCTATCGTTTTTAATGAAACATGCATAAAGGAAGGACTGCTGCATAAAGATATAACATATATATATATATATATATATATATATATATATATATATATATATATATATATAAAGGAACCTCAGTAATAGCGAATAAGGCTTAAAGCCAAAAATGGCTACCAATCATTGATGAGCATCACCCCTCCGTTTAACATACTATCGAGCACTTCGAAAGTACCCTTTGATTATTTTCTGAAGTTCTTTGGATTTTTTATTTTTGCAGATGAATAATGATTTTTCGGCATTTCGATCTTTTGTAATATTTTCAACTTGTCCAGGTATGTGAGAAATAAAATGCCCATTTTCACTAATCACGATGCCGACTACCTGATGTTTGCGTAAAACGCATGAAGCTATTAGTTATGATCGTTCACTGTTAACCTGGAATTTATAAATAAATAAATAAATAAATAATAATAATAATAATAATAATAATAATAATAATAATAATAATAATAATGATGATGATGATGACGATGATGATTAATATGCCTGAAAGATAAGGAGAACGAATTACCATATCATCCAATGTAATAAGAAAGTCGAATGTTTTCAATCACGGGCAACAAAACGAAGTAAAATTGGTAGCTGTCGTTTTGCCGCAACGTTCCTCACGGAGCTCTATTCAATCAGGCAATTAAGATGCGCATGAAGACCTTCGTTTCTCACCTACGTTATTTTTCTATTTTCCATTGATTGCACGCTTCTTGCTTCCTGCAATAGATAACTGTGTCGCTTAGCGATTATAAGCGGGGAATATCAAACCGCTACCTTTGGAAATGGTATGAATCGATCTATTCTCCCCCACCAACTACGGGTTAAATAGGAAGGCATGCTGGTGAGAATTTGTCAAAGAAAAGGGCAACATTTAATTTAAAATCAATTAAGTAGACAGCTGACAAATTGATCCAGTAAAAGCATATCCACAGCGGCAAAAACTTGTGTGGCTGTATTGTAACTGTATAGTGATGAATAATCTAATGGGAATAAGGAGGAGGAGGTAGTGATTTACATTACCGTCTTATAATGTCAGATTTGGGAATAAACCTTTTATTTTAAGTCATCTCTAGTTGAAGAAAAATATATTCTCATTTTTAATGATTAATATATCCTCTTTATATAAATCTCTTTCAGAAGTTCATTTAAATCTTTCTATAGCATGAAAGAAAAAAGATATACATTACGTTTCCGAATGAATTTTCGATTGCTCATAATGCATGTAAAACTGCTGCCAACATTAATACGTCATGGAATAAAGGATCCCCTCGTAATCGGAGAGTACGGCGCATTTGTTCGAAGTTCCGCAGTAGGGATATGAGTCTAGATTACACTGGTAAAAAAAAATATTAATAATAATATGGCATCGTAATACCAATTTTTGGCTTATTTGAGGACGCTGAATCTGGAAATGGCCTTACTTTTTCTTGGTTAGCTACCGTTTTCCTGTACAAAAATGATTCATTTTTGGGAAAAAAAAAATTCATTTGTTTTCTGTATGTATGATATTGATCGATTGCAATATTTCTCAAAATAAAATCGTATAAACTTCTCAATTCCTATTTAAACCAACAAATATTGATCTGTCTATTGATAAATACTATTTTAACAATAACAATCATACCCTACACTTTAAAATTAACACGATTGAATATATCAAATCATTTAATAAACTAACAGCAGAAATAAAACCTCTGTGAACATAAGAACTATGGTAAAAATCTTCTCTTTCTCGATTGTTATGTTCAATGTTACTTACGTCCCTTGTGATACTTCAGCAGTTATCATGTACAATGGAATAGGTGCATTCAATTGAGATATCTTTAGGTGCAGTTTCTTTCCAATTGCGAAAACTAAATTCGCTGACTTTGCTTCTGTCGTGAATGGATAAATATGATGGGATACATTTATGAATATCCAACAGAATTGTCCTTCATTATTAGGTTTACTAAAGTCTATTACTGATAAAGTTTGTCAGTTAATTTAAATTTTGGCGGTAAATTGGAAAACATCGGTACATCTATTTCAATTTTTTTTACTCAAAAACACGTTTTCTCATACAAATAGTTTATTTCAGGTGGCCAACATAAATTGCTCGACCTATCTGAAAATTGATGAGTTTCTACGGCTTTTATTAACTAAATTTTGTTATCAGACAAGATCGTAAATTTAACTTTTTTTTCCAAAAATGAACAATTTCAGTACAGCAAAAATGTTAGCTAACCATGAGGAACTAATGTCATTTTCAGAAGCAGAACGATCAGATTAGATACAAAAATGCGTTTTGTTTCTTGGCACCCAAAATCGTCTTGATCAATGTTATAGTTTCCATTATATCATGATACTGAGATTCTAAATTGATTGTATTTCTAACAAAGAAGTATCATGGTAAACCAATCCTCAGGTATGGCGTTAATAAGTGCAGTAATTTTATGGGCTCTTCTCATTGACAACATTTTTATCCATTGCAGAATCGACGTAGGAAAAAGCCATTTGATTATTTCTAGTAATAGTAATAGTATTACGAAATATTTTGGCAGATAGTGTTTTATTTTGTTTATTGTCGTCAATATATTTTGCATGTTCTTCTCGACCATTCTAAATCCCGACTCTATAAATCTTCAAGAAATAAAAAAAAAAATCTTTCAATCCGACTTACACCATTATCTTTGATATCACACAGAATCCATATTCGCATGTCGATCTGTTCTTCATCCTTATCTCTCAGTCTTTTGGTTTACACGGCTGTACATCTGCGGAAGGTTTAGTACTGGGAACTTGTTTGGCTATATCAAGCAGAAAATCTGACCTGGAAACACCCACGCCTCACGAAACATATATTAGAAAAAAGATGTTTTGATACTATTAAACAAAGAGTACCATATACGGTTTAGTAAACCTCGAAGACACAATCTACAGGTTCCAGTATATCATGATAGTTACATTGTAAATGGAATGCATTTCTAACAAACGGTAAACCAATTCTCAGGTATCGCGTTAGTAAGCTCAGTAATATTCTTCCGCCATAGCGTTATGAGTCTTGATTATCAAGGTTATAGAGGATGTTAATCTGTTTTTCATTGTCCATTGAAAATCCTTTTATTTTTCATTTGAGATCGTTTATCTGTTTATTTTGTTTATAATAGTATAGTTATCTATTTTTAGTTTCGGCAAAAGTATAGGACAAGTGGGCATTGAAATCCCTGCTAAAGAGTAAGAGTCAATGAGAATGCTTTAATCTTAATCCTACTCTGAAACAGCTTTATTAGTCTTCTGTTCTTTTCGTCCTCACCGATCATAGTATCCCGATTATTTCCTTCACCTTTTATTCATTGTTCTTCTTTATTTGCTACATTTTCAGCGCTTTGCGCCTTTTCCATTCAATCTTCACACCGACCATGTTTTAGCACTTTTTGTAACGTCCTTCTTTTAAATCTATCCTCTATGACACAACTTTCTGTTTCCTTTAACTGTCAACCACACGGCTTTATCATATTATAAAATCAATTGCTGCTGAAACTCTATCAAACTTACAAACGTAGGACAGCCAGAAAAGGCGGGCGAACGTACGCATACACGCAATCAAAATAACAATATATCGAGAATTAAACAATATTTACAATCTGTTCCATTAAATGTCAATCGATTAAAAAGACAAACAACTGAGAAGTAATCATGATCGAAACTGCTTATACGTTTTTATTTTCAAAATTAACTTGGCGAACAATTAAGCAGACGTTTTGAAGAAATATTTATTGTATTAAGCCGCTGCAGGAAAGGCTTTTATGCCGAATTAATTGTTCAACATTTGAAGAAATATATAAACATCTTCTCGACTCGTAAATTATCAGTGTTTTTCAATATTGGCCCATGCAATTAAATGAACTTAAAGTTAATCGACGCAAAACCTTAATAATTTTGATTCTCTACATGTTTTGAGGGACACAAATATGACGCAAAAAGAAAAGGCAGAATATTCATTATCTATTCTTATTAACTGGGCGAGTTTTTACTATAACAGATGTCGGCGTGGAAAGGGTGAAGTGAGTTGGAATTCCAGGAAAGTCTCTTGCGTCTGCTATTTCAAAATCACTTCGGGACGACATGAATCAATTATAACTGCAAGTAAAGTCGTAAGACGATGGGAAATAGAAAAAATCAGTCGAGAATAGAAATGAATACAATATGGGAACCAGTAATACAGAGTACTAGGGGAAAGCAATAATTACAACAAAAATTGCAATATGAGTTCTGGTAAAAATGGTTACTGAGCTATTAAGTATATAAGTTCCAAAAATTCATGCGCAAGGACACAAGGCTCAGTGAATAAGATCTTTGGTTGGATTCACTGACTTAACCCAAGAGTTCAATGCCTCGCTACTCCAGTGGGGAACAAAAAGTTAAAGGAAGAATCGATCTACCATAGTGGACAAAATAAAGGGTTCAGTTCAAAATTTTAATCAGCAGAAAAAGGCCGGAGTGTTGTGAATATGTCAGCAAAAATAAAAATAGTGTAAATAATAATGAGATATATAAATAGTATTCTGAGATTGTAAGAGATTATCTTGATGCATATGCTCATTTCTTCTTTAATTCCATATATATATATATATATATATATATATATATATATATATATATATATATATACATATATATATATATATTTGAAAATATTTTTGAAGGTAAAAATTTTAATAACAGAGGTGAAATAGTGAAATGGCGAAACCATAAATATTTAGGACGTGTCCCCAAATACCTCTGGTTCCGCTATATGTGGCCACTACTTGGATAACAGGGGGGGGGTGCTGCTAATTTTAGTGCTGATGGGTTCACTGTGTTGTCCAGGTGGCACTTGTTATTTCACCTCAAGTTGCTGGAGGCACTTTACGTGGGGACCTGCAAACCTTCCTTGTGTAAACAGCGTGAATATTTGTCGAGTATCGCTGTTATTTGTCTCTAGCTCTTGTATTCATTTCCCCCTTTCTCATTGCCCATTTTCTAAGGTTTTAATTTAAGTTAAATCTCCCGTGGAGTCCTGATGAGCGGGAGCGAAACCCGTTGATTCGTGTGTGTGTGTGTGTGTGTGTGTAGTAGGACCTTAAATAAGTTCTTGCAGTTTTCCAAAAGATGTCGTTCCCAGAACAGCGTGCGTGTAGTTTCAGATGGTAACGCATCTACAAGGAAGTACTAGAAGTAAGCATGGAATTCACTGTACGTCATTTCGCCGAAGTAGAAACAACTTTGTTTTTCATAGCGTTAAACATGTCGGATTTCGTACCAAAGAAAGTGTATTTGCGTGGAATTTTACTACACTCCTTTATTGAAAAGAAATCTGAAGCTGAAGTACAAATAATTCTTGTTGAGAGTTACGGCGACCATGCTCTGTCGGAAACAACATGCAGACATTGGTTTAGCCCCTTCAAAAAATGATATTGATGTTGAAGAGAAAGAACGCCCTGGTGCAACGAAAAGTTTGAAGCTGTAGAATTGGAGGTATTTATTTTATGAAGACTCGTGTCAGGCGCAAGCTGAACTTTCAAAACCATTAGGAGTTGTTCGCACGACATTTTCGGAATGGTTGAAATCATTAGGAATGATTCAAATGCAAGGGCACTGGGGGCCGTACGTGTTAAAGCCGAGAAACATCGAACGTGTGAACAGCTGCTTCTCACAGCAGAAAAGGAAAGGTTTTTTGCATTGTATCCCATCATATTTATCCATTCTACGATAACCTTAAACGTAGAAGATTGTGATGTAAGCCTACCCGTGTATCAAAATTGGCGGCAAAGCCGAATATCCATAGTTCGAAGTTTCTGCCTTGAATTTGCCGGGATCAACTGGTGTAATTTAATATGAACCGCTCAAACCGACCGGAGTCATCACGGGAGATCGCTATCAACTACAATTAATGTGTTTGAGCCGAGCAATAAAGAAATAAAAACGTCCGCTATACGAGCAAAGACATGACAATGTGATTTTGGCAACATGACAACGCTAGGTCACATCTTACAAAATGGATGAAAGCCTGATTGGAAACGAATAAATGCGAAATCCGACACCAGCCGCCGTATTCAGCAGACATTGTTCCTTCTGATTATCACATGTTATGATTGATGGCACCTGGTCTGGCACTTTAATTCCTATGACAATACCAAAAAATGGATCGAATCGTGGTTAGCCTTAAATGACGTATCGTTTTCCGACGTGTAATTCAAATGTTGCCAGAAACATGGGAAAATGTAATGGCTAACGATGGTCAATACTATTAGTGACATGTTTCTTACTAGTTTTTGTAAATAAAACAGTACTTTTCATGAAAAATCAGCAAGAACTTATTCACACTCCTAATATATATATATATATATATATATATATATATATATATATATATATATATATATATATACCCCCAAGTATAAGATTGGTGTATACAGAATCAATTCCAATAAACAAAAAATACTATTCTTAAAAGATTGCTCAATACAGAATAGAGCAAATATAATAATTTATTTAAAAATTATAACGTAAATATGGTATAAAATCACTACAAAAATAGCCATTTTGTTTCAACACCTCTGGTATCTTATCAAGTGATGAGGTTGAATGTAGAATAAAGGGTTTTAAAAGGTGCAAATTAATTAACCACCCCTCCTAGGGGAAACGCTGTTACATACCTTATCTAACAGCGTTTCCTCTTGCGAGGGATGGTTAATTATTATTATTATATATATATATATATATATATATATATATATATATATATATATATATATATATATATATATACTGGTGTTAATAAAAAAATCAGTCTGGGCTCCGAGTGTAATTATGTCTTACAATGAACGTTTAAAGGTATTTAATATCAGCTAAGAAATTATAAGCGCTGTAAGCTTGCCTTTTGAACGAAAGTGTCCGGTGCAAATTAATTAACCACCCCTCCTAGGGGAAACGCTGTTACATACCTTATCTAACAGCGTTTCCTCTTGCGAGGGATGGTTAATTATTATTATTATTATATATATATATATATATATATATATATATATATATATATATATATATATATATATACTGGTGTTAATAAAAAAATCAGTCTGGGCTCCGAGTGTAATTATGTCTTACAATGAACGTTTAAAGGTATTTAATATCAGCTAAGAAATTATAAGCGCTGTAAGCTTGCCTTTTGAACGAAAGTGTCCGGTTTTCTCACGTGGGATCCCTTTCCTAAAAATTGAAAATGTAACTGAAGTGATTTAAAAATATATATTCTCTAAACTGGAAATCTTTAGAATACGCTGTTTTTTTTTTTCCTTCAACTGTTTGGCGCTTTGGCTTTTATTAATGTTTTCTTTTTCCTAGGCCCCTAAAAACATAAAGAAAAAGAAAATATAAAAACAATCATTGGAAGGTAATGGATTTGTTAAGATGCCAGGATAAATATCTGCCTAAATCCTCTAAGGAAAGAACGCTATTGGGTATCCGCCATTGCATCTCTGCATAAACATGTTTGGACAACCCAGAATACGAAGCCGTTTTACAGACTTCTTGAAAAGTCGACACGAGTTATTTCACCTTTCTTTTTTTAAATAAAATTAGAGTTGTCTATTTTGCCTTTTTTTCCCCAAGTAAAAAAATCCTTTTTTTTCCGCGTGTAAATCTTGTTTTCTTTTTGTGACATATTCCGCCATTTTTCTTTCTTCAGCGACAGATATACACACTTTTTTCTTTCAGTGTTTATTTTTATTCCCATTCTTATCCATTTAGTTTTCTTCTTCTTCATCCTCATAATCATTTTCTTCTTCTCCTTTGTCTTCTTCTTCTTCTTCTTCTTCATCATCATCATCAACATTTTCTTCTTTTTCTCCTTTGTCTTCTTCTATTTGAGATTGCCCAATCGAAACAAACATTTCTCTGTCATTTGTTATGTCTTAATGCTTCCAAATTCTTACAGAGAATACAAATATCTCCACAGCGCAAATCAAATTTCTTTCAATGCATTCAATTTTTCTCTACTTTTATTTCGATCACCTTTCTAACCCTAACAACAAACACAAAAAATGTGAGTAACAAAATTAATGTCGAACTCTCCTGGAGTATTCACTCGAGGGTCAAAGAAAATGCGTTGTTGCTTCGAACAAGAAACGAAAACAACTTCTGATTCCAGCAATAATCAAAAAGTTACGTGAAAAGTAAAATTCAAAAATTAACAACAATATCTTTATTTAAAAAATACTTCCTTTCATTAGCGAAAACAATTATTTATTGCCTGAAATTGTTTATCAAAATAAATTATTTTTTTCATCAGATAAATATATTATTTTAATCTCTCACGTATTTGTCCCTTTTTACTTGTTACCACTTGGCGTTTTTAATTCCACTGACGTTCTCTTTTTTATTGTTTTCATTCCTGTTATATCCATTCCTGTTATTTACATTCATATTTTCTTTAATAATTTCCGTTTCTTTTCATCAACAACTCACTTTGTTCTTTTTTTTTCTTAAGAGCGTCTGGGATTCAAATATCCATCATGATGAATCTCTATATCTTTTCAAAAGATCGGTATGTAAGAGAACGAGAAGGCACGGTGGAGTAATGGACAGCGGCTCGGATTGACGAATTGGAGAGTCGAGTTCAAATTCTAGTCGAATCCATTACATTCACTTACGTGCTAATACCCTTGAAAAAGGTATGAATCTCCTCCTTCTCCTCATCAGCTATGAGTAAATAGCATGAACGGCGGAGTTTTGTAGTCTGTGATGGCAACTGGTCTACCGCAGAAAGAAATGGCAACATACTACGGTAAAAAAATATTCCTCGTCAGTCATTGAAAGATACATGATTGAATAAGCGTGTATCACACATAACTGACTAATATAATAGATTGTTATATATCTTTGGCGTGAATTCTGTCAATGTCTTTATAGCTTCATCAAATTTCGCGAAGGAACCAGTTTGATTTCATCAATCCATTACCGTTTCCTTCGAGGATATGACGATAAACTACATCCAGCAGTGAGGCCACTGATCGGGACAGCCATGAAACAATCTCTTAATTGCTGTTGTTTGCAAGTCCACTCTGTTATGGTCCCAACTACAAGTAAATAGTGAACCTACCTATCTAGGATCAAATCACTATGAAAGTAAAAAAAATAAAATTTTAATAGTAAAAGTAACAGCAATATATTTTAATAGTAATAGAAAAAATTACTAAATCTCCCAAGAAAATTAAATTTCGGCATTAAATTACCCATAAAGAGTGGAAACTAACAACCCTACTACCAAACAGTGTCTTTCCAGAACGAAATTTTACAAGCCAATTTCGTAATTTCCGGTCAAAAAGAACCCCTTAAACGTTATATGTTATTTTTATATATGTCCCTATAGTTTTTTTCTTATTTGTTGGAACTCCCATTAGATCATATAAGGTAAAGTCAACTTCAACATCTACGTTAAGCAATTTGTTCTTTAAAAATCTATTGTGTACGCTACGACTGCAGTATGAAGGCACGGTGAAGTACGGGGCAGCGGCTTGGATTGAGGAATCGAAGAGCAGAGTTCCAATTCCTGTCGAGTTCATTGATTTCACTTACGTGATAATAACCTTGGGAAATTTATACATCTATCTCTTCGCCTCAGTTATGTGTAAATAGCAGGACAGATTGGGTCATATAACCTTCGGTTGCAACCAGTCTTAATGAAGAACAACTCTGAATTCAAACCACCGACTGCTTTGTATGTCTGTCCCTTTAGGCAAATCAAGAAAGAATCTAACATCAAAAGAAAAAAGAAAAGAAAAAAAACAAATCCACCTTGCATATCGTCTGGAAAAAGAGGTCTGCTTTCCCTGCTAATGTCCGCCACAGCTTAGTACAGTAGTTCTAACAAACTCAAAACAGGGACATTGTAGGGCCCCATGGACATCTCCAATTGTGGACTCATGGCAGGATAACTTTAGACAACACCTACTTTAATGGATGCTACTCTACCTAACTGTATTCTTAATTGCTACACAGCATTAGTAGTGAAAATAATATATTGCTCTTTATATCTGATTTCCCAGAATGAAAATTAATTATAACTAATATTTTTCATATTCAAAGTTATAACTATTATTTTGGCTAACATTGGTATTTTAAATCCTGAAAGTTTTAATATATGCTTAAACCCTTTTATCTATAGGCATTTCTGTGGAATATTGGCCAAAGGTAATCCAACTTGATTATCAACAATGCAAGTCTAGAAGAGAGGTAAATAAAAAATTCGTCCAATAGTTAAAAATCGATATTTAAATACTAGGTTGGCCAGAAAGACCTGACTCACTTTGGAAGCGGAAAGAAAACAACATTTTACAGAACAAAAGCAATATTAAGTTAGGTTAGTGGGAATGTTCTTGCTCATTGGACTCCCAGCTTTAAGTACGCCTGCCGTTATTTGTTGCTACTGTACCTTTTATTCCTTTCTCTGTGTGTCACAACAGACAGAAATGTGTTTTGAAGAAAGTGGATCTAAGTTTTGATTCATTACTGTTACAATCGAAGACTTTCTACAAGAGCTGCAGTGAAGGAACTTTGTGATACCAAAGAAGACAAAATCATTCAGTCGAAGTTACCGAGGTGGTAGAGACGTTCAACTACGGGGATCTTACCCTTGACAAGCAACCACGTTCCGTTCAATCAACCTTTTACAGAGAGGCATTAGTGGCCGCATTGAAAGTGGAATCTTCTACCAGTAATGGTGATCTAGCGAGATATCAGGAGAATGACAGAAGATCGTCCTGACTTATGGACTTTATTTTGAAGAATAAATGTTGGTGCTGCTCCATATTTTTCTTTCTTTCCTCTTCTTAATTGTATCAAAACTTTCTGGTCAACCTAATGTATTTTTAAATGTCTTTATGTAAAAAAGGAGATAATTTTATTTTGTTATATTTTCCGGAGGAATTAATAAAATATCTCATAGAAAATGTTTTAACACAGCACAGGTCAATGGACAATTTTATATTAATTAGTGATCTTTGGTTGTTCTTGAATGACAAAGCCTAAATCTATAGAAGACTACAGGAATTGTCTAGAAATGCTGCTTGGATGAAATATGTTGTGACAATCGTATCCATTTTCATTGTTGGAATAAATTACCAGGTTCTATTATGAAAGGTAAAGTTACCTCAAAATGAAGGCTCAACTTTGCATTGCTTTAGACGTTTAGACAAACAGGCAATGAGACCAAGCTATTTTATTCCGTATTTTATGTATAAATAAATGTGTTGTGTCATTTTAATATTGGCGGTCTGAATGAATTTCAACGATGTTTATTGAAACAAAGGGCGTCAGCTACACACCTACCGTTACATGTTTCATATAACACATTCTAAATACAATGAAACAAAGTGATTTTAAGTTTTGGTGAAATTTTAATTTTCGAGCACGAATTAATTTTTCATATCAATAAAGTTAAATCCAGTAGGAAAATCGAGTGTAAAAAATAATCTGAAAAATTTCTGAATTTGAATCAATTAATATGAAAGAACTTCTTGTTATTATTCGTGAAATAAAGCACATATATATATTGGAGTGATACGGAGTCTTTACTAAATAAAAAAACGGTATAATTTTGTTCCCAACAAATCAAATAATTTAAATCATTTCCATGAAAAAGATTTACATGTGATGAAGATTATTTGTAATGCAGGTTAAAATTCTACTTGACAAGCTATTTATACAACAATTATGCATCGATTTCACATATATGGGAGAAATATAGTTTTAAGATTATTTATATATATGTGTGTAAGTGCTCAAAAACAGAGATAGTGCGTTTTTAAATGAAATTGTGCTCTCTGGATTCAACACTAAGCATTGGGATTCTCCTCCATGCTTCAACCCAATCATCATGGGTATGAAGAGTATACATAAAAATGAAACTCAATTGCACGCTATTTTTATAGACATTTCGCTTCTTGGGATAAATTCGCAGGAGCTTATCGTTATTTCAACGTTCGATAAAAATGAATCGTAACATTTTTATTATTATTATTATTATTATTATTATTATTATTATTATTTAAAATTTAAATAAAACGACAGAAAAAGGAAGGAAAAAAGTGGAAAACAAAGGAACAAACAACAAATAAGGGAAAATGCATTTAAGACGAAGATAGAATATATATATATATATATATATATATATATATATATATATATATATATATATATATGACGGGATAGGATATGGAAAAATCAAGAAATAGTAAACGTTTATAAATTTTATATCTTTCGTTTTTATTAACGTTCATTAGAAAATGAAACTTGAAGCAGAAAAGAGAATTCTAGTGCTTTTTTTATTTCTGTGTTGGGTAGAACTCATTGCTTAAAAAGACTTCCAGCCTATCTCTCTATCATTCAACTTTTGTGCGAATAATTCCGAATTCATAACTACCAGAATTTACTATTCTACTCCATATTTCAATTTATGATTAAGCTTACATAAAAGCAAAAATATTTATAAACTTTAAGTATTTGTTTTTTATTCCATCGTTCTGTAAGATTCTAATCTATATTGGCCTGTACTTGATCCAAATTCACAGAAAAACACATATGAAATTACTATATTTAGATATCAGAGATAAAACATTTCACGCTCTAGAGATTGTGGACATAGGAATGAAAACTGCATAGCGATACATATTTTATGCTGTGTTGATTTAATCTCCCTCTCCCTCTTTCTCCATATATATATATATATATATATATATATATATATATTCCGGTTCAGAGATTGTATCTCATATAATAATAATAAACCCACTTTATATATTGGTTTTACTACAACTACGCTCTCGCGTAGACTTACCTGTCACATTTTTTTTAATCTTAGTTCTATTAAACAGCATTTCTTGGAAAAACAGCAATGTACATTATATTAGACAGATATTAGTTAATAACACAATAATACTCAGGCATACACACAGTAAAAAAAACATTCAGATATTCGAGGATATCTACATTAAAACAAAGCAACCTACCCTCAACAAAATTACATGTCATACTAGTCACTACACCTTACAGTGCATCTAGACCTATAGTCCTGTTGTTGATATTACGACTTTTTGCCTGGTATGACTTCATAGAACCGCATCCCGAACTTACGAACTGCGTCTGCTATTCCGCGACAGTTATCATCGCATAGCAATCTTCTATGCCAACATAACAAACTGTTATCTTCGATGCTGAATACCGTTGTTAAAATGTCCGTAAAACCACTCTGACGATGGCTTATGTGAGCCGAAAGTTTAGATCAAGGACCAACTTAATAAAAAATATCCAAATTATTTTCACCCGAAATTAAAGCAAATATACATGGTAACCAAAAAAGTTCTGTCCGTTTTTGATTAGTCATTGAATGAAGTTGAAATATATAAGAAATGCGTGTAGCAATTGTTTTCAAATTCGGACAGTCGGAAGTAGGAACAACAGACGTTATAAAAAACACGCGAACGAGCCCGGGCATCACTTATAAGCCGGACAGCTGTGAGAAGGATGGAAGTGTCTAGAGATCTCGTTCGGGGCTGTTTCTTTTACAACTTCAAAGTGGGCTTATCAGCAGCTGCATCATGTCACTGCATATGTCAAGCGTTTGGGGATAGTGCTGTGGATGAACATACTGCAAGGTGTTGGTTTCGAAAATTCAAGTCGGGAGATTTGTCTCTCCATGATGAGCCTCGCAGTTCTACCGAGTTCTACCGCAAGGGCATTGAACAGCTGGAGACACGTTGGCAGAAGGTGCTGGATGCCGATGGCGATTACTTCGAAGACTAAATATAAGTTACACATACTGTGAAGCGTTTTCTATTTTTCCTTTAAAAACGGAAAGAATTTTTTTGGTTACCTTGTACAAACATTAGAAAGGATATTGATCAGACATAATAGATATTCATTTTCTGTTATATTTAAGTATCGACCATCATAAAGACTGAAAAATAAAATTGACAAAGATTAGAACCCAAACTCAAACAAAAACATTGTTTTCAATCGTTATGAGTCTACCGATTGAATAGAATTTTATTATAAACAATTGTCTTATAAATTGAATTTTTAAAGCATTCTAAATGTAAAAATAAAGAGAAAAGTGTGCAAGACAATAAGAAACACTACCTGCCAAAAGAAAGTGAAGTTTTGTTGAAATCGGTTGAAAAATGTAGGAAATTCGATCCCATATATAAACGAACACACACACACACACACAAGCAAACAACGTGGGTTTTATAATAGGTTTAACTCGATATGAGTTGTAACCATTTCATTCTCGCGACAGCGATACCTCTTAATCGTGATTTCAAATTGATTTCGTGCAAAAGCAATAGTGTTTTTCCGATTTTTGGTGCTGTCGGAACAACCGCAAGGTAATTTTACGTAGTCCTGTGAAGTGTTGTTGAAATCGGTTGAAAAATGTAGGAAATCCGATCCAATATATAAACGAACACACACACACAAACTGGGTTTTATAATAAGTATGATATATATATATATATATATATATATATATATATATATATATATGCATGCTGTAAGACCAAGTTATACATTGTAGATTGATTTTTCTCACCTTTATGCCAGTAAAGAACGGAAGAGATGCCACCTTCCCATGCATTCTTTTTATTTTGATGTCTTGATATATATATATATATATATATATATATATATATATATATATATATATATATATATATGCATGCTGTAAGACCAAGTTATACATTGTAGATTGATTTTTCTCACCTTTATGCCAGTAAGGAACGGAAGAGATGCCACCTTCCCATGCATTCTTTTTATTTTGATGACTTGCATCTTCATAATTCAGTAGTTATTTAAACATTCGAGAAAGTCATTAGGATAATAATCTATACTGACACCAAATAACCTGCATACGGACAGAAATATATTCCGCAGATGCACAAAAATAGAAAAGAATGTAAGAAAAAAATCGTGTCTTATCACTTGATTTATTCAACCTATACTGCGAGTCAATTCTGAGAGAATTAGACGTATTACCATGATTCATTATTGGCGACCACAATCTTAAGTATATAGGATATTCTGTATTTTCTTTTATATGTCTACTATCGGCAGACACGTACAGAAAACCACAGAATATCACAGAATGTTGCGAAAGGAAGTGAAAATAACGGAATAAGCATAAATTATAAGAAGTCAGAATATATGTTTATCAACAAAAGGGTAAACACAAAATGCAAATGAAAGGTTTGGGGTAATAAAATCATGCAGGTGCAGACATTTAAATATCTAGGAAGTATTCTAACAATGGAGGGAAAGTGCGACATTGAGATCCGAAAACGTATTGGGATTGGTCAAAGCTGCATCACAAAATCTAAGCAGAATATTAAAAGACAGAAAAATTTCGTTGGAAGCAAAGAAAGTAAAAGATGTTACGTGATAACTGTCCTCCTGTATGGCAGTGAATGCAGGACAATCTCATCAAAGATGAAGGAGAGACTTGAAGGAATAGAAATGTGGCTCTACAGAAAGATATAGGATACCACGGACCGAACATGTGAGCAACGACGATGATTTGGAGAGAATGGAAACAAAAAGAAAACTTATAGTTAACATCAGTAAGAAGCAGCTGACATTTATTGGACAAGTAATGAGGAAGGAAGACTTGGAAAACCTGATACTCACAAGACAGAGTGAGGGAAAGAGGGACAGAGGAAAGCAGCGCGTATCATACTTGATGGGCTTCAGCAAATGAATATCAGAACGGGGTTTGGAAGAAATAACAAAAAGACAAAGCTTATTAAGAGCTACAAGTGACCGGAAGTTGCGGAGCTCCACAACCACCTACATCCTGAAAGGACATGGCATATACAAGAAGAAAGAATTTATTGAAAAAAATCAGTTAGTTTGATAATTTGATGTTTGGCTAAAAATGGCTAAGCTTCGCATTCGTTCTTATATTGCTGATAACTCGAACATTGCTGACGGAAAATATGAATTAGTATATATTCCAGAAATTATTATTAGGGTTTTATATTCGGTCAGTGTTGATTTACGCGTATTTTAAACCTTCTTAAATACCATTTGATAAGTAGATTTAGTTGAATAATATTTTTGAAGTTTTTTGCAGCGTGTACAAAACACCATTACGAGATATATATATATATATATTTTTTTTTTTCGTCAGCTAGGTTCTTCTTAAAAATACCCCGTTTATTACAATGGCATTTTGTTATAACTGTTATATTTTTGGCCGAGCCCACAAGCTCGGAGATTCCACGTTAAACCAGCCTTGTGCCACATGATGCCCTCGTGGAGGGGGGGTGACTAAAAACCGCTCAGTGAATCTGTCTGAGTTCAGTCTGAAGTCAGACGACCGGTTGACCGGTTGAACTCCCCCTTTCGGGCGGGGAGGAACCCGAACGAAGCTACGCCGAAGGGCGGAATCTCTTTTAGGGAGGTAAACCGACCATGAACCATGCATATTTTTGGCGGAGACCACGGGCTCGGAGATCCCACGTTAAACCGGCCTTGTGCCACATGATGTCCTCGTGGGAGTGGGGTGACCAAATATAGTCGCTCAGTGAGTGGGTCAGTCAGTCGATCCCGGACGACCGTTATTCTGATATTAAAGTATCAGCGGCCACAACTAGATTACTCTGCGTTATACCTATTATATTAAGTTCATAGCGGTTTGTACGTCGAACCCATTTTAAGACCGACTTAGTACAAATACGATCCTCCTCTGTGAAACCACTCCATAATAATATTTAACACATAAGATGCGCTCATTTGTTTAATTTCATTTGATGTACAGTACATCTCTCTCTTCAATTGTCCGTGTCTTTTTTTTCGATCGTAATCTTAAAGTTTTATAAATGTTCCCTTATTTTTATTTTATTTTATTGTCTCATTCTGTCTTGTGTCATCCGCAACTTTTATATTCTTTCTTTTTTATATCTTTTAATAAGTTTCGTTTCATAAGAATGATCTTATTAATCAAGGCCTTGATAGCAAGCTAATATCTCATTAAGATTTGTTAGCGAAGTGATTTCACCATTAATCACATAATCATTGCCATTTAATTCGTTGTATTAATTATTAATTTATGAAGCAACATAGTGCAATGTTTCATTTTCCGATGTTATTTCATTCACTGGCAAACTCGTTGATTTCTCAGACGCAGCTCCGACGCCCAGACTGGTGACGGCCCGATGGTTGCTAGGTACAGGTACCTAGGAGATAGGCGCCTCGCTTCATCGGTCAGGTCGGGAAACCCTTCCGACAACCCTAAAACATTTTAACCGGCAGATCGATGCCACTGACCGCGGTGTGGCATTTCACAGGCGAGTGCTTGGTGATATGTGTTAAAGCTGGATGTTTGCAGTAAACCAGTACAGTTCCGCATACGAATCCACCTGAGCAGAGTAGGTTAGACTGCTTCTCAGTATACTCCCACTGACTATACACACTATCCCCTCACACACACACACACACACACACACACACACACACACATATATATATATATATATATATATATATACACACACACACACACACACACACACACACACATATATATATATATATATATATATATATATATATATATATATATATATATATATATGCGCTTCCCGGCGAAGCAGAGAAGCAGAAGAGCTAATGACACTGATGGATCTTTTCATAAATGACTAAAAATCCGGGCGGAAAAGCTTTCGACAGAAAAACAAAGGCAGCTAAATGTTGCGTAATGGACAACGCTGCAATCTGTTTCAAGCATTAGACACCACAGCCACGCATGCGCAGACGATAATATAAAAACCTCTTTAAAAAAAAGAAAAATCTGTATTGTCACCACCTGAGCACTATCAGTGTTTCATTCTTTTTTATATTACTGAATTTGTTTGCATAAGTTTCTCAATTGCCAGCTTTCTACTATTGATACATGGAAGTATTTGATATCAGCAGACATTCTGAAATCAAACATATTCATGTCGCTAAATAAGCACCAAAATATACTTTCCGTTTATCTATCTATCTATCTATCTATCTATCTATCTATCTATCTGTCTATATATATATCGAGAATTATTTCTTTTATTTTATATATATATATATTGCAATTTACGTATATATATATATATATATATATATATATATATATATATATATATATATATATGTATGTATGTATGTATGTATGTATGTATATATGTATGTATGTATAAATAACGAAGCGTTAGAAAATTATTTGGCCCACAGCACCTGACGATAGCGAAAGCTCGAAACCAACTTAGCGTGGATGACTTTCTATTTTTTTAATATATATATATATATATATATATATATATATATATATATATATGGGTGTGTGTATATATATATATATATATGCATGGGTGTGTGTATGTGTGTATCTGTGTTGTGTTTTCCTTATTGTTGTTATTAATTTCTCACAAAGCAAGGAGAAAATATCACTAAGATGCCAGTGATTATTGGGAGTTTGAAAGAGGATCAATGGAATTTAGTTAAGAGAAAGGCAATAAAGAACAATAATCAGAAAGACAGAAAATTGACGTTGTATTTAAAACTTTGATCATTGTAGGTGACTGGGAAGCAAGATATCGAAAGAGGCTTCCACGGTTCAGAATAGATCTTACATCGAGATCTTTCAACAGTAAAAAGAAATCGAGTCCTAACAGCCATTCTAGTAGTTCCTTTTCAGTCGATCAACAGTGGTTCCATTCGAACATTTTGCAATATAATATTTATTAGAGAAGACAGAATCAGAATGGGTATCATCAGTGGGGAAAGCGACTAATGTAAAGATTCGAAGTCAGAAGAAATAACTTTAGAGGAACTTCTTTGGATTTGGTTGTGAACCTCAAGGTATAAAGCCGGATGAAGGAGAAATATTCACGGATTAATGGTAGATTTAAATATGTGCTATAAAGATCCTGACACGAAACAATTGTCTGGGACGAAAACAGCCGACCGAGAAATCTTGAAAACATAAACACTCAATGTGATGCCCTGACGATTGGGCAACATTAGACATGAAGCTTGAGGGAAAAATAATTCCCTCTGATGAACAATGGATAACAAACTCCTTTTGCCTCAGTTAACAATCCATTGAAATCATTTTTCGAGAGCAGTTAACGGCTTTACTTTGGCGGATTATCGGACTTACTATTAAGACGGGTGTAAATAATTATATCATAATCGTAAATAGCTAGCTGGGAACTGATGACCTTGTGAATGTCGTCGATGGAGATAAGAATGAATATTGTTTCAAAGACAGATCCATAGGGATCCCGCATTAATGTGAAATGCTCTAAAAGCGAGAGGATTCATACGCAATTATATATATATATATATATATATATATATATATATATATATATATATATATATATATGCGTGTGTGTTTGTATTTGTGATGTCACACACTACGAAATGGTCAAAGTCTGACAATTATTTTAATATATTTTATTGTTATTTAGATATAAATAACGTCTAACAATAAAATATAAGAAAATAATTGTTGGACTATGTCCATTTCGTTGTGTGTGACGTCATTTCGCTTTGGGCAGATATGATCGTTCCAGGGAAATCATGGATAATTGTAGTTTAAAAGCAGCACCATCGAACATGAAAATTAGATGCTCCTCTGTGGCTAAACACGTGTAGCATGTCAGGCTATGTAGCGGTTCCCTGTAAGATGCAGGTTCAATTCCTTTCGGAGAACACATAATTTCTATGAAAATGTATGGACTTTCAGGCCAGTAAATGCTGTTAATACTGTGTATCGTAAACAGTGCAGGTACTTAAATATGTGTGTCTATATAAATAACGTATAACAATAATATATATATATATATATATATATATATATATATATATATATATATATATATTTGAAAGTGGAGATCAGCCAATCATACTAGCTTGCAATTATATATATATATATATATATATATATATATATATATATATATTTGCTTCTGTATCGAGCACAGTTTTGTTTTTTTTAAATAAAAACATATATACCAAAGAACTTTGAATCATAAGTCTAAATGTTCTTTCCCATTACATCAATAGACACAGACAAACACACACACACACATACACAC
Organism: Acanthosepion lycidas; assembly: GCA_963932145.1. Lineage (NCBI taxonomy): Eukaryota > Metazoa > Mollusca > Cephalopoda > Sepiida > Sepiidae > Acanthosepion > Acanthosepion lycidas. The sequence goes on along the minus strand of OZ010586.1, from coordinate 98,434,657 downwards.
ACACACATATATATATATATATATTAAATATACAGTACTATTAAACGTATAGCTGGCAACATTGTTGTCTCAAAAACGCATAGCTGGCAACGTTGTTTGTACCAAAAAACGTATAGCTGGCAACGTTATTGTTTCAAAAAACACATATCTGGCAACATTATTCTTTTCCAAAAAACGTATAGCTGGCAACATTAGTTTCAAAAACGCATACCTGGCAACATTATTTTTCCAAAAAAATAAAAAAGACGTATAGCTGGCAACATTATTTTTCCATAAAAACGTATAGCTGGGAATATTATTGTTTTAAAAACGTAAAGCTGGCAACATTATTTTTCCGAAAACATTATCTGAGGCCTTGCTGTTGGATGTAGCTTATCGCCATACCTAGGACGCGTATATTGTTTACCGTCATATCCAGGACGTTGGTAAGATCTGGAAAAACTAGGAGTTCATTATTTGCCCATAGCTGGGACCCTAACAGGTGCTACCACGCCGGGTCAAGCTGGACGTTGGAACACCAGCAATTAAGAGGTGGTTCCACGCTCCTCAAAACCTCCTGATCAGAGGCCTTGCTGTTGGATGCAGTTTAACGTCATACCCAGGACGTTGTGTGTGTGTGTGTGTGTTTGTGTGTGTGTGTGTGTGTGTGTGTGCGCGCAAGCGTTGACAGTATGTTTCATACCTGAACATAATATTTAACCTTTTTTTTTTACTCTTTAGTTCGATGTTATATGCTCTTTAATGGTGCATTTGGCTCAGAACGTCGAGTGTTTGATCCTAAATGGTATTAGATGGTAACGGTTCATATTATTAAGTTATTAGAGATCCGAATACGGTTATTTGTATCTATTGTAGAGTGTTGGTCGTTAACTTTTTACTCATTATATATTATTCAAGACATAATTATTCATTGTTTATTATTTTCTTACATTCACTTATGTTCATATGTGAATTCGTATTTTGTTAATTTAGTGACTATTTACTTATTTTCTTAGTGTACATTTTTCTCTGTGGTTGGATATCGTATTTAGCTTGTTTAAAGTTGTCCTTTTGTCTAAAGTATGTTACATTATCTGACTGTCATAGTGTGCATTTGCATTGTTCATGACGGTGTTTTACAAAATATTTATTTTTAAGTTTTCGATCTTGAAGTAACGTAATAAAAGATTGTTTACGTGTAAAAATTTGAGATGAGTTCTTTTCGTTAATTTAGTAATTTGTGTTAAACTGGGAAGGTCATAGCCATTTTTTCTTCAAGGCCAAATATTAGTTTGTTTCTTTTATTCATTGTTGTAGGCTGATGAAATTTATCCTTTCCTTCAATGATATTTTTTTTGTATTTTGTAGTTTCGATCCTCACTTCCCGCCATAACAGATCTACCACCAGGCTTGAAACCTTACATTCATCCATCAATCATTCTACAGGTTTTCTAGTCATATACACATAAAATGTACTTACTCTTCAAAACTCGTCTGTCCACAGTTTATGACGCAGTTTCATATATTACTTAAAAAATAAGATATATCTTATTCATGAAGGATAGCGTGGCGATAAAGCTGTTCTTTGTAATGTGTATTTCTATACTGAAAAATAGAAAATAGAAAGTCTTTAACAAAGAAATTTTGTACAGTTTCATAGACCTGATTCCATTCACAATTCTTCTGTGGAACTCCCTTCCCTATTACTGTTTCCCTTTGAGCTATAATCTCCAGCTATTCAAGTGTAATGTCAATCGACATCTTCAGTTGCCTTGATCTATCCACTACCCTCATCCTTTCTTCTATCACTCCTATCTGACCTTGCTCTAAATTTTCTGTAACCCCTTGCGTCCTAGTGGCTTCCCGCCTTGCTTGGGGTGAAATGCTTAAAAAAAAAAAAAAGAATACCCCGTGGATATCACTTCAAAAAGCTTCTTGACCATGCCCCATGCTGAGAATTCCTACTCAGGAAGTTATTATCAAGAAATCACCTTAACAAACCCGCAATAGCGCTATTCTAGTCCGTATTTGGTGGCCAGATTTAGATTTAAACCTCTAAACTTTCTGATACATGTCTATATAAGTTGACTGGAATATTGCGCAAGCTGTAAATGCAAAGTAACAGTGGGAGGCAATACTTTTTGTCGCGTTAAGATCAAAATAATACGCATGTGTTTCATTCTCAACAAATATAACTGCTGATCTAAAAGCGGTGACAAACTGATTTGTACCTATGTAGTAAAACCTATGCCTGCTAAAAGAAAGGAAATGCAATTTTGGTCTTAAAGCATATGATTGAATAAAGCACTTTCAAGCACAGTGGGGTCGCTTTTCAGATTCTGGGTCCTCATAGTGAAGCTGATAGGGATATATTTCTTAAACGAATGATGATGTTCATCTTGTTACCTCGGAGACAAAGTTTCATTCAATGAATAATATATCATGAACAAGCGTCAACCCGAGAAAAAATTGCAAGGATTATCATTCAACGAAGATATTACTGGCGACTGTTTTCCGGGATTTAAAAGATTATGGTACTCTTGGATTTAATAAATCAATGCCAGAGAGTTAAGGCAATCAGAAAATA
>OZ010586.1:98427091-98429591 GCA_963932145.1 Acanthosepion lycidas | reverse complement strand
AGACGTTACGAAAAAAATTTACATAAAATAAATAGACAACACTTGTGTATATTATTTAATGAAACGTGTATGAATGAAAAGATGCTGCCTAAATACACACAATATATATATATATATATATATATATATATATATATATATATATATATATATATATATATATATATATATATATATATACATACCGGGTGTAACAGCATAGTTATTCATCCAACAAATTGTTTAATATCTAAAAATCACTAAACTAATTGCGATTCTTTTCTCTAGGTTTTCAGACCTTTTGACACGATTAGTCGTAAGAATCACTGAAAAACGCAGTTATTTAGTTAGAAAGAGAATAGGGACAAAATTATTTTGAGTCCGCCCCATTATGTCTTCCCAGCTAGATAAGGGTGAAACGAAAAAGATCATTCAGGCCTTCAGTAATGATACCAGAATTGATACTCTAGCTTCCATCTCCAATATCCTTTCAAGAATTAGCAAGGGAACGGTGAAAAAATTTTAAAATGAGGGAACAATATAGAGGAAAATTGGATCAGGTGGTCATAACAGCAAGAAGGATCATCAACTTAGAGCCAAATATTTCCTTATTGTTCAAAGCAGATCCAATAATGTTATAAAATCTCTGAGAATTCCAGTAAAATATCCTTAATCATTTCTAAGATGCAACAGTTCAAAGCTTCATCTAACAATTTTATAATTTTGCTGTAACTCGATTTAGATAAGCTTTCTGCTACAACGGCGGTACGATGGCGTAGTGGATAGTGCTCGAAATGAAGGATTGGAGAGTCGAGTTCGAACTCGAGTCGGATCCGTTACAATCTTACTTACTACTACCCGTGGAAAAGGTATGAACCCTCTTCTTCTCCTTCCCCCAGCTATGGGTAAATATCAAGACAGCGTGTTTACTATAGCATTGTATGGCTAATGGTTTAGGAGAAGGAAACCCGTGAATTCAAAACATGCAAAGGGTCGTTTGAGGACCTTGTAGCATATTGTGCACCAGTTTTCCATATTCGGTTCTTCAAAAAGTATTGTTCGTTCTATACAATGTTTTCTCCAATATCATCAAAGCATATCTGCAGATGCCTGGCTGTCCGTTCATAAGAACTGAATTGCTTGGCGCTCATACGTCGAAATAACGTCCAGTAATATATATATATATATATATATATATATATATATATATATATATATATATATATATATATATATATATATATGAATCTTGCATTAGCCTGGAGGGATTATGAAGTAGGATCTTTCAAATTTTCAGCTGAAATTTGTTTTCTGATTTAGTGGATGATTACTGGTATTAAGCAATGGTAAGACATTACCTCTGTAGGGAATTACGTCTTTATTCCTTCATGCTGCAATATGGATATAAAAAACGGACTATGAAGATATTCGATGAATACCATATTTTTGTGGATATTTTTGTCTGTACCACAGACAATGTCGAAGAGACTTCTCGAATGAATTTTTGTTTTCGAATTCATCACACAACATCTTTTGCTGACGAATAAAAATCAAAATTTTAAGTGTTGTCTTGTGCATCTTTGTCCCTTTTCCTTCATGAGAAGGTCATTTATTTTAATTCGAATGGAAGCAAGCACATGCAAAACTGAAATGTTATTTCGAAGCGAACAATCCGCTTAAAAATCAGGCAAAACTTTTGTGTATAAATGTGTTTTTATTGGTCAGTGTTGGAAGAGTGTGATCTTGTCTCAATCAATAATTACACATCGATATTACGTTTGTGCGAAATGAGTGCACCACTTTTTTTTTCGTTCCTTCTTTTGCTCGAATATCCACCTTGCAGAAGACTGTTTCTTTTCTTCCTCTTGGCATAACAATGGGCCGACATGTTACATTATGAAGAACCCCGATCTAGCCTAACGGACATTCAATGAAGTAAAATGACAATTCAATAGGAAATAATAAATAAAAGTTAAATAAAAAGTAAACGCTTCTACGTTTCTCTTCCGGCTTGGATTGTTTTCATTCCGTTTTCTTCAAGCCCGGCTTACTGTTGAGGTTTTCTCTATATTGTCAAACCCGTTTACTCTTTTGCAAATACAAAGGATGGGAAGTACGGCGTGCTTTTATCTATTTTTGTTCAGATTAGGCAACGTAAATAAAGACAAGAAATACGCACAATCACTGATAGCGTGCTATACTTCCATTTGCACAAATATGCAACTTTATGATCAAAATGCAGTTCCAGTTATATATATATATATATATATATATATATATATATATATATATATATATATATATATATATATAAAGTTCAAGAAAGTCATTTGGATCACTAACACAAAAAAAAGAATGTCTCATGTCGAGAATATTTATCATCGAATAACATAAAGGAAAGAAAATTAATTATTCTTAATAATATGTGGAAATCTCCACTCTTTGCTTGATGACAGGCGCGTGACCGGAAACACGTGTAGCAAAAGTATTGATAATAAAGCATAACATATATTTTTTTTTA
>OZ010586.1:98412091-98422091 GCA_963932145.1 Acanthosepion lycidas | reverse complement strand
GAAGGTTTCTGGAGTGTTTATGATGGAAATCTTGCATCGTTCAGTAGCGAGCCAAACTTTGTTGAATGTTGAGGCTTAATCAACAATGCCTTAACGATGGAAGAAGCAAAATTGCACTTTTGCTATATCTACATGAATAAGTCATTTTGGAAACAAGTAAGTGTTTGAACTGCGAAAAAGAAACATTCGAAATCTTTATTTGGATCGTGCTCAAGTTCTTCGGATATCCAAAAGTAGTTTGGGGGATTTCATTTGTGTGATTTTAACCTAAACGATCAACCACGCCCTAAACGACTTTCCGACGCCGATGAAGACTTTCTGCTTCGCATTGTAGCGAATGAACGGAAGATTTCACCGGAAAAAAATGGCTAAGAGTTTTAAAAATCGAGATCTCAACTACCTTTCGTCAATTGAAGAGACTTGAGTTCAATAAAATTTGTCGATTTTGGCAATTCGAATAAGCGTGATTTTTATTTGTTCCGGTTTTTTGCATAACAATTTAGATGACAAAAAAGATAATTCTGTACAGTCAGATGAAAACTACCTTTCAACACGAATTTTTTTTACGAAAATAGCATCAACAAGCGCGTAATACGATAGGGAACTGTTTTTAAAAACAATAGAAATTATGCACTTGACAAATATTTTTCTTTTTGATTGAGTATGTAAATTTTTTGTTTTAATCGTACAGGAAATTTCCAACTATATATATATATATATATATATATATATATATATATATATATATATATATATATATATATATATATAAAAGAGTAGACATTAAAGGCAACAACTAGTGGCGACACTCTGTTTCAGACTCATCTCAATCGTCAGGCCATGTGTATTGTGTTTTTTCTCGACTATTTAAATATATATGTCAGTGATCATTACTTGCTTTCATTTAATTATATTCGTTTATTCTTGTTCGTTTTCAGTTTTCGCTTTCTAAGTAACGTAATAACATTTTGTTTTCGCATCTTCATTCTGAGATTGGTTCTGATCGTTTATTTATTAGTTTGTTTTGGTCTGTGAAGATAATTATACCTATTTATCTCCAGGTAGATTTTACATTTTTTAGATTGATTGGTGTCGGATAATGTTTTTTTTCATTAATTACCATAATCGTTTTGCTGTAACTTGTTTTTTGGTTTGTTTGTTTGTTTGTTTGTTTGTTTTTAATTCACAGGTATGTTAAGAAAGTACTGTGCTGTTCGCGTACTTACTATATGTAAAGGATGTCTTGTGTCCATGGTTTCTTTGTTTCCAGGGTCTTTCATTTACTCCTATATATATCTTTTCATCGTTATCTGCTGATTTTACAGTGGTTTGGTATATTACACTGTTCTGCACGCAGTGCAGTTTAAGGGACATTCATTTTGCACTTCTGCAGTTACACGTGTGTTTAATTTATTCATTTGTTTTTTTTCATTGTTTTCTTGTTGAGCTTTGTCATTATTTGTATCATGTTGTATGTGCAACTATAGCTGATTTTTACTGTGTTTATATATCTTGCGGAGAGTGCTTGTTGCAGCCAACGTAAATCAACGTATGATTTACGATACTGAGCAACATTTGTGGTTAGGTTTCTATAATATTGCCCTCATAATTTCAGTTCTCCAGCTAAAAATGCTTTATGTAAAAATTCATGGTTAATAGTGAAAAACTTCCGCGGATAATACCTATCGTTGCTTAAAAAATAAAATACAATTACTTATGCTTAAAAATAAAATACAATTATATTGTATTCACTTATATATTCACGATTATCTGCAATGAGATCTTGCCACTTGTCCGTCATCTGTTCCACACCATTGAAGTAAAGTAGACCAGGTTTGACTTAAAACAGTTTTTTGAGAAACTTTTTAAACTGGTTTTCATTAGAGAATATTTCACGAAAAAAAAACTGTTTTTAGCGACCGAAGAAAAGCAATAATCGCTTGGTGAAATGTTATATGGATATGGCGATTTGGTTAGAACTGATCAAAATATGTTTCCTGTATTATTTTTGCGGCATTACCTTGTCATAGAGGAGAACAATAGTTTTTTCCTATTAAAGTGCACTGTTCTCTTTTCTAGAAAACTTTAAAACTGCTGGTCGTGTAAGTGTGCATTTAATGTTTCATTATGCTTTAAGAACTCTAAATAATTAATATCACGGTGATCCCATCACACGCACAACATTACATTGCTTCCGTAGAGCTCAGCATTATAGGTTGGTTGTGTGTATTTATCCTTGTCAGTACACTTGCTTTTGCGTTGAATATTATCCTAAATTCATTGTTACATAATTAGGATCATTTTCCTGACGGGACACGGCAAGTAAAGAAGTAAATAAATATTAAGTGTAGATATTTTACTCGGTTCAATTTGTGAGAAAATAACGTTTGTTTTTTTGTTTTTTTTAGATATTCAAGCAAAATGTCTCGAAAAAATTTAATTTTACAGATTTATAAAATTATTTTTGGTATGATACGGGATAGTTTTATTTGTATAATATTTTCTATTCACTAAAAGATATAATTTAATAATAAATAAGTATAGAAAATTTTGTTTCAATTGGATAATTCCCAAATTTATGTCAAGTATTTTAAAACAGCGGGTAGCGTTTTTTATTTTACGGTAGGAAACTGTCCATTTTGCTGGCATCTATATATATATATATATATATATATATATATATATATATATATATATATATATATATATATATATATATATGTATATATATATATATATGTGTGTGTGTGTGTGTGTGTGTGTGTGTGTGTGTGTGTGTGTGTGTGTGTCCATAAACTTCTTTTTACATTCAAGATGAAGTCAGGATTAAAACACATACAAATTTTATAATTTCTGAAAAAATACTTTTCAGCTTTTATCTCTTTAACAAATCCGTAAACCTAGAAAACATAATAAGTAAAGATGGCTTAGAAAACCTTATACTAATAGGATAGATTGAAGGCAAGTGAGTGGGAGAAAAAACACAAATAGTCTGCCTAGTGAGCTTTAGTAAATGGTTGGTAGAAAGAGGTTAAGCAGTGTTAACGAAAATACATAATTTTATTAAGAGCAACAAAGGACAGAAAATTGAGGAGAGGCGTGATCGCGAATGTCATGGAGGAACACGGCAAAGAGAATAATAATAATAATAATAATAGTGTTCCACATTCTTGGATCCTTAAGGCTTTGGAAATGTACAAAGTCTCCCCTGTGGTATTAAACTTTCTTAAGCACAGCATGGGGATGTGGAACACAAAACTATACCTTAGGCACACCGGGGGCACTGCTATATCCAACCGTCTGAATATCCGACGTGGAATTTTTCAAGGAGACTCTCTGTCACCTCTTCTGTTTTGTTTATCCTTAACCCCTCTTACACATGAACTGAACAACAGTAGCTATGGTTACAAAATAAATAAGAAAATTTTCAATCACCTACTATACATGGATGATCTCAAACTCTTTGCCAAAGACGACAATGAGTTGAAAGGCCTCCTCAATATTGTTAAATACTTTAGTGACGACATAGGTATGGACTTCGGATTAGATAAATGTGCAAAAGTAACATTCAAGAAAGGTAGAAAAACACCCTCAATAGATTTAGATTTTGTCACAAAGATTAGGGAATTGGAGCATGAAGAAGCTTATAAGTACCTAGGAATTAGCGAAGGAGATGGCATTCAACACACCCAAATGAAAGAAAAAATAAGAAAAGAGTACTACAGGCGTGTACGTCTGATACTAAATACTGAACTAAACTCAAAAAATAGAATATCAGCTATAAACACATTGGCTGTCCCAGTGGTGCATTACAGCTTTAATGTCCTTAACTGGACCATAGCTGAAATTAAGCGAATGGACGCCAAAACGAGAAAGCTTCTCACTTGCTATCGCATGCATCATCCCAAAGCTGATGTTGATCGTCTGTATGTGCCCAGATCCGAAGGAGGCAGAGGATTAGTTCAACTAGAACTGTCCTACAAAACTACAACAATTGGCCTCCAAAAATACTTGGAAACTACAGAAGACTGGATGATGGTATGCGTCAAGGAACATGAAAGTAGTAAGCGTCTTTACTCCGTAATGAAAGAAGCCAACAAATTCAAAGTGGAGCTTCAAATGGGCGTAGAGATGCAACTACAGCACAATACACCGGCTGAAACTGCAAAATACTTGAAAAAGACAGCAAAGACGAATGCAACCGACCAGATACAGAAGCGATGGCAAGGTAAACCGCTTCATGGCCAATACTCTGCCCGTATCAACCAAGCTGATGTAGACAAAACCCGTACCCATCAGTGGCTACGCAGTGCAGGGTTGAAAGCGGAAACTGAAGGTTTTATCCTTGCTGCGCAGGACCAATGCTTGCTAACTAGGAATTATCAAGCACATATACTAAAATATTGTGTCAGCCCAAAATGCAGATTCTGTGATAAATATCCAGAAACGATTGATCATCTTGTATCAGGTTGCACGATGTTGGCACCCACTGAATATAAAACCCGACATGACAGAGTGGGCCAATATCTGCACTGGAAAATCTGCAACTTCTACGGGAAGGAAACTGAAAGAAACTGGTACCAACACCACCCAGACCCAGTTACGGAGATAGGACCTGTTACAATTCTATGGGACTACACAATCCACACTGACAGAACAATCAAGGCCAACCGACCAGATATTGTTATTAAAGACCACAAACAAAAACGGTGCCTCCTTATTGATATGGCAGTCCCTGCTGACTGCAATGTATCTTTGAAGATATTCAAAAAGCTGTCAAAATACAAGGACCTTGAAATAGAGGTCTCGAAAATGTGGCATATGGGAACATCAACAATCCCTGTTGTAGTTGGAGCCCTAGGACTGGTTGGAAAAGATTGCAGTAGACTAATTGCAGGGATTCCTGGAAGCCCATGCCTCAAGGAGATACAAAAAATTGTTCTGACAAGTACAGCCCACACTTTACGAAGGGCTCTATCTATGTAATTTTTTTTTTTTTTTTTTTTTTTGTCAGTGAAAAATGTCATGATGCCATTTCTAACCTTAGGTCCCTGGGTGGGACCCGGAAAGAAATGTGTAAACGCCAGAAAGCAAAGAAAATAAAAATAATAATAATAATAATAATAATTAGTATGTTATATTTGTTATTGCATTTATAGAAATTATATGTGACTTGACATAATAGACATTGTGTTGAGGAGAATTAAGTCTTCTTTTGCTCTGCAATGCCCTTATTCTTTATTTGTTTGAAAATAAAACTATTATTTTTCTTTCTTTAATATTAACCTACTCTCCAATTCAAATTTTATTGTTGTGTTTTTTTTGTTGTTTTTTTTTCGATCTACAACTGTTATCCTAGAACATCTTTTACTGTATATTCTATTTTCTTTACAATATGATATTTAACCAAACTAAGTTTTCTTTTCTTACGAAACGGAATCTATTTTCAGGAATATTTCGAACCCACTTGTTATTCAAATTTTCCATTTGTTCCAGTTTATCTTTCTATTCTGATTTTAAAAGTATCATATTGTGATTAAATCTTGGCATATATGAAATGTTTTCCAATAATTGAACACTTTTATCGAATTTCACAAAAAAAAACGATTTATCAATTTATTCTTTGCTTCTTGCTTCCATGAATTTTAGTCTATCTTGCGGACATTTTGGTTATTCTAGAAAGGCAATTCAACTATAGTTTTAGTGAACTTTATTATAGCCTTTAATAAAATAAACTTTACTATGCAGAGAAATATTACTTGAAAAATGTAGGGTTTTTTTTATTCATTGCCAAGTTATTACTTAAGTACCTTTATATTTCGTAAGCAATTATTTCCGTAGTTCGAATCCTTTCAAACATCGATACATCTCTTTGATGTGCAAGATGCAAATATTCCAAATTCAGTCTCGTCTTCTCAACAAAACTTCTTTCAAAACATTCCTGCTTCAGACTTTCTATTTAACAATAAGTTTATTGTTATTTATTAAATGGTAATTTAGTAGAAATGTGATTAATCGGTGCATGGTCTCCGTCTTTTAGATGTTACAATGTGGACCTTTATGTGCTGAGGTGATAAAAATTGATGTTATATGGTTTATTTTTTCTAGAATCCTCTTGACAGTAGATTATTTGATTTTTGAAAATATTGTTTCTATTAAAGTTACTGGCTGCCCAATATCGAAATAAGTCATGACTGTATGAGTCAGTCGGACTCTAATTCTAACTAAACGAACCTCTAAGAGAAAAACAGCGTTCCTGTTTTCCCTGCTGAGGTCAATGTACTGATGATGCTGATAGTGATACTGATATAGAATTTCACATTTGGGATAATGATCTTGAAACAAGAAGTCAACATTTTGTAGAATTGGTCTAAGGAAATATTACCAGAAGAGAAAATATGATCTGGGATTGGAATAAAATTAGTGATGGCACATAAACTGAATCCATCATAAAAAATGCATGTTGTGCAAAGAGTAATTGATGAACACATCATATACCTAGGAAAGAAATTTGGAATTTGAACGAGGGATCGACTGCAATAGGGACAGTTCCGACAAACCCAACAAAGCAAACCATTAAGTTAAAAACTTTAAACATTTATTAAATTACTTCTTCGGATCTAGAATTTTACGTAAATGCCATGCATGTGTCCTACTTAAGACGGTCACAAATGTCTAAACTATGAGATATATGGAAGGATTAAAGATTGATTCAACTGAATGAATTCTCTAGGTTTCTAAGAAAAATAATTCTTCATCAGATCAAATGGATTAGCGCTACATAACTACAAAGAACATTACCAAATAACACAAACTACAACGCATGCCATGAATAATTCAAACAACAATAATAACTGAAATGGATAATAAATGTAACTAGAAGTGAAAATATTAATACAATCAAGGTCCTAACTCGCCACGGGCCAGTCACGATGAACAGATATCCCCTCAAAAGGGCCTCAAATTCACATCCGACATGGGTGGCACTTTTCGATACGGTCTTTAGATAAAGATGCAGGTAAAAGTATCGGCTCCTTGAGCTGGTCCAATCAGTACCTGACTCTTCGGTTCTCACATTGCTGTCTTGATAGAGATCAAAAGCGACTCTGAGTCCTTTTTGGAGAAGAATTAGAGAATACTGTGAAAACAGATATTAAAAATATTAACAAGAAAAATACCTTTTATGTTCGAAAGAACGAAAACAATTACTGGACTTGAGAATGCAAATTTCCAGAGACAGATTTTGAATATTAATTTATATTAACACTAACTCTTCGGTTAGTGAATGTCGAATATTTCCAGTATTTATAAGCATTGGAGGTGTGTTCCTCACATCAAAACTAAGACAAAACTCCATATAAACATATGCCCAGAAATCCTTCGTTTTTGAGTTATTAGGTTTAATGAAGTTTTACATGCTGCTGTGTTGCCGTGTAGAATGGGTTATATTGGTCATTCGTATGCGTTCGTTGCTCGTCTGGTTGACGTGTGTAGTAATGTGTTAACTGTACTGTTTAACAATGACAGGATATTCATATCGCGATCATGCAGACTTTTACACACAACCGCGCAAATGGTAATGGATATGAGGCTGCACGGCTGTATCAGATTGCGTTTCCAGACAGAAATCAGACGTTTCATTAAACCTTTGCTGATGTTTATCGTCGTGTTGCTGAGATAGTAGCCTGTGGTGCCACGGATTCTATGTCTGACCACAAAGAAAACGTTCTACATGGCCTTTTGAACATATGTTTATATGGACATTTTACGTTGTTTTGGTGTCAAGAACTCGCCCACAAAGTGTGCGTAAGTATTTTTGATGCACACTACGTATATATATATATATATATATATATATATATATATATATATATATATATATATATATATATAATAAATATTGCCAAAGCTGAAAAACTTTATGTTCACGGTGACGCAACCACTCATTCCTTTCTGTTTTAATTAAAGTAGCATTTTTAAATCACAATTGTTGTCAGTCTCGTTATGTTGACTTAAAAAAAGTACACTAATTAAAAGAGAAAATAATTTACTAAGGCGAAAAAGATTAGAATGTGATTTAATCGCTAGATCATCGATAGTCAATTTGCGTCTTGGCAGACATTCGATTATCACAATGGAAACACAAACAAAAAGAAGTATCTAAACTTAATCGGCTAGTTTATACCCAGAACGTGGAGTAAAAAATATATTTGAAATTTTAAATTTTCAGCGTTTCTTCAGTTCGTACGCATGCGCTGTTGCAATAAGATTAACATAAACAAAATTGAAGGACGAAGCTCATCACACGAAAACATTTTCCATTTTTTTTACTTCGTTTTCCTAAAATTCTTCTTCATACATAAAAAATGTTTATATCATTATCCCATAATACATATATAAAAATGAATTTATATGTAACTCCACACAAACGCACACAAACCATATATATATATATATATATATATATATATATATATATGTTAAGCCTCATTATATATATATATATATATATATATATATATTAACTCTCATCGGGGGATGAGATATGGAGATAAAGAAAGAATAAATGCTGATGATTTTACGTTTTGTTTATCATTGGTTTATCCTGATTCACGTACGTTCTACTTGTTAAACTAACGTTAAAATAATTCAGTGTTTTTCGAAATTTTAAGCAACAGCACATCTAGGAGCAATGAAAATATCATAGCACACTTTGCAAACTTTTTAAAGGGTATACATTTAAATGTTATGAAATAAAACTATGGAGTTTTAAAAATATACACACGGAAACATGAACTTATTTTACTTCAATGTTTTTATTCAACTATTTCATGCGTCTTATTTAGTATGAAACCTTAGTCTGGTGTCTTTTCGTGATTTCTACATTATTTGGTCGAATGTGTGATAAGCAAACACTTATTTCTTCTTCAGTTTAACTTAGTTTTTCTCGCTTCTTATTTTTTAGGTTATTTAGAGCTTAGAAGCAAATTCACACAAATAAGAATTAGAAAATTGCAGTAAAACTGATAAAGCTTTTTTATCTAACGTGGGATATTCATTTTGTATTGAAATCCAAAATATATCAATGGGTTGTCTCGAATGTTTTATTTTATGTCCTGGATCGCTACAAATGGTGGCCAATTCTTCTTCTTCTTCTTCTTCTTCTTCTTCTTCTTCTTCTTCTTCTTCTTCTTCTTCACATAACTGAATTACAATATTTGAAGGAACATTTGATTTCGAATCCAATCATACTTTTGCAGCCCACTTAAAAGGATCGCGCTGCATACACGTGCCTCGCGGCACAGCGCTTGAGAATCACCGGTATAATTTATGTCGTTCCGATTTCAAGGAGAAACGGCCCTACCGTTTTTTATATCTTTCTGTCAGATTACAATCCACAATTGATCTGTATTCTGATCACAACTTATATATTTATACACACACACACACACACACACACATATATATATATATATATATATATATTGAGAGAACGTGATTTATAGACTTCTTGTGTGAGTAACGAGATGATGCTGACTTTATTAAGGTTGAGAAAGCAATTAGCTGATTAATCGATTAGTGAAGGGTTTTGATTAAATTGCAAAGAAAGTAGAAAGAAGTTAACAAAAAATACTGACGTCATAGGTTGCCAAAATTGATATATTACTCAAAATAACAAAGATTTCACGTTTCTTGTATGCTTACAATTATAAATTTTAAAATTAGTCGAAGTAATTATGTAGAATTTTCATTAATATTTTTATAAATAGGGAAATATTTTTATTGAACGAAAGAATCATTTGTTGGTTACTGTTTGTTATTTTTTAAGAAATTGCTTAGTCGATTGCGTCCTTAAACAAATTTTCTACACGTCTATCTATCTATCTTTCTATATTTTTTTTCATACTTTATTTTTTCTTTTCATTCATTATTTTTCTTTAATTCATTCTTCTTCTTTTCATTCAATTCATGTTTTTTTTTCATTCATTCATACTTTTTT
>OZ010586.1:98402091-98407091 GCA_963932145.1 Acanthosepion lycidas | reverse complement strand
TTTGGACTTGTTAATGATCGTATGTATGTAGAGATTCACATGAATACATTTGGGAGACATATATGAATAAATGAAAATTAATATTACCCTCAAATTCTATTAAATAATGAAACCTAATCTTTAATTTGGTTTACCAATATAATAAATAAATTACATTCATAAATTAATTTTAAATATTAAAATAGATGTTATTGTTATTTTTTTTTATATATATATATTGTGGAAATACAATTAGTCGGGTGAATAAACTATTAAAATTTTAAATATTTCTTTATGTCCTAGATAAATATGTTTATTACAATAATAGTTATATTTAGTCCTGAAACTATTTACTTAAAAAATTAAAGATTTAAGTTAATAACAAAATTTTTTTCAGACATCGAATTTTCTATCAAACATTGTAAACTATCTTTTACATAATTTTGTCAAAACAAAATTATAACAACTCCATCTCCTCCCCCCCTATCTCTCTTTTTACCATAAGACTCACTTGTATACATTTTCTACAATTCATTTCCATTTTATTAACCATCGAAAGAGGTCAAGGTTCTGTCACTCCTCCTACTCCAATTTAAAACATACTTAAGAGAGATATAAAATTAACCCCTCCCTATACTTTATATTGTCTGTTTAACTACCACTCTCAACCCCCTCTGTTAAATTACAAAAATTACACTACCCACCAATTTCTAATCCCATTTTTCCTCTCAATTCGTTGTTGGAAGTTTTACCTGATGATCCTGAATCCTTAAAAAAGGATTTAGGTGAAATAAATTATCGTAATGGTACCTTAAAGTGGTTTGTTTTTCATTACTTATATATATATATATATATATATATATATATATATATATATATATATATATATATTATAATAAAGTGAAAGAACTGTAAGATATACAATCTTGTGTTCCCATTAATTATTTTTATTTTCAAAAACAGCGCTCAATTCAAATAACAATCTTTATGTATACAATTACAAATTTAACGACGAAACAAAAGTGCCGAAACACATTTTGTCGTTGATAAAGACCAGACGACAGGCGATGAAATGATGTCATCATTCGTTGAAAAGTCTCCCCTACCCTAATTTTTCTTCAAATCTTTTCGAAATTAACGTATATTTTGATTCAATAGTTGTAAGTGAAAATGAATAAACTACCACCACTTATCAAAAAGATTGAATTTCCTCGTACACTTAGAAACTAATATTAGGAATGTATGTGCTTCTAAATCTAAGTAAATTTCAACATAAGTTATTAAAAAGTCGCTAGGAAGTGAAATATGTCTAGGGACTTTAATTTAATTCTGTAATTGAATTTGAATTTTTTATTTTTTGTTTTTGAAACATGGTAATTCACGTGTAGAGATGGAACCATATTTTTAAATTAGTAAATTTATAATATTATTTATATATATATATATACATCTATATATATATATATATATATATATATATATATATATATATATATATATATATATATATATATATATATATAAAACAATACCTACATCTATTGTAAGGAAAGTTTGGTCACTGTGTCGTGCAAGAAAATCTTTCTCGTTAGAGTCCATCTTGCACATTCACAAATCTACCATTCGCCCGTACATCGAATACTGCTGCCTTATCTGGCCTGGTGTTCGTGTTATTCATGCCGATGCTGTTAACGAAATGAAAAGAAGGATCTGTAATGCAACCGATTCTGACTTGACATCTCATCTTCAGTCACTTTCTCACGAACGCAACGTATCACTCCTTCCGTCTTTTATACAAAATTTTCATGGCAACTGATCTGACGTTTTTTACCCATGGTACCACGAAAATTAGACTGTGCCACCTGACCAGAAAATCGTACCACTCGTTAATGTTGAAATAGCTAAATGCAACAACCATTTCTACTCTAACATTTTTTCTTGCGCTTCCCGCCTGTGGCACTCCTTTCTGTTTATTGGCTTTCCTGATAACTATAATCTTCAAAGTGTAAATGCAACGTAAATTACTATCTTCAGTCTTCGTTAATACCGTTCATCTTTTGTCCTTTCCTCAATACTCTCCATACTCAGAATTTTTCTCTCCCTTTCTCCACGTCCTGGGTATGACGATAAACGACATCCGCGTCCTGGGTATGGCGATAAACTACGTCCAACAGCAAGGTTTCAGATAATGTTTTCGGAAAAATAATGTTGCCAGCTATAGGTTTTTTGGAAAAAATAATGTTGCCCGCTCTGTGTTTTTGAAGCTATAATGTTGCCATCTATGCGTTTTTGAAAAAAATAATGTTGCCATCTATATGTTTAATAGTACTGTATATTTAATATGTGTATAGGTATGTGTGTATGTATATATATATATATATATATATATATATATATATATATATATATATATATATATATATATATATATATATATATCTTAATTTGGCATTAAATGACCCACAGTGGTTGATATGGCATAAAACCCAACCGACCAACCATCCCTTTCTCCCTCTGTAACCCCTTTTCTTGAACGTGTAATATATATATATATATATATATATATATATATATATATATATATATAGTAAGGATCACCCTGTACAAGGCTCGGGGGCCACTCGAAGTAGTGGATTACGAATAGGGGTAGTCTATCTTGTTATGAAGGAACGATAACTGCTGACACTCGTCTTGAAAATGTTATGGTTGAAGTGATTCGCGGAACCATCCTCTAGGGAGTCTGTTCCACAGAGAAGTCATTCGCAGGACGAAGCTGTTTTAGTGGAACTTACTTATCACCGATGGAATACGGAGACTATATGAGTGATATGCTACCATGTGTATGAGGACGTGTACTAGTTATGAAGGTTTGACCTGGTTGAACCTTTAAATGCAGTTCGTCCGAGGACTTTCTATGGTAGTAGCGATAGAGAAGTGAGAGATTTGGCACATCTCGCCTGTGAGAGAGAGAGGGGTTGGAGGGTGGAAAATAATTTTTCTTCCACAAGGACTCAGAGAGGCTTTTTGAACTCTATCAAGATTGGAAACTGATGTCTAGGTAGCCCCTGTCTAAATGTGGCAATAGTACTTCATTTTCGGCTCTTACAAATGTAGAGGTTAGCTTGAGAAGTTAGGTACTTACGAGAGCAGTACAGCGAGCCTATCATGTTTACCTGAATATTTAGCGATGGATTGTATGTAGGAATTCTACACGAGGCTAGATTTGATTTTGAGGCCCAACATCCTATCGAGGCACGGGGCCACCTCGATAAGACGTCCTTTCATCGTGATTGGCGGTAATTCGTTTGAGATGGAATTTAACCAGATTGGTTTTAGAGGCATTGAATGGCACCAGCCAACTTTTCCCCTGTGGGAAGTTAGTGGTAAATCGGAAGTGATGACGCCTACCAATTTCAAATTGTCAAGACTTTTAGAGGTGCGCCCTTATATAGTATCTTCGGCATATATGTTTAGATGTGATCTGAGTATATTCTTAGGTATATAATTTATGTAAATCAAAAGGAGTTTTTTCCCCAAGAAGTAATCCCTGGTGTACCTGGTTGACTGCCAGGGTCTTGAAGGACTGGCCGGTAATATCGACCTGTTAGAATGTTTTTATAATAAAGAAAATCCTTCTAGTGTTTCCATAGCTAGCGATCTTGTGTCGCTAACTTACGTGCCACACTTTGTCAAAGACCTACGATATATGTAACGCTGTGGTCTTTGCTGCATGTATATCTCCAGGGCCTCAATAATTCTTTGTGTAACGGTAGTTAGGATATCAGCAGTACATCGGGCTGATCTAAACCCATACTGCTAGTTGCAGAAGAGGTTGTTCGTATCCAGTTGCACGACGAACTTCTTGTTGATTAAGGCCTAAAAAGGCATACTGCTGATACTGAGGAGGCTAATAGGTCTATACTTGGTGGAGGGATCAATTGCCGGCATTCTTGAAGAACGAGAAAACGCTTGTCACCTTCATATGCCTGGAAAAGATCATATTCTCGTTGACAGACAAGTCGAAACTCTTCACCTAGATCGTTGACTCAAACTCAACTTTTCTAACATAATGCTCAACAAAACATTACCTAGTGTCCAGATTGACTCCATAACACCAATAATACCCCCTGAATTACCGTTGCGATATTCTAGGACAACTTTCGGTCCCATATGACGGAAGCTCCTCTCACAACTATCTCCAAATATGTCGACCCCACAAAATGCTACCTTAATTACTGAATCAATAATTTCTGGATTCGATCGTGTTATATCCGCAAAATAAAGTCAACCCTGACTGTGCTGCAGCCATAGTTAACAGGAAATACTAATTCGGAATCTATAGCAGGGACAGGTGCAATCTGGCGTTTACTAATTTCAGAACCGCCGGTAATCGCTGTAATAGAGTTCTGGAAAACACGAAGGGCAGGTACGCGCAATCTGTTCAGGCCAAGGTTGAAAATAAACAAATTGAATCTCGCGAATACTGGAAGATCGCCAGCCCAATTATGAACAGAGGCCAAGCGGTTGTGCCCACTATTATAAATGACCGCGAGATCCTATCCTCTTCGACAGACAAGGTGAAGCTCTAAGTCTCGATCTTTGACTCAAACTCAACGTTAGATAACAAAGACCATCAGCTCCCCAACTTCCTATGTCTCACTGAGCACTAGCTCAGTAATATTCCCATTTCAGCAAGAGAAGTCTCGAGTATATCAACCAAGAATTATCCCTGATCCTAACCAAATTATTTAACCACTGCATGTAGGGAAATAAAATTTATATATATATATATATATATATATATATATATATATATATATATATAGATAACCACTGCATGTAGGGAAATAAAATTTATATATATATATATATATATATATATATATATATATATATATATATATATATATATATATATATATATAGATAGATAGATATATGTGCTAACTCTATCACTGATATTCAGCGGTTTCTAATAAGCACCGCGAATATATAAAACATATAGTGAAATTATGTATATG
>OZ010586.1:98317091-98397091 GCA_963932145.1 Acanthosepion lycidas | reverse complement strand
AATTGACACAATTCGGAAATAGTGAAGAAATTATTTGAGGAAAAATATGTGTCGAACGATGGAAAGGAAATTGATGATGCAGATTTATAATATTGGCTAGAGACATGAAAACAACCACATTTCTCACCTCACTACTACGAGACTTAGAACGTTAAAACATAACAGAAAAAGATAAAGGACCCAAATGTATTTCCTGTTATTAATCTAAAGGAATGTTGTGGTTAACAATTAAAACGTATGTAAATGAAAGATCAAATTAAAATATGGTCGCTGTAAAGTGATATCAGATTCTTAACTGTTATCATTCTTCGCATCTTTAAAGGGGATCTCCTACCCACCTTTTTTTTTCCGTGTTCAACATCAGCATCTTGATTATACCAATTTTCTCTTCCAGTTATATGTACTATCAATTGTGGCAGTTGTTGTTGAAAGTTATAAAGTGCTGTACAATCGACCAATAAAAAAAAATGCAGTAAATTCCGAAAACTTGAGACAACCGTTAAAAACTGACGACGACTGATGTGACTGAAAAATTTAGGAGGAATTTCTGCACATTTCGTCAGATGTTCTTCGAAATATACGATAACTTGCTGCCTAAAATCAGTGAATGGTTTAGCCATATAAGAAGTTAAAAACGAAACAAGAAGTTTGCCAGCAAATAACCTTTAAATGACGAGTCACAAAATCGAGAAGTAATAAATGAATCGTAAAAGAACCAGTCAGTGTCAAGTAATTACACGAGTGTCGTATGATTGTTCAACGTCATGATTAATTATTCATGGTTATTTAAAGTCAATTATTCCTGAAAGATAAAACTGTGTTAATAAATTTGCCGCTTTTTTACTAGCCACCCTATAGTATATTTTATTTGATATTTAGGAGGCGATGGGTTCATGCCTTTTCTAATGACTCTATAGAAATGAAAACAAACAGAATAAAGCGGGAATAGGGCTCGGTACATCAATCCACTTTCGTCGATTTTAACTGTTGAACTAAACTGGCATCAATACTGAAGGTTATCATGTATCAATTCGTTTTCATTAATTGGTTCTTGCGGTATCATCTCTCTCATCTAAAGAACATTTGCTTTGTTTTAGTGTGTAAATGAGATGGCAGAACAGTGTTTAGGAGAGATAACATACAGAGTAAAATTTACTAAGAACAAAGAAATGTAGGGAGGCATGATCGTCAAAGTTATGAAGGAAGACGGCTCGAACAACAAGAAGAAGACGAATTTAGTATTGAATATTTGTTAGCGCAGTTAAGTCCCGACAAACAGAAATTATATGTGACTCAACCTAATGGATATTGTGTTCTGTGCGCAGTCTTTATAATGAATCTATTAACTTGAAGAAGAAGAAGAAGAAGAAGAAAATTACGCAGGAATTGAAATCGCTACCACCATGTAAGGAGATTTAATTAAGTAAACCTAGAATTCACTCAACAGGTTGAGCTGGAGAGCAAATCAGTGATTGAAAAGTATTCGATTCTTACACTCTTTCAGATTTCTGCATAACAAATCAATCAGAATTTTGAACCCACACGCCAAAGTTTCATTATCTCTTACATTGGCACCATGGTTACTATCCAGTTAAAACGGTACTATTTACATTTTTCTTCAATATTAGTTTTCTTTTCTTATTGATTAGTGAGTGACGTTCGAAGAAATAATCCTTTCTCTTTAATCATTCATTCCTTTTTTTCTAATTCTTAGAAATGGTGCACATTGTGATCCCGAAAAGTAGAAAGTAGAAATTCCAGGCGGAAAATACTTTGTGTTAAGACAACAATGCAGCTTTTGACATGTGCACCTGAGTCGATGGCAGGCCATCCTCTTTATAGATTGTTGATATGCTGTACTATAGAAGAGCTGTTTATTCTAGAAAGCCACTGACATTTATCACTGGGAAAACGCTTTCATTTGAATATCGCCATGACAGCGTCTCGCTTTTATCAATGGGTGAAGTTGCAAACGTTTGTGTGTATGTATAATCAGATGCAAGCAAAGAGTGGAATCAAATGTGTATGTTCTCAAGAGAAAAATGCTCTGCATAGATCCATTTGACATGAGGCGGTCGATCCATCCGCCATGATGGTGTCAGCGCCCCGTATTGTATGAAGTTCTTTCACTCTCACGACGAAATATCTATATTTGTTGTTGGAAGGAAACTCTTCTTGTTCTCAAACCATAAATCGGATAATTTAATCAGATATTATGGATTAATATTTTGCAGCAATCGCTTTTTGGTTGAGCTGAGTTCTCCTGATCGAACACCCATTCCTTGTTTGCCTCAGGTTGCGTCTTTATTATTCTATGTATTGTTTTTTTCTTCTGAACGTAGACGATCATGGCTCTGCACGACTTTCTGTCTTTTCTAACTTTTCAAACCATTCTAGGTAAGGCTTTTCTTTATTGCTATCTCTTCTAATCCTGGCTTTTCTAAACATTTGCATAAGTTGCGTGGATAGTTTATTTACAGCATTCACCTATTTCTTTCGCTTTCAATATACCCTGCGAATATCAAATCTTCTAGGCGACCTTTCAACATTATATGCCCGGGAAACCTCAGCTGTGATTTTTCTGAATTCAAATATATATATATATTGTTTCTATTTTCCCCAAATCGTCGTCATTGCTCACATGTACACTGGATGGTATTCTCAATATACATCTATAGATCCACCATTTTTGTTGCCTGGAATCTCTTTTTCCCATCTGATGGGATTGACAAAAAATTATCGTCATATAGAATGACTGATATAATATAATAACTCAATGCTTTTTTGGTTGTTTCTAACTGATATGTCCCAGAAAGGGATATATTTGAACAAATTAGCTAAGTGGTTTTGGCAACTATAATCAAGTAGAATATGGTAGCAGTAATCGACTGGTACGCGTCGTAGTTGCAGATAAGAAGTGTAGATCAATGGCATAGTCCAATGGGCGTCGTTATAGACTTAGCTCTCAGACTAAGGCTCTTTGGCTATCCTTCTCGTCCGTCGGTATATATGACGGACACCAACCAGTCATATTCCAGCGAGGTAGAACACAGGTGTATGCATATTCCATTATATCACTAACGAAATATTTCTGCTTCTTAATACTTTGCTTAGCTTTTGAAAGGGGTCTTTCACTATCCCAATGCACCTTTTCCGTCTTATTATAACACGTC
This sequence comes from Acanthosepion lycidas, assembly GCA_963932145.1. NCBI lineage: Eukaryota > Metazoa > Mollusca > Cephalopoda > Sepiida > Sepiidae > Acanthosepion > Acanthosepion lycidas. The sequence goes on along the minus strand of OZ010586.1, from coordinate 98,393,918 downwards.
CTTCGTATTTAATTATTTACTTATTGATTTTGGTCTTTTCAATATGTAATTGGCATAATTGGCTGTTTCTTTTGCTAACAAGTATACAACGTTTGATTCTTTTCTTTTTACACTTCTTGCTGATTAAAGATGGTGTGCTAGGATGGGCAGCGATTGATTAAAGTATATCGTTCGCGTGGTATTGTGAGAGTGACAGATTGGCTTTCTCTAAATTTTGGATAAAAGACAAAAAAGCGCGAAATCGATAGAGGTCTGTATGAATTTTAAAGTGTCGACAGTCTATGAAGCCGCATTACGGTCTGTAGGACTGAAACCAGTAGCAACACGGAACCCAACACTATTGATGTTTAGTCCTTTCTTCTATTTTCCTTTAAAAACTTCTTCAGGATTTCCTTTTGTTAATTTCTGTATTTGCTATCAATACTGAGACATCTGCTGATTTTACGGAATAGACATTGTGGGCGCCAAGCCTGAACTGTAATAGAACTTCTAATCCTTCCAAGATAGCTTCACTGTAAGGATTGGATAATTCCGGTGCGAAGACACATCTTTGTCTGATGCACATTTCTATTTTTGCATGAGGAAAGAAGATTCGTAAAAATAGATAAATGAAGAAAAACATTCCTTCTATCGAAACCGTGGATCCAAAGATAAATAGTGTGCATCGAAAATATATCTCTCATTTTTTTAGAAATAAAAAAAAAAGACAAAAGAAACCCGATAAAATTTTGCATCGAAAAATATATGACGCATTTAAAAAAAAATAAAATAAAATAAAATAAGAGAAATACGAAATGTCTGGCGACGAGAAGGTGAAAAGCTCAGAAAATTCAACTACATTCTCTGCATATATTTAAAATGATTTGTCTCTTCCTTCTTTTGAAGAAACGTGTGGGATCTATATTATCATTATTATTATTATTATTATTATTATTATTATTATTATTATTATTATTATTATTATACTTCAAGAAGACAATGTATAGTCGTCAACAAGATAGGTATTTCGAGAAGTGGGGGCCTAATTAAAGGCGACTGAACCAAGGAATATAATGATCTTTATTTTAACTCTTTGTGAAGTGTTGTAGCACCAGTTTCGAATTGTGGCAGCGAAATGCAAAGGAAGACAGGAATAATACAAGATGATTTGCGGAAACTAAGCAAATTATTTATAAATTTTAAGAAATGCAAAACTGCGAAGATTTCCTATTGCTGCCATATCTGAATTGCAACAGGCCAGTCCTCCCTTGCCAATCATGATAGAGTTCAAAAGAATCTACACAGCCTGCACCCTACAACCGCTTTCCTAGTAGATGTAAGATGGCAAGCCCCTCGCTATTCTGTTGCTATTTCAATGGCAAATGTTTTACGAGCTATTTACCTCTGTAGCACCAGGCTGGATCTTCACACCCTTCGTATTCTATTAGAAAGGAGGTGTTTCTTTTGCAGACACTGTAATTTTGAAACAGATTCCTGAGATGATGTCTTACTGATCAATACAATCTTAAGCTAAGTCTAGGTTTGACAATACTCTCTACTACGTAACTTCATAAATTGTAATTCTTAAACACTTTTCTTACGATCTAACAACATCATTCAGTAACGCTCTAAATTAAGTGACTCTTGTGCATTTCATTGAGTAAACAATAATAAAAAAGGGTCATAATCCAGGAAGATCTCAATAGAGGTATCTTTATAACGATTCCGAAGAAAGTAGGTACAAATGAATGCTAACCCTATGAACGAATTGTCCAGGTGAGCCTAATTAAACGTATAACCTTGTACACATTATTTGAAACAACCACTTCAGTTTTATTTCCTTCAGCATACGGTCAGTTGTAGACCCACGTGACTCACAGAGTGTAATCAGTTTCTGTTTTGACCTCAGATTAGGTCATTTGCAGTGGTTTGCAGTAATATGTATCTATTTTCGGGGTGTACGATGAAATTTATTTGGCCTTGAAAAATATTCCGTCATCCATGATTGCATAAGGTGTTTTTATCAGGCCCAGACACTACTGCCTTAACTATCGATTAGTTCTCCTACGGCCATTGTCTGCGATGGACCTTACTTCAAGGAAGTGTACCAAAATTGTAACGCTGCAGGAAAACACCGGAAGGCCTTACAGTTGAGCAAATCAAAGTACTATAGACTGGCCGTCTCCTGATTTAAATTCATCGAGAATCTGTGGTTAATCTGCAAAGAACGACTTTGCGGAATGCACATACGAAGTACTAATATGTCGACAGGGTCATTTGTCATTGGCAAAATATAAAAAAAAAGTAAATAATAACGGAATTATTCTTCATGATTCAATTAATTTGCTCAAGAATTAGGACGGAGACGAATAGATTTTGGGAGATTATTATGGCAAAACAAGTATGGCTTTTTTTTCCGAGATAAAAATGAAATGCCATTTTATGACCAGATTGCTCGAAGAGCGAGAAATACAAATGCAGAAAGTTTTATACATTCAGAGAATCACAGATTTCATAGATTGCTCAAAGATTATGCATCTGACAATACATGTCAGGAAAAGTTAAATGAAATACCAGAAAAGATTTATGTTCGCAGGAAACGTATTCATGTAATTCGTAACCTCTGCTGGGAATAAACAGTTGGCAATCGGTTAGCGAACAAGTTTCATGAATACGAAAAAAGGCGATTGAGGATAATATGTTTTTTTTTCTGGATTTATTTAAGTCAGATAATCCAAAGTTAAGTTGAAAACCTACGAAGAGTTATTATTATTTATTATTAAGAACATACGTTATACGGAATACACTGTGTTATTTTTAAAGCCAGAAAAAGCACTGAAATTATTAAAAGAAGACGTAGTAAAAGTAAACAAGAAGAAAGAATTAACTATGAACAGTTTGAAGAAGACTGCATGGTTGTCAGAAAAAGAGACAGTCAAAACTGTGAGTTACACATTGGGGACGTCGAAATAAAGAGAAGACATAAATTTAACTATTCGGTTCGTGTCGTAACAGCCGACAGAAAATGAGAAAGAGCAATTCGAGGATTATCGAAAAAAGATTTACTAAGAGAAACAAAATTATCCGGCAAATCTAACTGCTATATAATATATAATTTGTATATAAATACTAGAATGTCTCCTTCGAGGTGAAGTAGAGATTTGAACTGACAGAGATGTTAACAATCAGAAAGAGGTATATTTGTAAAGCGTACTAAGAAAAAAAAATTATAGAGATTAACACTCATAGGACACATAGAAGTCAAGAGAAACATTGCGAAACAGCGAGTTACATATTTAAGAAGTTGGCGTGAAAGGAAATAGAAAGAAGAACAAATATTTCCCCCAAGTTTGGACGGCTGAATCCAACATCTCGACCAGTAGCCCACTGACTATTTCTTTTAACTGCTGACTGGGGTTTGGCCTTCGTTAGGGCTCAAATAACTTTAAATGTGCTAAGAATACCATAGACGGAACATGGGAACAAGGAGGAAGCTTCAAGAAAACAAAATCGACACTTTTAGCTTGAATCAGAAAGGAAGAGGTGAAATCCCTAGAATACGTAATAATAAAAGAGGCCTTGAAGAATTTCGCAATTTTATACTAGAGGTACAGTGGAATCCACGAGTAAAATACATAACAAATTTATGTAAGCGGATGCTACATCAGGAGATAGAGGGGCTACTAATGATAAAATAATAACTGGAGACACGAAGAGTAGGAGGTTGTGGAGAGCCTTGATTTCCGACATACTGAAGGAACACAACAAATTAAAGAAACAATATAAATTCTCTTTTGATGTTCTTTAGAGCCTGTTGCAAACCTACATCGAGAATATTAATCAAGAAATAATGTGGTATGCATTTTTAGGACATGGATCATCATGGCTGCCATAGCTTCTTCTATTTGTCGTTCTGATAAATCTTTCTCATTTATCACTCGATTTTATCTTTGTGGTAATTTGTTATATAGCCCTTTGGTGAGGTTTCTCTTGGGTGACGGTCTCCATCATGCTGGAATATCTTGGGCGATGGCGTCAATTCAGTTATATTGACGTTGCCTTCCCGCTCTCACAGCCGGTGATCGCTAGTTGGTTTTAGTTCGGAGAGAACTTCAACAAAATAATTTCAACTGAACTATTTTCTTCCACACGTCAACGTGTACATTTCTAACTAGGTAGTAGGGTTGCTATCTCATACCCACTCGGTAAGTGTTTCCAGAAACGAAATAACACATCTACATTCTTCAGTTTGTAAAAACTGACTCGCTGAAATCACTTTCTATACCTAACATCCCCACGCTAGTTTTAGCCAATCAGAAACGACTTCCTTTGTTTTTCTGTATCTGATTTCAAATGTCAAAATGAGGAAGTCAAAGTAGCAATACATTTTCCTAAAAAAATAATAGTCTGTTAAACTATTATTTGACAAATTTACTCTGACCCACTTGTTCGAACATCATGTTTTCATTTCATGTTTCTCTTTCCGTAGAAGCGAATTTTGAGTATTAAATTCTTCAAATCCTCCTTCCTCTAAGATTTTTTACCTGCCTTTTTATGATTATTAGCAATAGTTTCTTTCTATTTCCTAATCTCCTTTAAACTTCCTCATTGGTCATATATTCTGTCAATGTTATTATCAACATTCCTCGAGGAAAACACATCTCGTGCCATTGAAGTATGTTCTTCATTTCGGAGGTAATTCCCCTGTGACATAATGGAGTAATCAAAGGTATTTTTTATTCTCTCATAACTTAGTCGTTTTGTGAAAATTAAGTTTCGATATTCCTTTTGACCATCAAATTTTATTTGCCACATTATACGTTATGTATTATAAATTACAGTGTCCAACTAGCTACATTTTTATGCTTTATTAATTTTGAAGGCCGAGATGTGTAACTCAGATTATTTGGCTATATAACATGTGTAACTCAGATTATTTGGCTATGTAACATGTGTAACTCAGATTGTTTGTCTATGTAACATGTGTAACTCGTGTATGTTATTTGGCTATGTAACATGTGTAACTCAGATTATTTGGCTGTCATATTAGCTATGTAACAAGTTAAGTTTATTCTATTCGGAGGTTTTATAAGCCAACCATAATTTACCGGCTATTTAGTGCTAGGAAGAATAATGCTTTCCTGTACAACGAGTACTAATATTAGCATTATTGTAGCCATTGATACACTAACACTGGATGTGAATATAGAAAAACGTGATACACTCCCGTAACAAACAAAATATTTAACAAGGCAAATATAACCTACAAACACATATTAAAAGATTCACACATGTCCCGAAACAAATGATTGTTCAGACTGTCCAAAAGAGCGGGAATGTTTAACAGAAAGAGGAACAAAGAAAGAGTATACCAATCTTATGGACTTTGACCATTCGCAGCTAGGTGAATCAAAATTACTTTTTCTCCACGTTGGGTTGTGCCCATGTTGTCCCTTTTCCCACATGTGTAGACGTGCTGGTGGTTAAAAAAGGATTAACCGTTCCCCAAATGGAAGCTGAGGAAAAAGGAAGAAGAGTTCTCCTTTCTAAAGGGACTGAACACCTATGCGTCCAATCCAAGTGAAAACAACCGTTCTCTCCCTGCAATTCCTGCATTGGATATTTAATCTAATTTAATGTTTAATTTGTATTTTTGCTGTGATCTGAGACTAGCGGTTACTTGTCGCAATTATTTTATTTCTCTTTTCTCTTGTTTTCTCATACACAAAGGCAGTTTTCTTATCGGAAATATCTTTATACCTTTCAAGAAAACGTCAGATAATACGAGTTTCTTTCACGTTCAATTGGAATTGTTTCACTTTTAATATCACTGATTAAATTGTCATTATATTTTTACCGTATAGTAGATTGAACATTAAAGCAAATTAAATTCGGGTTATTTTCATTTCATTGTTCGTTTCTCCCAGAATACAATTTTTAGTAAGACAAAGCTATGTTTTCTCACTGGATGTATTCAACCTATACAGCTAGGCGAATCTGAAATAATTAGAGGTTCTAACCGGAGTCATTGTTGGCGGACACTATCATAACACCATAAACTATGTAGAAGACACCGTGACTCAGAGGGTGGCACACAGAGCCTTGACAACTAACAATCGGCCTGAGCGGAATATCGTCTTTGTGAATCTTAGGGAGACCGTATATTTGAGGTAGCTTGGTGTTACGCTGCGATAACTGCCTATACGTCTTAGGTGCGAAATGATCCTTGTTCTTGATTAGGATCTGTGACAGTTTGCGTTCCGTTTTTCCGTGTTGATAGCTGACACCTAAAGGAAACTACAAGAAATTCTACAGAATGTAGTGAAGGAAAGCGAGATGAAATGATTAAACATTAATTGAAAGAAAACAGAATATATGATATTACCAAAAGGAACAGCCCAACACGCATATTACAAATTTGTGATGCCCAAACAAAACAAGTACAACAATTTACAAAATGTCAAATGTTTTAATACAAAAAAAACCCTGTATAGCGAAAAAAAACCGTTATAGCGAAAAAAAAAAAACCGTTATTGCGAAAAAAAAAACCTTTATTGCGAAAAAAAAACGTTATTGCGAAATATCCATTTAAAAATCTACGCAGGGTATTAAGAAACCGGAAAATGTTCGAAGCAAAGTGATAATCACTGAACTGTTAATCTCGGTCCATCTAAATGGAAATAAATGTAGGAAAATCTTCTCACAGATAACGAAGCGCCTCAAGGCAACAGAAATGTAGTTCTACAGAAATATGATGAGAATACTATTAAATTAAATTTAACATGTGAGCAACGAATAAGTTTTCTAGAAAATGGAAAAAAATAGGACACTTACACCTAGCATCATGATAATTCAGTTTTCTATAGCATATAATGAGAGAAGAGGGCTTACAAAATTTGACAACCACAGGACATATTGAGGACCAGAGGAACAGAAGAAAACAGCGCATAATCTTTGTAACGATTATTGGGAAATGGATGGAAGAACACAATTTAGGAGAGATAGCAAAAATAGAAAATTCAATATTAGTTACAAAAGATATGCCATTTTGGAGAGCTATGGTCGCCAATGTTTTGAATGTGATATAGCACACAGAAGCTCATTCCTCTAATACGTTACTCATTTTCTGAAATAAATGATTCACGATTTCTATTGACTACTCAATAGCTATATCAAGTTTTCCGTCATGTGTTATTATGTATGCTCAACCTGTTGATTTTTAGAGTTTCTTGATTTTGAAGGCCCTTATATGTAATTCACGTTTTTGGTTGTCATACTGATTACTAACCATAGACTTCAGCCTCTTATATATATATATATATATATATATATATATATATATATATATATATATATATATATATATTGTCCTTTTAATTGCTTGCATCAGCAGTTTTATCTCTTAGTTCTTTCAACCAAATTGCACTTTTATTTTTTTGTGAGGGTGTGGCAGATACCTGCGTTCCTCGAGCCAATTATTTTATTTTTCAATGTTAAGTCTTTTGTCCTTTTTGTTTTTACTCGAAGTAAGTTTTGTTATGGAAAACTTCCTCATATTTTGCAAGAAAAAGCTAGATAATACGAGTTATAGTTTTCTATAGAGCTAAATTGAAATTGTTACATTGCTAATGATTTCTGTTTAAATTTTCAATAAATTTTCATTAAATTTTTCACTCTTGAATTTTATATTTAGTTTCATATTTTATTTATAACTAAGTGAAATATGAGTCCTAGTAAAAAAAAAAACAAAAAAACAAAAAAAAACAACACTTTTAGGTTGTCGGATTTCTATCATAAGTTTAAATTTCGCTTTTATTGTGATTTGTTTTTCTTTCATTTTCCCGCGTATAATTTGTAGATTCACTTTGAATTCTCCAATTACTTGCTTGCCATGTGAAGATGATAAAAACAGTGACAATCATATTTAATAGCAATTCGAATAAAAATGAGAAAAAAATCTAGAGGTTTTAAGTAAATGTGAAAATAATTATTTGTGATGCACTAAGTCTATTGGAGCATGTGTTTATTTACATATATATGGGCTGTCAGATGTCAAGTGCATATCTCTAAAAGATTACATGAAACATATCCATAAACATACACATGTACACGTTGTAATACTGAAACTTATGGTTTCTAAGAAAAATTAAAATGAAGAAAAGTACAAATGAAAAAAAATAGCAATCTTTCTATTTCTAGCGATACGGACTTCAAAACTATTCTACCTATGCATAAAGATGAAGATATATAATAATTCACAATTTCGGTCTGAAATTCTATGATGAGGGTTATCATTATCGTATTACAATTCTATCTCTTATTTAGTATGTAGGTTATCCGTTGAAAATAAGGGAGGTTTTTCATGTTTTTTTTTTTTTTTTAGAAAATCGACATTGCTCTCGGTGTTAGCATGGGGTTTGATGGGCTAAGTACTCTCACCAAAGATTAGATTTATAGGTTTTTATACTAATTGTGAGCATCAGGTTTTAACGATCGCCTGGAAAATGCATAGAAGTACCTAATTTCTGCAGGTTTTTCTTAAAAATTGACTTCTAAAATTTGATTATTTCAGAAAGAAATCGAAATAAATTGATATCATTTTTATTAGATACATTAAGTGGAAAATATATTCAAACCTGAATTATAATTATGGATAACAATAAGCACAATATGCAATTTATTTTGCTGTATTAGATAAGTAAAAAAATGTGTTAAAGAATTGTAAAAGATTGCAAAAAAGCTACACAATGAATAAGATTTGTTATTTCTTTGTTATATAATAATTAATATAAACAAAACAAAACAGGTAAAAAGTGTTTATAACGGCATAATAATATTGAGCATAAATTATAAGAAAAACTGTTTTAAATTTGCATTGTATATTGCAAATTGCACTAAACCTATTGAACTGTATAACTTATTTCGCCATAATATAGGTAAATTGTTCAAATAAGCCCACTTTGAAGTAAATTAAGGTCATATTTGATGACCTAAGGATTTAGTTATAATGGGATTCTACCATACTATTGTAAAGCTTCATTAAATTATAAATTTTATATCGTTGTGTTATAAGACTTATACTGATCCGTGAAATGAAATTTTAACGGTACGGTTTTGAACCTAAACTTAATAGTAACTGTTTCCCTCCAACAACGGTAAGAATTTGGAAAAACAAAATATTTTGTGCTGTTATTTATCATAACCCCACCCCGACTTTCAAACTGAGCGCAATACTACGGTAATCGGCTTGACCTACTTCCCCTACAACAGATATTGGACATTATTTCATTTTAATCGCAAGGAAAAATACAAAATCATATTAGAGAAGCTGTTTGGTTTCACTGAAAGACAGAAATAAACAAAAGAAATAAAGTAAGAACACATAGACGATTCAATATCTGCTTCAAGGAAATAGAAAAACGTATAAATATAAAACTTTCCATATACTCTCTCACTTTAAATAATCGCCTGCATTCTTATTTATAATTGTTACTGCAATATTTTGTTAAAGTTTTTACACAATATTCGAAATACTGTACTCAAGTTTGTTTTTGTTATCAAAACGTTTAGATCGTTGTGCCCTCCTTCTTTTCTCGGGTGTATATCGATTTACAAGGAATTCTGAACTGAACCCTTTACTTAATATCCTCGTAGATTAAAGCGATGCTTTGTGAATTTAGTGATATACTGGTGGTGTGTTCAATCCCTGGTATGGGAAAAGTGGACTTGCATTCAGTGGAATCGAGCGAGCATAACTGGATAGGCAGACTGTTATGTGCCATGCGTGATACACGCTTAGACGATCATGTATTTTTCTATACATCGTCGCGTATGACTGACGTGAGGTATTTTTTCCCGTAATAGGTTGCCATTTCTTTCTGCGGTAGACCAGTTTCCATCCAAGGCTATAGAAACTTGTCTGCCCTGCTATTTATCCGTAGTTGGTGGGGAGAAGATTATTCGTACCATTTCCAAGGGTATTAACACGTAGGAGAATGCAATGTATTTGACTGGATTTCGAACTCAGCTCTCCGATTCCTCCATCCCAGCCGATATCCACTACTCCACCGTGCCTGAACAGAACAAAATAAAAATAAGAAGAAGACGAAATTTCTAGACATGAGCATTGGAATTAAAACAGTCTACCCCGTAGTTTAAATAAAATATTCAGTTCAGTATTCTCTGTAGGTTACCCAGATTGATATACACCTGATGAAGACCGAAGGGCAGAACGGTCGAAACGTTGTGATAACAACAACAAAAACGTTAAGGACAATAGTTCGAATACAAATAGCGAAAACAAAAATAACGTCTCATCTCAGAACTTCCGATAGAAATTGGTTAAAGTTGTCATGCACAAATATTAACTACGAAATAGAGGAATTTTCACGGGGGTATTGTTGTCTTGAAAATGGTAATTATGTAAATATTATGAAATCAATAATAAACCGTAATTTTTTCATGAGTCCTACTAATCTATATTATTTACAGCCGGGCATGCGAATTGCAGGACGAGAAAACTAGAATCAAGCAGGCGCGGTAATTTAAATATCTGAGAAGCGTTTTGACAGAGGACGGTAAGTGCGACACTGGGATCCGGAGACGTATTGGGATGGCCAAGGACGCAATCCAAAAACTGGGCAAAGATTGCACGAGAGGAGGTTTTCTTTCGTAACAAAGAAAAGAATACTGAGCTTTTACATGACATCTGTCCTTTTTTACGGCAACGAATGTTGAACGATTACATCAAAGATGAAGAAAAGGCTCGAGCCGACGGAGATGTGATTCTACAGAAGGATTCTTAGGATATCATGAACCGAGCGCGTGAGTAGCGATGAGATCTTAGAGCGGTTGCAAACAGGGAGGAGGCTTATACTAAACATCAGGAAGAGGGAGTTTCTAGGACACATAATGAGGAAATAGGGCCTGGATAAGCGGATACTCACGGGTCAAATAGAGGGAAAGAGAGACAAGAGAAAAAAACGCGAGACATTCTGGCGTACTTAAACAAGTGGACGATAGTACGTCGTCTAGGGGAGGATTCAGAGGGGAGGAACTTCTTGAGAGATGCAAGGGATAGAGGTAGGTGGAATCCTGAAAGGACATGGTGCATAAAAAGAAAGAAAGAACATTCTGTAAATGAGAAGAAAGGACGAAACATTAATTTTCCTAAGACCGAATGGTCATTAGAAATAGGGCCAGCCTTTCATGTGAGGTACAAACTAGAGATGTCAAGATCAAACTAATACAGAAAGTTAAACCACCGTATATTGTTATATGACGACGAGAAGTTTTGCATAGAAACTCGACGGCACATTTAATTAATATAAATATAATAAATTACGATAACACAATAGCGTTTTTTTTTTAGATTTTTTTAAAAACTTGCATTCATATTTTAGCTAGCGTTAAATAAAATATGGAACTAAATATAAAATTCGATGGTGAAAAAAATGAATGAATATTAATTGAAAATTTAATCAAAGTATTAGGAAATAGGAAACATTTGTTAAACACTAAGAAAAGAAAACTCAAATGCTGTCATATCAATCTTTCTAAATGGTATTGAATTTTGAACAATTCCTTCATAATCGGAGAGAATAGTTGAAGCAAGAGAGATATTTTTCTACAGAGGGATGCTGAAGATGCTATAGATGGAACAAGTGAGCAACAAGGAAGGTTTAAGGAAAATTAAAACGAAAATTACACTTGCACTTAGAATCAGAAATTTATCTGAGCCATAATGAGGAAGGAAGGGTTATTATTAACCGTCTTTCATTAAGGAAAAATTTGGCTTCTTTAGGCCGCTTGAAAATTTTAAAATTCTGTCTATCAAAACAAATTTTCAGGCAGTAGGTTTCATACACATCACGCTCTTTCCAGTATTGATAGGGATTAACTTCCTAATATTTTTTTTCGAATTAGTGTGGAATATCAGCATCTATTTTATTTTTTTTTTTGAGTACTTCTGTTATTGATTTTAATTTTAATACTTTTGGCAATCATCAACTGACGTAGTTTCTTTTATATCACACAGTACTGTGAGATTCGTTTAGTGACAATCCACAAATTTGGATGAGGTATGGTTGTCTCTAAGTCATATAGATTTCATTCAATGGAAGGCATTTTTACTCATTGATCTGAGAGAGCGGTTGCATATCGTTGTCAGTTTACAGATTTCTGAACCGGTAGTCCGCCATGCATGTCACCTGTATAAATGTCTAGACTTGACACTATTTAAGAACATATCTTCAGTTCTTTTGCTAATGTTTTGCTTTTGCGCCATCTGACGGTGTTAGACACCTTCGGTTTCATACTCGAAACTTTAACAACAGTAATTCTTTGAATTACTTTTTATCCGAAAATATCGGTAACGAAACTGAATCCAGCAGATATAGTTTCGATAATGTACGAACAAGAAATATACATTGCTTAAGTAGGCAAATCAAACTTTGCTTTATTAACGCGGCCTCCGTCATCCAATTGGTAAAGGTATGTTTCACATATAGAAGTGGTTTCCCTGAGAGAAAAAGTGTCGGATTCCTCCCTGAGACACAGTTTTTCTTTTGTAAGAGTTCTCTATCTAGGCCGGTTGTCATTAATTTCCTTGTTTAAGAGAATAAAAAAAAACGATAGCATCTCAAATATGTCTACCTACTAATAATAACATTTTATTGTAATACTAATTACTTGTCTTATACACTACTGAACAAAACCTTGTTGCAGATGAAAATAAAGAAAGAAAAAATATAACTTTCCGTTCTTAGACTCAACCACATATTTGTATAGAGCTTTAAGATTGAAAATATAAAGAGAGGTAATTAAAAATTAATAACTTTTTAGCTTTTAATATGGAATTAAACTGATTGCTCTATTCTCTTCTCGCTCGTTATTAATGCTTCTGCTCCTAGTTCTCCCACACCGTGTAACCTCTTGTGTATTAGTGGATTTACTGCTTTGCATTGGGTGATACCGATTAAAAAAAATAGGTGGGAGGCGTTGAATTCAACTCGTCCCACGGAAGAGAATAGAAAGACAACGCAGTTAACTTAATCAAACCGGGCAAACAACCGAATATTATCATATTATAAGTTCAAAAACACACAATCTCTCTCTCCCTCTCTCTCTCACTCTCTCTCTCTCAAAATAAATAAGTAAATAAGGAAAGCAAAAGGATGGGACTGTGCCCGCTCAACGCAGTGTATCGTTACTAGTGCTTAACTCTCTCTCGTTGTAACTTTCGTAAGGTCAACGAAGGCAAGTTATCACTTCCGAAATTCTCGTTGTAAACGAGACTGTGTAAATGCAGATACTAGTAGTAACAACGCCTTCAAATAACACTCGCACTAATAATACTTGTTCAAATAGTAATCACCGAGTAGTAATTCGTATAATGATCAGTATAGATGATACTATGGAGTACAGAGAACGGCAATCACTTAGACGTCACGTTAATTCCTATTTATACTTTTCATTTACGATCACGTGATCTACTTGTTTAATAATAATTTGAATTTTGATCAGTTTCTCTGTGGTTTATGAATTCGGGTCAATTTCACATTGTTTTTATTAATCAGCCACATGTGTATAATATTTAAATCATTTTGAATTTTTCTTCATTCCTCATTCGAAACTCGAGTATAATTCATTTTAAGTTCAGTGACGATGATTTGTAAATATACATTTGACATAAGGCTATTCTCACCTGATCGAGTATTTATAAACTGTCGACTTCACAGACAACCCGACCAGAAATAAATATGTCAATTTGCAGGAATTTTCAGGAGAAAAATATGACAAGTACGATACACTCGATTATAAATTTATCACATTTACACTCAAGAAGTCGCTTGTCTCTGTCAGTCATTGATTTCGTTGATAGACATTTAAAAAAGTACGACCAATGAAGATGCAAACGAATATGAGTGCGTGCCTTTATTCCTTCGGTAGGGAATTAATCTCACATAACATTTGACAAGGTGCGACACAAGGATCTATTTGAACTGCTAGGAAAGCTCAATCAATTTGAAGAATGTCAGAATAACTTTACAAAAATAGAAAGGTGCGTATGCCAATGATGCGTGTTCGCCCTAGATTTATTCAAACTCTACAAAGATGTTCTCCTAATGGAATTAGAGAACCTACTTTGATTTAGTATTGGTGGGCGTAATCTTAACAAGATACGCGGATAACATATGATTGATGACCGACTCGGAAAGAAAGTTACAACACCTCCTACCACAATGGTAGAGGAAAAACAAAAAATAGATTAACCATTAACTGAAATACTATAGAAGTCATAAATTAGAAATAAAAACATAGACGCTGATTCAAGTGTAAATAACTAGGAAGCCTTTAACAGAGGATGGAGACTGCGACAACGAGATCCGAACTCGCGTTGGACGGGTGAAAGAAGCATTCTAAAAGTTTGCAATGTATTGAGATACGAAAAAACTTCGTTATAGACAAAGAAAAGAGTGTTGGGTTGCTACGTGATACCTGTCCTTTTATATAGCAGTGAATGTTGGACAAGCGATCCACAGATAAAAAACAAAAACTAGAGGTAGCAGAAATGTGGTTTTTACAGAAGGTTACTGAAAATTCCGTAGGCGCAGGGACTAAGCAACACGGATGATAATGGCAACAGAAAGAACAATTATTGAGAATCAGGAAAAGGCAGCTGAATATTCTTGGATAAATAATAATGAAAGGATGCTTGGAAAAATTAACAGGGCATATTACGAGGAACAGAGATAAATGTAATTAACAAACTGACGAGATTGTGTAAATGGATGGCGTAACAAGAGGGGGTACTTAATCATATTGTCCAGGTTAGGACCAAGGAAGAACAACACGAACACAAAAATAGAAATAACGAAGGTATATTACACGAAATAATAATACAAGATATGGAAGGTGTTAGTATGACTGTCAGTCTGGTTTGGAGTGAACTACTATCAGCTCGACTCGATTCGACCCTCTCTCTTGAGAGGCGTAGTATACATAGTGTTAGGAAGAGTTCATTCTGTAGTTATAGGTAAGGCCCCATGACACTTAACAAAATGGCGGAAAGCTGCTAAAAGCCATACTAAATAGGTAGTTGTGGTGAGCCATAGTCGTCTATGTCCTGAAAGGATACGACACACTGAAGAATAAAGTTTTTATTTAATTTGGTGTGTATGCAGCTGAATTGATACTTCAGTATTTCAGCCTTCTGTTAGAATAAGTTACACACTCACACAATCTTCTCTGTGCCGTGTTCAACTTGAAGCGATGAGAACAGAAAACAACCTCTGTCTGTCAGCCACTGCTTTGGGAATTGTTTTCGTGATTTACCTTGAACCTTGAGATATCGCTCTAAAGTTGTATATCAGATCGCCTTGCGTTTGGTCCGCTTTCTTTTGTCCTGTGGTGTCCAACGTACGGCTATCCAATAAAGAGAATGTTTAGAAACTATCGCGGTTATTGTCTAGAGATGTCAGGCGAGTTGGCTCAAACGGGTCAACAAAATGACCTCAAGGTCACAAATATAGTATCTGAGTAGTATATATGTGTATACATGTCGTGGGACTAATAGCGGGCGACAGATTTTTGTCGACTGTGAATCTTGCAGCGATTTCGAACTTCATTCAAAGCAACAATATTACATTTATCTCACTTCCTGGAAATATTCGAATAGTATTTGTTATTAGATAGAAACCAACATTGCATGGTGACTGTTATTTGTCGCCATCAATTTGTAGATCTGAATCTCTCTCTCTCTTTATCTCTCTCTCCCTCTCTCTCTCCACAAACGCACACATAGATACATGCATACATGTGTGTATGTGTGTGTGCAAATATATAGAAAAATTGGGAAAAAAAAAACGTTACGTAAATAATCCGAAGTGCTCTATTATTTTTGTTTTATTTTCTTTTAGTATTTTTGTTTCATTTTTATTTTTTTATTCCAAAAATTTCGCTTGAGGGTTAAACAGGGCTTGATACTTTAATTCAATTTCATTTTAATAATTATATTGAAGTATTTGGCTCCTGTTTTTTGAAACATGAGAACTATTATGTAGTAAAGTAATCATATTTTTTTAAAATAATTATATATATATATATATATATATATATATATATACAGAGAGAGAGAGAGCGATGTGTGTGTGTGTATGTATGTACAAAATAACAGGAAAGACCAGTGATATTTATAATTCAGAGTTCTTCCCTTTTATTTTTATTTTTAAAAAAACAGTGCTCAAGAAGATCCGTAGAACTTAATATTATATATATATATATATATATATATATATATATATATATATAAATATAAATATAAAATTGAACATTGAAATAAACACTCAGAGGCGACAAGCTGTTTCATGCTCGAGGCATAACGATTCCGTTTAGTATGAAACAGCCTGTCGCCTCTGAGTTTTGAATTCAATGTTCACATTTATATTTATATTTGCATACGCTCTCTCTCTCTCTCTCTATATATATATATATCGGTATATAAAATTTATGTATATATAATATATGTATATATATATATAATTTCACTATATATTTTATATATGCGCGGTGCTTATTGGAAACCGCTGAATATCAGTGATAGAGTTAGCATATATATATGTATATATATATATATATATATATATATATATATATATATATATATATATATATATATATATAACAGCACATGTGGCCTGACGATTGCATATAGCATGAAACAGACTGTCGCCTCTAAGTGTTGACTTCTATGTTCACTTTTACATATATATATATATATATATATATATATATATATATATATATATATATATAAACTGTGGTAGAACATGCGCAGGAAAGTGCAGGGAATTTACGTACCTAATGCCGGATTTATTTTGTTGATTTTGATTTTTATTAGGTCTTTTTTGTTGGCTGATTTCCGGTTGAAACCTAGTTTTAAGCACTTTTTAATGCGGTGTTGTTTGCTATCTAGGAATGGTAAGGAATTGTGTCATTCCAAGCAACATGATAATGTTTTGAAATATGGAGATAAGCGAAAAATCACAATAATATTCTGATTAAAAAAAAATCACTTTGAAACAAATTTCAAACTTGACCACACGTAACTAAAGATGTCTGCAGAAATACGACATGTACCAGTATACATTCATTGTTTACAAAGTCCGTTTCCAAAAATAAACAATAATTATGAAGATATTAGACAATAAGAAATACTGTAACAATAATGATGCACTATTCCATACTTAATAAATATTGCGCCTCAGGAGAGGCAAGAAGTCAATCGTTCACTTTCTGACCGGCTGTTCGTTTGGACTCTCTGCCTTCGGGCGGCGAGTAACCCGAACGAGGCTACGCCGAAGGGCGTAGTATCTTTCGAGGAGGTAAAACGGCCCTGAACCCGTTTATACGGGTTTAATGGGCATATTTTGGGGCCGAGCCCACGGGCTCGGAGATCCCACATTAAATAACCGGCCTTGTGCCACATGCTGCCCCAATGGGGTGTGACTAAATATAGTCAGTCGTTCACTTCTGAACTGACTGTTCGGTTAAAATCACTGCATTCTGGTGCGGAGGAACCCGAATGAGGCTACGCCGAAGGGCGGATTCTCTTTCGGGAAGGTAAACCGGCCCTGAACCCGTTTATACGAGTTCAATGGGCATATTTTTGGGCCGAGCCCACGGGCTCAGAAATCCTACGTTAAAAAACCGGCCTTGTGCCACATGCTGCCCTAGTGGTGGGGGTGACTGAATATCGTCAGTCGCTCAAGTCCTGGCCGGTTGTTCGGTTGAACTCTCTGCTTTGAACGAGCCTACGCCGAATGGCGGAGTCTCTTTTTGGGAGGTTAACCGGCCCTGAACTCGTTTATACGGGTTCAATGGGCATATTTTGGGGCCAAGCCCACGGGCTCAGAGATCCCACGTTAAAACGGCCTTGTGCCACATGATGCCCACGTGGGCGGGGGGTGACTAAATATAGTCAGTCGTTCACAACCAGCTGTTCGGTTGAACTCTCTTCCTTCGGGCGGGGTGGAACCCGAAGGAGGCTACGCCGAAGGGCGGATTCTCTTTCGGGGAGGTAAACCGGCCCTGAATCCGTTTATACGGATTCAATGGTCATATTTTTGGGCCGAGCCCACAGGCTCGGAGATCCCACATTAAATAACCGACTTTTTTGCCACATGATGCCCCAGTCGGGTGGGTGACTGAATATCGTCAGTAGTTCAAGTCGAGTCAAGAGTCGAGTCAGAAACAGTCTGAAACAGAGTTGCGTTCAGACAATTACTGCAAGACATTGGAATAGTGATACTGGTCGAGACTACATTGTTCTCTCTACTAAACCTGATTGTTCATACTAACACTTCTATTCCTCTGTATATATTCCTGTTTGTAATATATCTGTGTTATTCCATACCTGTGTTCGAGTTCTTCTTTATTGGTTCTACCTTGGACTATCACCGTGGTACAAGGAATCGGACCATAACAGTCTGGAATTAGAATGAAAGCAATGAGGGCACCTACACTGAATCCATCATAAGAATTTGGAAAGGAGTTGGTAAATACTAACCTCCCCAAATATAACAGAGTATGGATTAGTTATAACAAATGTAGTGTGGTAGAAAAGGAAATTGAACGTAGAATAGGCTGCGCCAGATGTAGTTTTGTCTAACACCGCAAATTGATACAAAGCCAAAACACATATCTGAAAATACGAGTCATGTTCTTAAACAGCCTCGTCAGATCGAAACTTGCAGTCTTGCCTGGCGCCAAACACGTTCAGAAATATCTAAACTCTCAGCTGTATGCAACAGTTTTCTAAGATCAATTATTGTGTGTCTGAAGGCTTGAGGTCTTGGCAAACACCATCATTCTTTAAACAAGAACTGTACCAAATATTAACATTTGAGGAATTACAACAACAGCAACAACTAAAATGGAGAGCAAGTATAACTCGAAAAGAAAATAATGCCATATGCTGATAAAATGTTGACATTAGGGACGACTTCAAATAAAAGGTTAGGAATCATGACCTGAAAGGACGATAAATGTTAGTGAACTTCAGAATCCTATTTCCCTGCAAATTGTTTTAAGAGCAAGTTTTTCTTTATATATATATATATATATATATATATATATATATATATATATATGTGTGTGTGTGTGTGTGTGTGTGTGTGTGTGTGTGTGTGTGTGTGTGTATAAATCTCAGATGGCAACAATACTGGCTGCTTCTTAAATGAATATCAAGTATTTCCTTGCAGAAAATCGGCTATTATCATATCTATCTATCTATCTATCTATCTATCTATCTCATTCTATTCATATGTATCTATCTACCTATATATATATATATAAATATATATATATATATATATATATATATATATATATATGTGTGTGTGTGTGTGTGTGTGTGTGACTGTCTGTCCGTTTGTCTATTTATCTATCTGACAGTCTGTCTGACTGTCTGTCTATCTATCTATCTATATAACTATCTGTCAGTCTATCTATCTATCTATCTATCTCTCAGTCTGTCTATCTATCTATCTATATGTCAGTCTGTCTATGTAACTATCTGTCAGTCTATCTATCTATCTATCTATCTATCTATCCAGCTATCTATCCAGCTATCTATCTAGTTTAGTCTTTTTTTAATATCTATGCTAGACTATTCATATCCTTCTCTCTATTTGAAAGAATATCGATTATTTCCTTTGTTTCCATTTGCCACTTTCAACTCCTGGATTGGCCGTTCTTTATTCGATGTTTTTCCAATGTTTTCTAGAGAGAAAACCAAAGAACAACACGTACTGACGATGTTGATATTCTTTTGCCTTATTTATTTTGTTGCAGTCTGCAAAAGAACTTAGTTTGGAATACACTTTGAATTTACGCAGCTATTGTTTTTTTTTTTTTTTTTCTCTCTCTATTATGAAATATTGATCTAAGTAAGATTAGAAAAATATTAAAATAACTTCGAACAAGACATTTTTTCTCTAAATAAACAAACGCGCCTCTCGGCTTACAACGCGAAAACAAATATAAATCTATTTTCTAAGTACGTTTTTCAGGCCTTTAACTGACTAGTCTAAATTATTATTTTTCTTCAGTTCTTCCGTCCGTCCATTTTGTACTTGGATTCCTTACGGATGTCCTATTTTCTTTATATCTAAACGACAACGGCCGCCGGCCAAATGGGTTTTGTGCCACATTTTATAGATTCTGTATACTCACCTTTGTTCAATCTGATAGTTTTAAGACGTGTGAAGATAGACTAGGGTACAGTCGATGTTCCCAAACGTTTTTATCAATTATTTTTTTAATGTAACCGACAGCAAAAACCACAATTGCATTGCGACCAATTATAACTACGTGTAATAAATCAAAGACAAGCTCTCTTCACTCGGTTCGTTTATTTATCATCGACAATTCATATCTATATTTCTTCGGCTCCGCACATATTGGAATTGCATGTATCTATTTCTATTATCTATTTGTATGAATATAAAATTCTTACTTTTCAAAAAATTAATTTAATGGAAATTCTGGCACATAGGTAAAGTAAATAATATCTTAAAAATGTCATTTAATGAGATGGATATGCTTGTTTGTCTATGATTCCAAATGAGAACTTTGGTAGCTAAGTTTTGGCGCGAGATATTTTTGCGAGAGAACTGACGTCACTCAGTCCACAACGTGTTTGACTATCAAGATACATAAACTCAATGAGAAGCTACTATATATATATATAGATAGATAGATAGATAGATAGATAGATAGATAGATAGATATCGATATATGATTAGATATATAGATAGATAGATAGATAGATATATGATTGCATATGTATATTTACCACTAATATTATCTATCTATCTATCTATCTATCTATCTATCTATCTATATATATATATATATATATATATATATATATATAGAGAGAGAGAGAGAGAGAGAGAGAGATAGAGAGAGAGAGAGAGAAATATGGATAGATGCTCGAAGTGAGGATACGGAAAGTCGAGTTTGAATTCCATTCGAATCTATTACATTCACTTACGTGCTAATAACCTTGGGGAAGTATTAATCCACTTTATCTCCCTCCAGCTATGGGTAAATAGCAGGACAGACTGTATTCTATAACCTTAGATGGCAACTGGTCTAGGACAAGGACAACTCTGAATTCAAATTTCATAATTAGGTTACAATATTTTTTTTTCTTTTATATCAATATCGCCTTATGAAAAGTATGATGTAATAAAATGTGGGGCCATATCATAGATTCGGTGTGTGTGGGGGGGCACGAGGCCACTGCACCGGCTTTGAAAAAAGTAGATGTTTGTGACCCTCCAATCCGGTTTTGAAGCCGTGGGAAAGATTTATACTTTTATACTATATGTCATGAAGCATTTTTTTTAAACATTTTTTACTTATTGTAACCCACAGCAAGAACCACATATAGCATTGTGACCCATTGTATGAACGTGTAATAAATTAAAGACAGGCTCTGTTCCCTAGATTCATTAATTAACATCGACAGTTTATATCTACATTTCTTATGATGTGCACATATTGCATTTGCAAGTATCTACTTCTATTATCTATTTTAAAGAAAATTCTGTCAGCAACGAGTTTGGCGAATAAGATACATAAACGCAAGAGAAGGGGAATGTATCTTTACAGCAAAAATACCAAATTACCTCATCTGGGTATAGTCTATTTCAGATCGACACAACTTAATGCCGATCCCCGTCAGGCTTCGAATGCCTGACTGGAATTTCGGTTTTGAATATATTTTAGAAATCAGTCCTAGTCAAATCAACACCTTGATTTTGATAAGGGGCTTTTGTTGGCGTTGGGGGAGAGCCTAAAGTATATCTTTAAAGGGAACTGGTCTAGAGTAGGAGTTTATTTCTGGCCAGATCCTTTCAATGTGTGTAAATGAATTTCGGTTCCTTCTATGGGATATTACACGGCAGAAACAAGTATAGTTTACTGTAATTTACAGTAAGAAATAGACTATACCGACATGAGATAATTTTGGATTTTTTTCTGTAAAAATATATATGCTCTGTCATAATAAATACATAGAGCTCTCTGTGAATCAGTTTTAATATTTGATATTATTAGGATCTACTTACATTATATACCAACAGATCTATTACCTGTACTATATATATATATATATATATATATATATATATATGAAGAAATATAGCCTTAAGATGTGCTATATCTATGGGATAAAGTGTTCAATATCAGAGATAGAGTATGTGTAAATAAAAAAGTGAACATAGAAGTCAACACTTAGAGGCGACAGTCTGTTTCATGCTAGATGCAATCGTCAGGTCTAACGATTGCATCTAGCATGGCGATTGCATCTAGCATGAAACAGACTGTCGCCTCTAAGTGTTGACTTCTATGTTCACTTTATATACATATATATATATATATATATATATATATATATATATATATATATATATATAAATATATATATATATATATATATATATATTAATGCATGTTTCATTAAATAATATAGACAAGTTTTGTCTAATTACTTTAAGTAATTTCCTTTCATATTGTTCGATAAGCTTAATCGCATTACCATTGAAAGATGAAAGGAAATCACCATATTGATACATGTTTAAATCCAATAAAGCTTTTGGTTTACATAAGTCATTATCAAAGACGACAATTTCAATAAATCAAACAACATACAGACGAAACCACAATAATAGTCCGTCCTTGCTGCTTGAAAATTTCAAAGTAACGATAAACTCGTATATACAAGACGCGGAAGCGAAAATCGCGTCGCAGCTCATGACATCACACATGACCACGCGAGAGTGAAAAACGAGAAGTATTAAGTATGGGGAGCCGTTGGTACAAACCAATGGCTTCTGTTATAAATTATAGGCATTTAAGTATATTTGTGGACATTTCATAGTTCAATTTGTTCATGTTAGGTTTCAACTGTTTTATCTATATAGCTTCAAGAATTTTTAATTTCTGTTTATTGTTTTCCTGTTTAAGTATAATTGTGTTGTCTACAAGGATTTTCCGGAATTGAGTACGCAGGCAGGCATGTTGTTTTAAATGCCTAAAAATCTTAGATTTATCATTTAAATGTAGATTTAAGCGCCGCGAAATCGAGTTTGTGGTGTGACCAACATAAACATTATTTAATCCATTGGAGATACAATCTCCCAAAGGGTACTTGAATTTGTAAGCTGTGTTGTTTTTTTTTGCAAATCGCTAACGACAATACGAAAGTAACTTACTTAAAATAAATAGATAAAACTTGTCTAGATTATTTAATGAAACATGAATCAATGAAAAATTGCTGCCTATAAAAAAAAGAGAGAAGGAAGTTAAGAGAGAAGAGAAGAAACTAGAAAAGACGCTGTTATTTTGCTTTACTTTGGAAGTGTTATTTTGGGGGTTCATAAAGTTTTTCTTTTTTTCTCTATCAGTTTTTTTCTTCGCTACCCCTTCGATTTCAATATATAACTTCCGTTAAGTTAACCGGTTAAGTGAGCCAATATCTGCTAACTCACTCATGACTTCTGTCCTCCACCCACTTCCTCACTTCGTTAATTTACATATGTTTAATACGGCCCGTCAAATATGTGTAAATTTTCTTTTCATTTTTTGTTTGGAAGTAAAGTCTGATGATCCGCAGTCTTTTAAAAGGGCTGTGGAGAAATAATTTATTGCATGGAACCTTAAAGTGGTCTGTTTATATATATATATATATATATATATATATATATATATATATATATATATATATAGTAGCGATCATTTGTGAGTGATGTGCAACATTTAGAGTTGTTTATATTCTGCACTTTGTTATCATTTGCGTACTTCATCTCACAGCTTGAATAAGCCTGGGCTAGCGTGATATGAGATATCCACAATAACTAAAAAAATGTAAGATCTGTGAGGTCATGAGTCTTTCTTGTTTTCTATACTGATATTTGTTTTGATATTTAACGTTTAATACTAGCCTACAGGGCGTGTAGAAGCGAACTAAAAGGAATAACCCACCTCGGCCTACGGCAGAGTGCGAATCTCACATGACTTCAGTCATTGTTCGTTTTTTGGGGGGTTTTTTTTCGGGCAGACGCATCATTATAGTTTAATCGGTCTGCTCGGGAAGGAGTTTTTTTTTTCCAGCTCTATCTCGATTGCAAAACCAAACTGAATGGATTTTGCGACTAATTAGCACAAGAACCGGTGTATAGAGTTGAGGACGAACCAAGGCTAGATATATGAGCCCCCCTTGACATTTACTCGATAGGCGGGGGCGGAGAAAAGAGAATAGATGGATTCCTATCTTTCCCAAGTTATGAGATAAAGACAATGGATATCTGTGGATTTCGAAATCGACTAGCTGAAATCGAATCCCGAAATTTTGATCGGTAAGCAACTTCAAATGTATCCCTTGATGAATTTCAACAACATAAGCATCTCAAAGGGATATCGCATGAGAACATATTAATATAATGAAAATGTTGATGTTCCATACTACTTGAAACAAAAGTCTAGGTAGAAAATCCTCGTCAATGCTGGAAAGATCGATAGCATTTACTGAACTTGAGAAATCGCAGATTTTATAACTTTCACCATTCAGTGGCTATAGGCACTCGGTCAATGTATTCCGAAGATTTCCAGTAAAATATATATATATATATATATATATATATATATATATATATATATATATATATATATATAATGATGAAAATGGAGATTTCAGAAACACATAATAATATTTTATTTCGCAAGGTCAATTCCGAATCGGTCTTGGGAACAAGTCTCCGTTTTAATCATGATTATTATTTGCTCTGTTCTTACATTGAGCTCTCTTTGGATTTACGTCATATTTGGAATCATCCATACAAATTATCAACAATTATCAACATATATATATATGTCCAAATGAGAATGAATTCTAACATTCGTAACATTTATTTTAAAAGAGGGCTCAATACAAAGTAGAGCAATATTCTTTATAACTTGGATATTTCCTCAAAAACATGTAAAAAAAAAAAAAAAACACTACACAACTGCAGCACAACTAAATGGCTGGTAAGTAATGTCTTACAATCGCCTGATGAGTTAAGATGATTCGCATCGAAACATGACTGCAATTGTGTAGAGTTTTGACATGTTTTTAATGTAATGTCCTGGAAAACTTTCATGAAATTGTAATGTTGCCTGTCTATATATCGTGTATGATGAAAATATGGAAATCTTATATTTTTCCAAGCTAACGTTGCTCGTGACTAAAAAGTGAAAGAAAACTTCGATCTGATGCAGCTTAATCGACGAAATATTATACTTTAATGAACGTTTTACCAATTTCCATTAATTTATGACTCTGCCGGGATCATATACTATGTCGCTACAAAATTGTAGTAGTGTATCGACGCATATCAATGCGTCTCTTAAGTCGTTATTAAATTACTGGCGGGTGTACGATAATTTAATTTCAAAACAAAATACCTCCTCTTTTTACAAGAAAAAAATATAAGCTTGAGGGCTTAACCTTGATCAACCAATCAAATATGACCTACGTTAAATTCAAGCTAAGGAGAAAAGAAACTTTTTTAGAAAAGGTTCATGTCCGGAACTTGTCGAAACCTTTCGCAGATATTAGTTGAAAAACTGATACAGATGATTACGTTAATTCGTAAAGTGTATGTAAATCAATCAACCTTACCAAGAAATAAATGTGGAGTGGGTAGGGAAGTAATTTAATGCCAACAAGTTATATGCCTTGATTGTTTCCTACATAGATTTTTTTTTTTGATAAAAGGCCTCTTTAAGCAACTATTAAATATTTTAAACGTATAGAATTATTTGGCAAATTAATATGCGACCAATAAGTAAAGAACATCCATGTGTTAATAATACTATTATATTAATAATAGTACTTAATACTAATACACAATAATAGTATTTAATAATACGATTATATTAATAATATTATATTAATATTAAGATGTTAATAA
This sequence comes from Acanthosepion lycidas, assembly GCA_963932145.1. NCBI lineage: Eukaryota > Metazoa > Mollusca > Cephalopoda > Sepiida > Sepiidae > Acanthosepion > Acanthosepion lycidas. Next base: position 98,367,915 of record OZ010586.1, on the reverse strand, counting down.
TACTAACCAATGAAAACAAGATGTTACAAGTACCAACCAAATGCCAGATTAAATACTAAATATGTATCTGGAAAATTCATTGTTATTCTCAAGAAATTTTTTAATGCAATATGAGGAAAAATAAGTGAAATTAACTGCGTGTGTGGAGCTCTGGTTACAAATGGAAGGCGGAGTGTTGGACATGGCTTTCTTTTTCAAAGCGAGACTGCTCTGAGCACTGGTTTTTGTAATCTTTTTACGGGAAGTGGGTGCGCAGGTCTGCCACATTGATTCTTAACGCCTGCTTACCCATTCTTTTCATTTTTTCTTTGTTAGAGGGACTTTATGAGAACAGAGTCGTACCACTCTCTCTCTTCTTCCCACAATTTTTAATTGATCTGTAAGTAAATTTTGGGTCGCGAAACTCAGCGGTGTTTCACAACACTTACTGTACTGAACCGGGTTCTGATCTACGCTTTGGGTCGAAAGGAATTTTCGACTAATATTCAATTGTAAAAAAATATCATTTTTACAATCCAAACTATGTTTTAAACTTTAAGCAACTAATATTCCGAAGATTTCCACGTAATATATATATTTGACAAACGGAAAAAATTAAAAACAGTGAGAAATCATAGACTGTACATAATAGTTTCTGGAGTGTCCTTGCTGTTCCGAACAGGCATTCTTTTTTTGTAATGTATTTATTTTCAAATCGCTATCAAAAACCTTAAAGTTTGCGCCTTCATGCCGATGCTCCCATGATTACTGGTACTAGAATTACTTTCCAAATGTTTTAGGATTACATAATTTGTTTTTTGATTTTCTACACTTTGTGTTTTTATTCTCTTTGCTGATGCTGTTGTTGCTATTATTATTATTATTATTATTATTATTATTATTATTATAAAATTTGTAAAGAGGAGTCGGTGATGGTTACAATTACTTATTGAAAACACATGGTGACAGAAATAATCGACACTGAGTAATTTTGTATTATATTCACTTTACGTTGCAAAATCTCTGAATTAATAGACCACAGATTCTTCTATTCAAACTTAAATTCAGATTTTTTTTTTATATATATTTTGGTTCGCGTGTGATAATAACAGTTACTCCCAAATACACACGGAATTAGACCCCCCCCCACGTCAGTCGAATCCGTCGTCAACTGCGTGTTTGTCTAGGAATCATAGCAGAAAATGAAACAGAAATGAACTTCTACTTGACGTCCCTCAGAGAATATAAACTTGAAACAATTATATTAGGTTCGTGCAAAAATAATAACGTAATAATGTCGTTTTTTGACGTATTTTTAACGTCAAAAAACGACATTATTACGTTATTATTTTTGCACCAACCTAATATTAAAAAGCTGTAGATTTATTTCAAATGTACATTAAGTAACTAAAAAGCAAAAACTCTTTAATTTTTTTTTTTTCTTCAGAATATCGATTCAAGTTAGATTTCTTTAAATCAAGTTAGGAATAGACGAAACTAATTAATGAAAGTAATTAAGCAGCACGGAGCTTCGAACAATCAAAAACGTTAATTTTCCTTTCTCGATGTGCCAGGCGTAATTTTTACACCGAATTTAATGTCTTTTTATTTTCATCTGTATTGCATAAATGCATTATACAGTGTAACCCGGATATAAGAGAGTTGTCGGAACCGGAGAATAAGTCTCTTATATCCGGATTTCTCTTATATCCGGGTTTGGTCTATTTTGTTTCTGTAAGTATGGCTCTAATTTGGGACCAGAGAAAATCTCTCATATATCCGGGCTTCTCTTATATCAGGGTCTCTTATATCCGGGTTACATTGTAAACATATATATTTAATTCTCTCTGAGACAAAGTGGCGCCAAACAGTTCGCAGTTCCATTTTTTATAAGAATTATTAGTTCTGTATCACTTAGGTTTCGAATTAAAAAATGACAAATATTTGCTCTCTTTTGTGTCATGTTTTCATGAAAAGTCTCGAATGAAGTCTTCTGATATTCGCTCAGAAAGAACATGATCATTTCCAGGGTACGTAATTATTTATTATGAACATTATCGTTTACGCTGTAACTATTTTTTGTTTACAGATGATTTAATATCAGATGAGGTAAATTTTATATCCATTTCAACTACTATTTTAAAATGAGATTAGATCAGCCTCATATCAGATAGAGTCATCATTGGAGAAACTCGTTGCCGAGTATTGGGGTGCTAATATATATATATATATATATATATATATATATATATATATATATATATATATATATATATATATATATATATATCTTTCTGTGTGAAATAAGTTCTATGTTGGATCCGAAGTGAAGTCAGTAGCCACCACATGGTAGGATGGAGGAGATGGAGGGTTCTGCTTTTCGTTAGGCCTTCTTCGTTTCTTCTATTTGTATACTAGTGCTTACGAACGATGCTGTCTTTAGGTGGTGTGCTTTTCTCCAATATACAGTATGAATCCAAGATGTGATATTCGGAAAGCGAAGTGATATGGAAGTTTTGTATATAGAAATGAAGTTTCACGAATCCAGATATGCCACCGACTGACTGGCAAATGTCGAGTGATAAAATTGTCTCTCAAAGATTCTCTTCGATCAGGGTGACCAAGTTCTGTCAATAGCAAGCTTCTTCAAAGAATAGATTAGAAAAAGTCTTTGGAAATGGAGAATGAGCAGAAGAATTGAATAAATTTCACACTTCGATCATAAATTATTTTCATGATCTCAAGAAAGTGTTTAAATTTTGTTTAATATAGTTACAACGCGTACTTTTGCCTGGTTTGAACTCCAGCAAAGGTTAAACGTTTTCACAAGTTTATTTTCTTTTTCTCATGTTTTACTGCATGTTTCAATTAAACTGTGAGACAGATTATCTCAGATATTTGGCTATATAAGTTATGACATTCGTTATTTTTTCTGATCTGAAATGATGACAGAAGAGAGGCCATGAATACATAAAAAGAGTCGAATAAAAGCCAAAATTACTTAAAACATAAAAAACAGGAAATTGTGAAAAGTCATGCTTTCGTGTGTCCTGAAAAGAAAAAGATTCTAAAAGAAATAAGGTTGGAAGAATATCGAAAAGCCGTAGTGAGGGGGTGAGACAATGAAATTGGGCATGTCCGATCATGTATGGACCGAACGGTGTAGTCTTCAGCGAATGTGAATTAAAGTAAGAATACTGGATAAGGAAGAAGAGTTAGGCGTCTTAAAGAATCAGCGCTTATGCTAGGCTAAAGTACCTCTTTGTCATAGAAATAAATACAATATTGGTGCCGCTGTTAAATAAAGAAATCAAATTGACAGCAAATCTAAAACTGCAGTAACAGCAGCAGCAGGTAATAAAAACACAGCAGGAAGCAGTTTCAGCATTAATCATCAGTTAGGTTAGGATTAAGGCTACAAGTTTTCTACATCAAATATGGTTGTGGGTTCAATCTCTGTGTCGGGTATGTTGTACCTGGACTCACTGAAAACTGGTGAGGAATAGCTGAGCAGTACTAAAAATAAGGACTAGGTTTTATCCCTAGACATGTACATTAAAACGAGAACAGTCTAACCCCATATATTAAATAAAGGGTTGAGTTCAGAATTCACAGATCGCTAGACACCTGAATGAGGCCGAATCTTTGTTATAATAACAAAACAAAAATGAGGAGAATAATCCAAATATAAATAGTGTAAATAATGATAAATCCTCAGAGAGATTATCTAAAAGAAACGTTAAATGAAAACTTTTACTCAATACGTAACTGAAGGTTCCAGTGACGATGATGTGACATTATGATTTCTGATCATTTTAACAATCTCTGCATTATTCCAGCCAATTATAGATTTAATCCTGCCTAAATGTCCCAGTTAATCTCCGAGTCTATAAAATAGCTGTTTTGATTGCATCATTTACTGCAGGAATTATGCATGCAATTGCATTTTTATATTCTGCTAATTATTTCAATTCTCCGGTAAAATTTAGAACCTTACTCAGTTTTTCTCTCTATTTAAAGCTTGAAATTTTGTATCGGCTAAACAATGACACAAATTATCTAACATTTCTGATTGCATATATCAACAATCATTTGTTTTTTATATTAAAGCCACATTTCATATTAGCTTTTTCTATTGCAGTTTCTGCATTTTACTAATGATAGTCAAATTAAGTTTAGTTGCACAATTAATATTAAACTGTTATTACTTCCCAATCATGTATTTTGTTTCTCTTTGTAGACATATTTCCGATATATTATGCAAGAAAATAATGATTTATTTTTCTTATCTGGGGATTTTTTTTTATATTGCTAATTTTGATTTCGATGTAATATGGATATTATTCATAATTAAATAATATTATATTTGACCTCGTTTCATTATTCATGTGTCCTTTGCGCAATTTGTGAATTTTAGTTCTTATTCCTATTATGGCAACTTTCTAAGACTAGATCAAATGTGGCACAAGGCCAAATGCATTGGGCATAATTAGCATAATTATCATAATTTTGAAATTATCAATATCATCAAACAACAATTCTGAATTGCAATATGATATGACAACTTCTATATAAGAATGAATGGCAGACATTTTCCTCGCAGATAAAGGCTTGAGACAACAACTATATGGTTCTACAGAACGGTAGAGTTAGCTTAATTGTGGGTGCATGTAAACAACGAGGAAATTTACGGAAAAAAGGCCCATTAACACGGAGAAAGGTTATTTAAACTTAGGAATCAGAAAGGGACATTTCGAGGACACGTAATGTAGAAAGAGATTTGGAGAATTTGATACGCGCAGGGCATACTGAAGGCAAGAGAAATTAACGTAACCATCTGTACCAGTTTTTAATCTAATGTCTGCGATCTGTTTAAGACAACTTCCTGCCATGTACCGTTTGAATTAATTTGAATTGAACGTAGGTTGATCAAGGTTAAGCCCTCAAGCTTATATATTTTTCTCGGAAAAAGTGGAGGTATTTTGTTTTTGAAATTAAATTTATCGTTCACTCGCCAGTAATTTACAATTGCCTAAGGAGACGCATTGATATGCGTCAAAACACGACAGCAATTTTGTAGCGATTTTGATATATTTTTGATTTAATATCCTAAAATAAATAATATATGTATATTTATGTGTATGTGTGTGTGTATTAGTTTATGTGTGTGTCTGTATTTTGGCAGGATGTCGTTATTAAGGCATGTGATATTAAAACGACGGAAGTCTTCAGCTTGATGATCTTTTTCTCAGTTTTTCCTTGCTTCCTCGCCGTTTTCTTAATGTTTGTGTCCCGTTTGTTAAAGTAGGATTCCACCCAGTCGATAGCTTTCTGCCCGAGCGCTATCGGTTGCTCTTAACCGTCATCATGGCTTTTGTTTTTATTTGGAGATACGTTATTGGTTGTTTTAGTTTTATAGACGATATTATTGGGTTAGTTTTATAGACGATATTATTGGGTTAGTTCATTATTGGTAAGAAAGGAATAAATGTTTCTTTTTTTAATGGAGGATTAGTAGTCATTAAATATGTTTAACAGGGAAACAGCAATTAACCTACCTAACAAGCCTGTGTAAATGAATAGTAGAACAGAGATTTAGAGGAATAGTAAAAACATATATACTGATTGACTGGGTTCATTTTATACGAAACATCAATCATTTGATCGTTATTTAAAGCTATAATATACCCCTATATTTCATGGTTTTTTGTTAGATAATAATTATTTCGTTTAACAAGTCATACCTTGAAAGAAAAGGTGGATTAATACCTTTCCTAATTCTATTCATGCGTTAGTGAATATAACGAACCCAACTGGAATTGGAACTCGGCTCTCCGATTAACAATTCTGAGATATTATCAATTCAACGGCACATCTAAGCTTACAGCAAACTGGTATCCCTAAGTGGTGGCAGTGAATTGATCAGGCTCAATGTTGCTGATGAGGCTCAATATTGTGTTTCAAAGATACAGTAGAATCCCTCATATCCGGAATCCCTCATATCCGGAATGTCTCCTATCCGAAATCCCGCATATCCGGACATGATTTTGATGTGTATATCTGAACTATTAGGGTGATATGTAACTATTTGAAATTTCCGTTTTTCAGGAAATTCACTGTGTATTATTGCTTATGCTTATTTCACCCTAATTGGCTTGTATTGGTGGAAATGATGATGCGAATAAGAGGAAAAGAATAAATTTGGATGTTATTGCAAGAAGTGGAAATTTTAAGCAGACTAGACACGGGTGAAAGTTCATTGTAACCAATGGCTGGGTTCTACATATGAAAAATCAACATTGCATGATACAAAATCTTCCAAAGAAAATATTCAACGAGGGTTAACATTGTCACAATGAACAAGGAAATAAAAAACATGATTATGATGAAACCCGGACTGAAATTGCAAATGCTATTGAAAAATATTGTAAGTTTTATGGAAAGAAAGTGAACATTTAGCTACGACGATTGCAATAAGGCACACAGAATTAAAAAAAGTGTCTTTTGTTCAAAAAAATTCTAGAACAAGAGCAAAATGAAATGCGGAAAAAGCTGAAAAGAAATTATCATGCAGCAACGATTAAAAAAAAATCTTTGTTACATTATTTGCTTTGCATACGTGGCATACTTAATTTAATGAATTTTCATTAACATTACAAAATGTATTTCTTTTTCCTTAAAATCAATTCTGTTATATTCCACTCATCATTAGCTTGTTTTTTTTTTTTACAAAACATTGAAAAAAAAATGTTAAACCTGATTTCAGTTATTTTATTTTAATCTAAATATAACCCCTCATACGTGGACTTTGTAACCAATTCCTCATATCTGGAACGACTACTTAGTCCGGTTGTCAGGAATTCTACTGTATACGGTTGTTAGCCAGAAATTGTAAGAGATACATCGGTTACAAACTTGTAGAAAGCCAGGTTCTGATTGTTCAAGACAGATGTCAAAAGATAATAACAATGCATTAAAACAATACAGTTGTTGAAACATGCCATCATTATTTTCTTGACTTAACTTCAAGATGAATAGAATCGTTCTTCTACCTGTTTAAAATTTTAGATAATTTTTATTATAATCTTTTTTGCATAACGTTTTCAACATCAACTTCAGAAATTAAATTTGTGACGTAGGGAAAGAGTGTTCTAGTGTGGCAAGGTCTTACCTTTATGGTTTTTTTTTTATATACATTTGAGGATACAGGTGCTATTGAAAAGGTTGTCAGTTTTATGGAAAGAAAGCGAGCATTTAGCTATGACGATTTCACTAACGCACCCAGTATTAAAAGTGTTTATCATTGTTTTTATTTATAGATTCTTGTTTTTGTTGCTTTTCGTCCGTACTAAAAGAGTCATGATCAACCAAATTTCTATCACGTATAGAGCATGATGTAATATATCTATATCTAATTCCCTCTCGCTTTCTATTTATCTTTCTTCTCATATATATATATATATATATATATATATATATATATATATATATATATATATATATATATATATATATGATTATAGTGTAAATTATTCTAATTTCACACTATTTACATTATTCGGACTATTGTACCCATCTATTTCGCGATATTTATTACAACGTTTCGGGCGTTGCACGCTCTGGCCTTCATCAGGTGGTCGGAATGTCGAAATGAAACATTTATTTCACTCAATGGAGTAGACTGTTCTAGTTCAACATGACATTATTTTAATGGATGTCAGTTATGAGTTATTTCCCGTTAATTCCCCTCTCCAAGTTCAATACCCCGTTAAGGCAGTGGAGAACTTGTAGAGAGAAATTAACGGGAGATAACTGATAACTAGCATCCATTAATAACATGGCGCTTGAAACTAGAAAAGTCTATCCCAGTGAGCGAAATAAAGGGTTCAGTTCGACATTCCAGCCACCTTAAGAAGGCCAGAGCGTACAACGGCCGAAAGGTTCTAATAAATATGGCGAGAAAGATGAAGACAATAGTCCGAATAATGTAAATAGTCTACATAATACCTCATCTCGGAAAAATAGACAGATCTATCTATCTATCTATCTATCTATCTATCTATAGATAGATAGATAGATAGATAGATAGATAGATAGATAGATAAAAATGAGTTTTAAAGTCTCCTTACACAGAACATGCTTAGTTTTAAGGATTTTTTTATTAGTTCAATTCAAAAGTTCAGATGAAAATAAATACCCAGCAATGGGAATGCTTATTGTTACGAACTGAAACAAGGTGATAATGCCGCACCTTACATAATTACATGTAATTATAAATCGATTGTTACAAATAAAGCAATAGATCTGGATAAATGATCTAAGGTGATACAAGTAAATTCGTTTTTGGTTGACGAATATTTTCGAAGAAACATATTTGAAACGATATTTCACCAGACACCTTCTAATAAAATATAAATAACTTATACTGAATTTGTACTTTATATCATTACTTGATTCTTTGAACATTTAATCAGTTTTATCAATTATCTCTTAATAACTCATTTAAATACATTTCCAGAAGGCTTCAAATTTAACAATTCAGTTATTCTGAATAAAAAAAAAATCATAAAAAGTTAAAAACACATAATTAAAATAATAAATATTGATTTATATAATAAAGTCGACACAATGTCTACCTATCTTTCATATTATATGCAAGGACGCTAAGATTGGCCTAAAATACTAAATATTATTATAGAAAGGATTGTAATTTTAGTTTGTCGAACTGTTGCAACACACCTACGGGCGATAATGGGTATGTCCCCATTAACATAAATACAGTAGTAAACACTGTATGTTGGTCTGCAGTTGGAGATTTGTTTCCAGCTGTGCTGGTCAAATTCTCTGCTTCCGGGCAGAGAGGATCTTCAGACGAGACAATGTCGAAAGGCAGAGTCTCGTCTCGGGAAACAGCTACCCGAACCCGTTTTATACGGGGTCTACGGGGAAGTTTTGGCCGAGCCTACGGTCTCTGATACCCCACATTCAATTCAGTCTTGTGGCACATCTGACCACTTGGGGCGGCTGGTAGGTATCCTGCAGTTGGAGATTCGCATCCAGTTGGTCAAACTCTCTGCCTCCGAGCAGAGCGGATCCTCAGATGAAGCTATCTTTATGGAAGGACATAGTCTCGTCTGGGGAAACGGTTACCCGACCCCGTTTTATACGGGGCCTAGGGTCAATTTTCAGCCGTGCCTATGGGCTTAGATAAACAAATTTAATTTGGCCTTGTACCATATATGATAGCCTGCGGCGGTTGGTATAAATGCTGGCGTTGGAGATTCAATGTGGAATTCACTTTAATCACTTCTAACAGTTGACTACTTCTACGCACCGCTGACGAATCTTAAATGTGTTGTTCTTGTCCTAAGTATTATCGTTCATTACCAACCTTTGATTATTCTATTCAGTAACATTCCCTAGGTTACAACACGAACAGAGACTGCGAAACCAACGTTTTCATTTTTATTTTGAATTAGCTTAAAGGCCGCCATATTGGGCAGCAATTAAGCTAGCTTCCGCACATTCTCAGCATTTGAAGCTCTCCTGGCTGCCGTTTGATCTGGGTTTTCATTTTCACGTGAATTCTTCTTTCCTGGCAGCAGCTTTGGCTCTTTTGATAACAATTTGGTTCTCTGTTGGCAGAGATTTTTTTCATTGTGTACTGTTGCCGTATGTGATATGTAACAATAAACTAGAGAGGAAATCAAAATTGATCACTGCATTTAAGTAATGCATTAGTATAGAAGATTATGTTTTAAAAAACCCAACGATAATTCTTCTGCTGCCACTTAATTTAAACCCAGTTTGATGAACGTTGTTTCTTATTTTCCCTACAAACAATTATTTTTATTTCATGGGTGACATTTTCCGGATTTTGCAGTTCATTTCAATTATTCTCAAATTTATTTCCAACTTATAAAAAAAATTATCATTCAAAAAAATTCGTCGAAAAAATTCACGTAACAAAACAATCGCAATAATGAATACTTAGGAATCCAAAATTTCAGCATTGATTGCTCCAATGCCGGAATCTTTGTAATTTGCTCATAGATTCGGCCTGATTCCCAAATTGTGTGATATGTTGTGCTAAGACCTGTAGGAGGAAAGTTGAAAACTTATGACACACTGACACACTGGCATTCTCATTTTTCATATAGATAAGCAAGTCTTTCATATATTCTATGTCACAAGACAGATATTCAGGAATGCTAGTCTACATACAGAGAATGTAAACAGTTTCTCCGTATCCCCGTCTAATTTAATGTGATTGATTCACAGATGTAGTAAGCTTTGATAGCGAACTATAGGAAGCATAGTTCATCCGAGCCGTTAACATGAAATTATCTATAGCGAAGGCACAAGAGAGCTACATTAAGACGGTAAGAAAATGACTTAAGGCGAGACGCCAGGTCAGGACCTATAATATTGCTGGTTCTTCTTTGAGTTTATCAAGAGTCTTTAAATGTACAGCAGGAGCACTGGAACATATTTGGTAGCAATATTCAAAGCAAGGACGAATGGTATACTTAACCACTTTTGTCTTCTAAATAGTTTTAGTGGGATATTTCTATCACTGCGCAAAGCTCGAGTCGGTTTCCCAGTGAGCAAAATAAAGGGTTCAGTTCGACATTCCAGCCACCTGAAGAAGGCCAGAGCGTACAACGGCCGAAAGGTTCTAATAAATATGGCGAGAAAGATGAGGACAATAGTCCGAATAATGTAAATAGTCTACATAATACCTCATCTCGGAAATATAGACAGATCTATCTATCTATCTATCTATCTATCTATCTATCTATCTATATATATATATATATATATATATATATATATATATATATATTAGGTTGGTGCAAAAATAATGACGTAATAATGTCGTTTTTTGTCTTAAAAAATACGTCAAAAAACGACATTATCACGTCATTATTTTTAACCAACCTAATATCGATAGATAGATAGATAGATAGATAGATAGATGCATAAATAAAATGAGTTTTTAAAGTCTCCTTATACAGAACATGCTTAGTTTTAAGGATTTTTTATTAGTTCAATTCAAAATTACAGATGAAAATAAATACCCAGCAATGGGAATGCTTATTGTTACGAACTGAAATAGAAGGTGATAATGCCGCACCTTACATAATTACATGTAATTATAAATCGATTGTTACAAATAAAGCAATAGATCTGGATAAATGATCTAAGGTGATACAACTAAATTCGTTTTTGGTTGACGAATATTTTCAAGATCTATTCAATTTATCATTCAATATTGTTGTTGAGAAATCACGATTAATGGACCTCTTTGCTCAACAGGAATGTTCCTCGTTTTTATGTTTCCTTTCAGTTGATAGTTCCATTGTATTCAAGTTTTAGTCAATCTGTTTTCTTTTCTTTTTTTTTTGTACTTTCTCAATATTTCAATTCGTAACAACTCCTTTAAATATTCTCTTGCTGATTAATCCACTTTTTATATAACGGCTCCCGCTCCGCTATCCATTCACAAAAGCTCGCCAGCTAAGTATTTCGCTGACTTACCCTGTACATTCCGCCCTCGATATGCCCTGTGAGAGTTAAGATTTCGAAACCCTCTTTCCTTATGATGTGTCCAAGTCATTAGAGCTACCTCTTTCTAATTCTGTCTAGAGGCGCTATTTTGTTACCTTAAAATGGCTTCGAGTGAGGAAAGCTTATCTGTTTTAGTGAAGACCTCACATCTACGAACCTATTGAACTGACGTTACAGAATCACAAAGAACGGTACCAAATAAAAGAAATTTCATCACTTGATGACTTTCAACGGCAGCCATAAAATAAAAGGATGTCAAATCTAACACGAAGAGCAAATAATGACATAATCGTGATGTTGGCATTCCACACTTCTTAAAATAAAAGGTTGGGCAGGAAACCCCTATCAATATTATAAAAAGATATAATAGCTATTGAACCTGAGAAACCTATTTTCCTGTAAAAGCTGATTCAACAGAGTTTTTCGTTAATTTTAACCAATAATAATACAATCAGCTCGATCAATGAAAGCTAAATATTTCCTTATAGGGGAAACGGCTAATGTTACCATCGAGTACGCTCTCGTCATTGAATTCTAAGTATCGTTCTGTAGAAACAGATGTCTGTTGCCTCCAGTTTTCTGTTTCAACTCTGGGGAGATTGTACAGTATTCACTCTGATTCAAGAGGATGGATATTATAAGGATGTTCAGCACTCTTGTCTAGCATTGTTTAATTTTCTTTAGTCTTGTTTTAGTTTGTTTTACGACATATCAACCTCAGTGGGTATTTAATGCAGACAAGATTTTTATTGCAGATAATATTTTTTCAAAAAAATGTAGTGGTGGTAATATTTTATCCAAAAATATATTGAAGGTAATAGCCGCTAATTTTCAAAAATCTATTTTTGTGATATTTTCAAAGCAATTTTTTTGTTCTTGGCAATAATTCGATTTTCTCTATTAACGGCCCTGGGTGGTCTGTCCAAAATTACATAAATGTATATTTAAAATATGGGAGATAAATAAGTTTTGTAATAAAATATGATACCACCGAAAAATTATTGCAAATTATTCAGTTAGTGATGAGTTGAATTGAACATTTGTTGAAACACCTGTTCCAGTACGATCACCCAAGTTAAGCAACGTCGAAGCCGTTCTGTACCTATTTGCTTGGAAATGCCAAGTGCTGTCGGCTTAGATGTTTGTAATGGTGGAATGAATAATGAATCTTAATTGTGAATGGGAACGACGAGTTCCAATTCCAGTTGGGTTCGTTTATTCACTGACTTGAAAACAACCTTGGGAAACATATGAATCCGCATCTTATCTTCTCTGTTATTATGCCTTATATCATTAAATCAGTATTATCTCCAAAAAGACCTTAAGATCTAAAACAATTTGATGGTTTTAAGTAATCCGCAAAAGGTTTGATAAGTTGTAGAAAATGACTCAATCAATCATGAAATAAACATTGGTATATTGATCAGGTTAAATATGAGTAAAAGTAAATTTAACATATTGATCAGATAAAATATAAGTAAATTTAATATATTGATCAGTTAAATATAAGTAAAATGAATTTATTTATCAGGTAAAATATAAGTAAATTAGACATATTGATCAGGTAAAATATAGGTAAATTTGATATATTGATCAGGTAAAATATAGGTAAATTTGATATATTGATCAGGTAAAATATAGGTAAATTTGATATATTGATCAGGTAAAATATAGGTAAATTTGATATATTGATCAGGTAAAATATAAGTAAATTTGATATATTGATCAGGTAAAATATAAGTAAATTAGACATATTGATCAGGTAAAATATAAGTAAATTTGATATATTGATCAGGTAAAATATAGGTAAATTTGATATATTGATCAGGTAAAATATAAGTAAATTTGATATATTGATCAGGTAAAATATAAGTAAATTAGACATATTGATCAGGTAAAATATAGGTAAATTTGATATATTGATCAGGTAAAATATAAGTAAATTTGATATATTGATCAGGTAAAATATAAGTAAATTAGACATATTGATCAGGTAAAATATAGGTAAATTTGATATATTGATCAGGTAAAATATAAGTAAATTTGATATATTGATCAGGTAAAATATAAGTAAATTTGATATATTGATCAGGTAAAATATAAGTAAATTAGACATATTGATCAGGTAAAATATAGGTAAATTTGATATATTGATCAGGTAAAATATAAGTAAATTTGATATATTGATCAGGTAAAATATAAGTAAATTTGATATATTGATCAGGTAAAATATAAGTAAATTAGACATATTGATCAGGTAAAATATAGGTAAATTTGATATATTGATCAGGTAAAATATAAGTAAATTTGATATATTGATCAGGTAAAATATAAGTAAATTTGATATATTGATCAGGTAAAATATAAGTAAATTAGACATATTGATCAGGTAAAATATAGGTAAATTTGATATATTGATCAGGTAAAATATAAGTAATTTTGATATATTGATCAGGTAAAATATAAGTAAATTTGATATATTGATCAGGTAAAATATAAGTAAATTAGACATATTGATCAGGTAAAATATAGGTAAATTTGATATATTGATCAGGTAAAATATAAGTAAATTTGATATATTGATCAGGTAAAATATAAGTAAATTTGATATATTGATCAGGTAAAATATAAGTAAATTAGACATATTGATCAGGTAAAATATAGGTAAATTTGATATATTGATCAGGTAAAATATAAGTAAATTTGATATATTGATCAGGTAAAATATAAGTAAATTTGATATATTGATCAGGTAAAATATAAGTAAATTAGACATATTGATCAGGTAAAATATAGGTAAATTTGATATATTGATCAGGTAAAATATAAGTAAATTTGATATATTGATCAGGTAAAATATAAGTAAATTTGATATATTGATCAGGTAAAATATAAGTAAATTAGACATATTGATCAGGTAAAATATAAGTAAATTTGATATATTGATCAGGTAAAATATAAGTAAATTTGATATATTGATCAGGTAAAATATAAGTAAATTTGATATATTGATCAGGTAAAATATAAGTAAATTAGACATATTGATCAGGTAAAATATAGGTAAATTTGATATATTGATCAGGTAAAATATAAGTAAATTTGATATATTGATCAGGTAAAATATAAGTAAATTTGATATATTGATCAGGTAAAATATAAGTAAATTAGACATATTGATCAGGTAAAATATAGGTAAATTTGATATATTGATCAGGTAAAATATAAGTAAATTTGATATATTGATCAGGTAAAATATAAGTAAATTTGATATATTGATCAGGTAAAATATAAGTAAATTAGACATATTGATCAGGTAAAATATAGGTAAATTTGATATATTGATCAGGTAAAATATAAGTAAATTTGATATATTGATCAGGTAAAATATAAGTAAATTTGATATATTGATCAGGTAAAATATAAGTAAATTAGACATATTGATCAGGTAAAATATAAGTAAATTTGATATATTGATCAGGTAAAATATAAGTAAATTTGATATATTGATCAGGTAAAATATAAGTAAATTTGATATATTGATCAGGTAAAATATAAGTAAATTAGACATATTGATCAGGTAAAATATAGGTAAATTTGATATATTGATCAGGTAAAATATAAGTAAATTTGATATATTGATCAGGTAAAATATAAGTAAATTTGATATATTGATCAGGTAAAATATAAGTAAATTAGACATATTGATCAGGTAAAATATAAGTAAATTTGATATATTGATCAGGTAAAATATAAGTAAATTTGATATATTGATCAGGTAAAATATAAGTAAATTTGATATATTGATCAGGTAAAATATAAGTAAATTAGACATATTGATCAGGTAAAATATAAGTAAATTTGATATATTGATCAGGTAAAATATAAGTAAAATGAATATATCTATCAGGCAAACTATAAGTAAAATTAATTTATTGATCAGGTAAAATATAAGTAAATTTAACATATTGATAAGGTATTAGGTTGGTGCAAAAATAATGACGTAATAATGTCGTTTTTTAACGTTAAAAAATACGTCAAAAAACAACATTACTACGTCATTATTTTTGCACCAACCTAATAAAATATAAGTAAATTAAACATATTAATCAGGTAAAATATAAGTAAAATGAATATATTGATCAGGTAAAATATAAGTAGAATTAACATGTTGATCAGGTAAAATATAATAATGACCTGTCAGCTCGATTATAGTTACTTTCCCATCGCCCGTAACCGAGCTTCCATGTGACTGTTTTATAAATATTTCAACTGATTTCAGGAATTTAAGTGAAGTACAAGATTGGACATGAGCTCTCATAAATTTACTGCTGAAATTGTTAGTTGTTGCCATGTTTTATATTAATTATTTATTTTCTTACATATCGCTTTTGAAACTCTTTTGCTGCTTTCTGCTTTTTTGTCAACTAGGATATTTAAATTTAACTACAATATCGATCGTTATGTTCCTAAGTTTACCCTGTTCTTCTATTGTCCTCTTTGTTTAATTCACTCCCAGTAACACAGTGAATCGTAGTTGTTTTATTACCTTGATTGGGGTGAAATGATTACAATGTTACTAATATAGGGTGGTTAATACCAATGTTACTGGAAAAAGAATGATTTTCATTTTAAAATCTGACATTATGGATGCATAAGGAGGAATCGTACAATCAATACATACGGAATAGTTTTCTTGTTTATTTGCTGAAACAATATTGATTTTAATAGCTTTTGCTATGCCAATTCGAATCATTTCTCACAATTAACACGTAAAACAACCAATCTAAGGAAATTAGGCAAACAACACCCTCTATTCCACCACGCCTTTTACACATCACCTTTATTTTTAAATATCTAGCAAAACAAGAAAGCCGAATCGATTCATTTTGCAAATAGCAACCTTACATGTGAATTTACGTTTGGCTGTGTTTAAGATACTATTCTGTTTTATATACGTTATCTGATTCTAAAAACACACACACACAGGTTTTAAGAAATTAAACTAAAAATATTGATAAATGTTTTACGGAATTCAGTGATTTTGTTTCCTTCCAAAAGGAGAAGAAAAAAAATATGAAACCAGTGATAAACGTCTGAATTCAAAATAGTTGACGTACCGTTTACAGTCAAGCAGTGTTTCCAACGAATGATGGAGAAGTTTAATTATAGCCTTTAAGAAGCGTACCAAGAATTTGTAACATATATATTAAACGCTTACTGCAAAAGCATTTATCAGTGTATCATTTGCGAGAGGAGAGTCAAATACAAACACGGATAAACAAAAATGAAACCGAATAGAAAAATAAGAGTCAATGTAAAAGAGTAATAACAAACGATATTAAAAATATATATATGTAAAATTCTAAAATTCGATTGAAAGCGAAAAACGACATGTTTGATTATTTGATTGTCTTCGGAATTGTTATTTCATTTCTTGCTTGGCTTTTCCGAAATAGCAAATCAATCAATGAATACGAAATACAAATAATGATTCGATGTTTTGACTTGGGAAACAAGAGCGCTTATGAAGACATCTTCATAGGTAAATGCATAATGATTCAAGTGTTAAAGACGCAGAAACAGAATTCGGTTTCAGTCAAAATAGCATTTCACTGTCTTTCTCACCGTGAATACCGCGTCACATAACAACACACATGATTAATATATCTTTCCAAGTAAGGCAATAGCGTACACACACAAACACACACAAACACACACACACTCAAATAAACACGTAGAAACACACACACAAAACACACTCACAAACACACACAAAAACACACGTAAGTTACGTAGATATTGTCCAAATATTTTTCGTTTTTTTTTTATGTCTGAGCGCATTCGGCTATAAATTTAGCCATTACCAGAGATGTATTCATTTTTACATTTAACTGAATATATCGATAGTTTTATTTATGTATTTAGACTTATAGAACTGTTTTCCAAACACGGTCAGCATGTTGTGACCGTGTTCATAGTTGATGTTATCAGTGTTGTTTTCATACTTTAATTATTGTTAGCCATTTTTTACATGTGGATAAACCCATTATATTTGTATTATCAACGAGTATGTTGCGGATAAATTTATATATAAAAGTATAGCCGAAAGTCCTCCAACATAGACAAGAGTTGGACAATTTCTACATCATTTACGCCGAGACAAGAAGAACATTATAAAAATACAAGAAAAATTAAATAAAATCCTTAACCGTATTACATTGTCAGTCGTTTTTAATGAAACTTGGATAAAAGAGGAATTTCTACCTAAATACACAATCATATATATATATATATATATATATATGTATGTATGTATATATATATATATATATATATATATATATATATATATATATATATATATATATATGTATGTGTATATATATATATATATATATATATATATATATGGTGAATGTCGCATCGGTTTTGAGTGTGACCATCTCTTGTGTTTCACGTTTTCCTTCTTTATTACAAACATATATATATATGCACACACACACGTATATATATATATATATATATATATATATATATATATATATATGAAATAAGGAAGGAAAGTGGAGAAAATGTGAAACAAGAGATGGTCACACTCGAAACCGACACATTTATATATATATATACACACACATATATATATATATATATATATATATATATATATATATATATATATATATATATATATATATATATATATATATATATATATATATATATGCATATATGTAGATGCTTATATATGCATGTATATTTATAACATTGCACCTTCTCGGTTTAACATATTGACCCTTAGGTCACTTTACATCAAAAAGCCGCTTGCCTTATGCGTTATCTAAAAAAAAAATACATTTGTCGACAATTTTTTTTCGAAAGATATTTTCTTCTGAGATTAAGGAATACTTGGACGCGATTTTCTTAAAACATATCACCCTTAAATGCTGTAATACATATTCTTGTACAAAATATTTTTAAGATTTAGAAATTATTGGTCCCACATAACGCGTTAGAGATTTTGAGTTGGCTGTCAGTGTTTTTCTTTTTCTATGTGTCGCATTCCTTAAGTCCATAAGCCATTATCGATCTTCACAGCTTCCTTTCTCGTACTGCGCTTAACAGATCTCCTTGAGCAGACTTGTTTCTCTGTCCGATGCAACATAAAGATTCGGACACGCATTGGACTAGCGAAAGAGGTGCCCCAAACGTTAAGCAAAGTGCTGAGAAACGGAATACTTTTGTTAGAAACAAGAAAGGTGTCTCGGATTTCTAAGTGTTATCCAACCACTTATACCTCAGTATATGTTGAATAATATCCACGAGGATGAGAAAAAAATAGAAATGTGGTTCTACATAAAGTTACTGAAAATTCTAAGAACAGAACAAGCAATCAATAAGTAAGACTTCAAGAAAATTGCATTAGAAAGGAACACTTATACATAAAATCAGGAAAAGAGAGTTGAATTCTTTTGGACACTTAAGGAAAAAGGAGGACTTGGAAAATTTAACCCTCACGGGGCATATTGAGGGCAAGATAGATAGGGTAATTAAGGGAGCAACTTACGCGCCAATGTGTTTTAATGCTCGACGGCACATGAGAATTGAACGTGCCCCTTTTAAAAGAATTTATAACCGCGAGTGTTTTCTGAGGTTTTGAAAATACATGCTTTCATTACTATGCTTACTTCTCGCAAATAACATGTTATATCCGTCAAGGTCTCAAATATTAAAGGCGAATGTCAGGTCATTTCCCTGTTAAGTGGATTTTCCGGCTTCTCTGGAATTTTTTCCAAGAGCGTCAGCCATCATTGTTCAGTTCCATCACATTAATAAAACGTGGTTCCCTTGTGAATAGCAGGCAATAAAACAAAAATAAAACAAAAAAAAGAGAAACGACTTTTTTTTATAAGGCAGGCCTGATGCCACATAACATTTACAATGTTAAAGGATCATACCGATCAAAAGTTGTTTTTAAAATGGACAAAGATGAAGACAGTAATATTTGGCTTCTGAGAAAGTATTCAAACCTTGTAGTAATAACCTCATAGGCATGTATGAAAACCATGTTTTTCTCCTCTTTATTTCCCTGGCTCTCGTGCTGCAGACAGAAAAATATAATTAGTTGACGCCTAGTAGACATTTAATATTGATAACTTCTAATAACAGTCTAGCTGATAAGTTCTCAGTCCGACCAAAAAAAAATGACATTCAAATAAAATAAATATGTCATAGCTTCTTGATTTTTCAGGCCGATAATTTTTCAGTATGCTTTTGTATTTTACACATCTCTGAAAAAAAAACTTTATCCCTACCATCAGCTTGGTTGAGACTAGTCTCTAGAGACCAACAAACTGCATCTTCTTTTTTCATTGACTTCATGTGGAGTGACGACATCGAATCAATAGCCTCATCTGCAGCAAAATGGCTCACGGTGCCATAACAGAAGCTTTTTTCTCGTCAGAATCCATCTAGCACATTTGGAATTAATCCGTGTATTGTTGCCATATCTGGTCCGGGGCTCCCGCTGCACATCTCGAGATTCTTGATATAATCCAAAGAAGGATTTGTAGTGCAAACTGTCCTGACCAGGAATCTCGACTTCCGTCACTTTCCCACCGACAAAACATGGCTTCCTTCTTTTCAACAAATATTTTCATGGCAATTCCTCTCACGTGCTTTTTTCTCCTGGTGGGCCCACTACATGAATTCAAGCGCGCCAGAAGATTGGCACTTAGTCTCACCTGTTTACTGTTAAAATAATTGAATATAACCGCTACTTCTATACCAACAGTATCTTTTCTCGTACTTTCCGCCTGTGGGACTCATTTATATCTAAAAAAAAATGAATGCCTATCAGTTAGGAATGGTTGAAAAACATGTATCAGAATTCTGCAATATATTCCAAGTACTACTCTTTATTTCCGCATCCATCAACAACGCACTGATTTCCAGTATAAAACAACAGCAATATATCCAACTTGCACATTTAAAAATCTACAATTCGTCTGTGCATTGAATACGTCTGCCATACTTGTTCCGGTGTTCCTGTGGTACATCTCAAGATTCTTAGAAAGAAAATCTTAAGGTAATCGATCCTGACATGGCATCTCGACTTCAGTCACTCTCTCACAGACGTGACGTATCATCCATACGTCTTTTCTACAAATATTTTCATGGCGATTGCTCTTAAAGACTGTTTTACCCTGATGCCTCATCTATATGAATTTCAGCCTGCTACTAAAATGGCATTTAGCTCCCACCCGTTTGCAGTTGAAATAATTAAATGCAACTACTACTTCTACTTTCTCTTCTCGCTCTTCCCGTGTGTGGAAATCACTTCCGTTAATTTGCTTCCCTGATAACTACAATCTTCAAAAATCTTGATGCAACGTCAATCGCCATATACTATCTCTTGAATACCGTTGATTATTTGTTCTTTCCTCAATCCTCCCTATTCTCAGTCTTCTCTTTCTGTTTCACCTACGGTAACCACCTATGTACTAGAGGTCTTACCGCCTTGCTTGGGGTAATTTTTTTTTTTTTTTAAATTGAAAATCAAAGTAAAAAGGAAAAAAATGTCATTTTATAAATTTTATAAAAGATTTTTACAGGAGAAATATACATTGTACCTTCTCGGTTTAACTTAATGATATGAAGTCTAACCATTATATCGTGTCAATTGAAATGTCCGCTGCTAAGAAAGTTTGTTCACTAGTGTTTGGAAAGACAATTTTTTTCACTCTAATCTGTCTTACACATTTAAAAGTCTACAATTTGTCCGTGCATTAGATACTATTAAGAAATCCGGTCTAGTGCTTCTGTTTTGTACATTAAGATTCTTGACAAATTCCAAAAAAGAATCTGTAATATCGTCGGTCCCGGCCTGGAATCTTTGCTTCAATCACTTTCCTACCGCCATAAACTAGCTTCCCCTTTTTTTAAGCGTTTCACCCGAAGCAAGGCGGGAAGCCACTAGCACGCAAGGGGTTACAGAGAATTGGAGTGAGTGCAAAGAGGAGTGATAGAGGAAATGATGAGGGGGAAGGTTAGGAGATAGTTCAGGGCAACTGGAGACGTCGATTGACATTACATTTAAATAGTTGGAGATTATAGCTATCAGGGAAACAAAAAATGGGATGTGAATTCCACAGGCGAGAAGTACGAGACATGAAACTGTTGGAGTAGAAGAGACGGCTACATTTAACAGTTTCGACAGTGAAAGTTTGAGAATGAGATTCCAGCCTAGTTGAACTCTTAAATTCATGAAGTCTGGGAACCAGCGAAAGCAACTCATCGGAGAAGTTACCATGAAAGTATTCGTAAAAAAGACAGAGGCAACAGCACGTCTGTGAGAGAGTAACTGCAGACGAGATGCCACAGTCAATTACATTGTATATCCGTCTTTGGATTTTATCAAGAAACTTGAGACTCCAGAGTATATATGGCAGCAATATACCATGCAAAGGCGAATGATTTATTTGTCGATTTGAAGGATTGACTCCGGCGAGAAAAATTTCCTGGCCTGGCACAGGGAGCCAACTTTCCTTACGGTGGACCAAGCTATTGACTCACTGTATTCGTTCTGTCTCAGGTCAGCAGACAATGTGAGACGAGCAGTCGCAAAGAGGTGCTCTCGTAGAGTTGAGCGTCAGACATTCTAATGGGAGGCAGGGATGGTTCTCTCCGGTGAGTAATAGAGAGATGTTTTGTTTTGAGGCATTAAAGTTAACCAGCCAATTCCGAGTCCACAACCGACTGGAGGTCCTTTTCGAGACAAACGGCCAGGTTAGTTTTGTCGGCGCCACGACACTAGATTTGTTTTTGAGGCAGGAGTAAATAGTAGTGTCGTCTGCATAGATGCCTACTTGGGAATCTATGACATCAGGAAGATCGTTAATGAAGATATGGAACAGAGTAAAACCTAGGATATAGCCTTGGGGAACACCTGCGTTCGTGGGATAGGAGATGGAGGAAAATCCGTTGAGAACGACCCTCAATACACAGTTTGAAAGGAATGATTGCATTAAGTCGAATAATTGACCTGAAATTCTATAACCCTTAAGCTTACGAAGAAGGCCGGCATGCCAAAACCTATCAAGCGTTTTGGAGATATCTAGAGCCACGGCATGAGCTTCTCCGTTATTATGAAGTGCTTGGCAAACTGTTATGGGAACTTACCAATAATAATAATAATAATAATCATAATAATAATGGACTATTCCTGATATTATAAATACTGCGCCTCTCAAGAGGAATGAGGATATTGTAAGACCATCACCGTGGTACAAGGAACATGAATCATAACAAGTGGCGACGATGAAACCCTAAAAAAAAAGAAAACGAACTCTCTACGTGAAGGACATACGTTTTTTGCTATCCGTCGCACATAACAAGTGGCGACGAGGTAACCCAAGAAACCAACTCTCTACTCGGACGACAAACCTTTTTGCTATCCGTCGCACATATCAGTGTCGACAAGAAAAATGAAGAAACAAGTTCCAAAATTCCAAAAAACAAGTTCTACGTAGAGATTTCTAAACAAACAAGTTCTACATGAACATATAAAAAATAAATGGAAATTTTTGGGGGGACATCAGCTTTACTGTGGTAACAAAGATACAAGTTCTACACAGTAATTTTGTTTTGGCGTACACAGCTTCCAGAATATCAGGCTACACTAAAGGAAAATACTTACACAAAATTACATTAACAGAAGATTTTAAGTCAACAATTGTGGAACTTATGAAAATCCAATTTGAACAACAACAGAAAAACGAACAGAAACATCTTGAATTACAAGAATTATTTCTACGTGTAATATCAAATACAAAGCAAAATTCCGAAAATGAAACAGTTCTCTCAAAAGACGCTATTTGGAGCACTATCGAAGATTTCATGTATGCACCCGACGAAGAAAAAAACCTTTGCAACTTCCTTCCGAAGGTACGAAGATCTATATGAATTTGACTGCAGAAATTGCCCAGACGCAAGAAAAGTACGACTACTACTAAGAAAATTAGGCACATGCGAATATACCAAATTCGTAGATTATATCTTACCGAGGAAAACAAATGAGTTAACATTCAAAGAATCCATAAAACTGTTAACAGAACTGTTCCGCCCTAATACCTCACTATTCCACAAAGGATGTAAATGTCTGAATCTAACAAAAAAGGAGAGCGAAAATTACATAACTTTTGCTTCCATTGTAAACAAATATTGCGATGATTTCAAGTTATCGGAACTCAGCCGGAACAATTTCAAATGTTTAATATACGTCCAAGGCCTGGTTTCAACCAAAGACGCGGAAATTAGACGCAGAATCCTTACAAAATTGGAGAGTGAACAAGATTTGACATTTCAAAAACTGGCCGAAAACTGCCAGTGATGCATAAGTGTAAAGAAAGACTCAAAAGATATAGAAGAAGCTGGCATCGTGCACATACGTAAAGTACGAAGGCAAACCAACTTTCCCTCCTAACAAACAAACCAAACCAATTTTCCCTCCTCAAAAACAGGTAAAACTACCACCCAGTCGATCTATGGAACTTGGCATTGGTATAAAGACTGTCCATACTGTCTTAAAACTTGTCTATCATGCAAAAAAGTAGGACATAAAAGTTCTCATTGTTGGACTAGAAGAGAAGGCAAAAGCAGAATAAGAATCACGAGGACTGACCAAGCGGATCAAACTAACATAAGAAAATACGTGCAAGTAGAAATGCAAAATAGAAAAGTCAGACTACAGTTGGATTCCGGGTGGAACTTAACTATTATTAACATACAAACATGGAGAAAACTGAACAAACCTACCATGTGAAGAATCGATAAAATTGCTAGATCGGTAACTGGGAGAAAAATAAAATTTGAGGGTGAAGTGATTACAAATGTGACATTCCATAGAATGACCAAAAAATTTAAAATGTATGTGCTAAGAAATACAGAAAACTTATTCGGTACGGACTGGATGCAAAAATTCGAACTTTGGGATTTACCAATAAATACGTACTGCCAAAATGTAAAAAGTTCATCGACCGAGGCAGATAAATTAATAGAGGATCTAAAAGAGAATTTCCCCGAAGTATTTTCAGCAGGTCTCGGAAGATGTAAGAAAATGGCAGCAATTATAGAAATAAAAGAAAACGTTCAACCGATCTTCAAGAAAAAAAGAAGCGTACCGTTTGCTTCAATAGAAAAATAGATCAAGAATTAGCTAGACTCGAAAACACCGGCATATTGACAAAAGTAGAATGCAGTGAATGGGCCGCACCCAAGGTTTACGTAAAAAAAATCAGGAGAGTTTCGAGTATGCGCTGATTTCTCAACGAGTTTGAAGGAGCGATAAAAGACTAGCACTAACCTCTACCCAGTCTAGAAGAAGTATTCGCAAAATTAAACGGCGGAATTTTTTTTCAAAAATGGATTTAAGTGATGCGTACCCTCAAAATTACTGTGCATAAACACACACAAAGGATTAAACATATACCAAAGATTACCATTTGGGATTAAGGTCGCGCCGGCTATATTCCAACAGACAATGGATACTATGCACGTCGGACTAGAGTACACGATTGCATACCTGGATGACGTATTGATAAATAGCGAAAGTGTTGAACAACACTGGAATCACGGACAAGAGGTGTTCAGGAGAATACAAAGCTATGGGTTTAAAGTAAAAGAAAACAAGTGCGATTTTTTTATCACGGAAATAAAATACCTGGGCCATATCATCGATCAAGAAAGAAGACGACCATACCCTGAAAGGGTAACGGCAATAAAAAAAAATATAAGTTCCCAAAAACATAGCAGAAGTTTTCTAGGCTTAATGAATTATTACCAGGAATTCATTCCTCACATACATAAACTTCGCGCACCACTGAACGAACTGCTGAAAAAAGGAAAAAGTTAGGGAGTGAACAGAAGAATGCCACAAAACGTTTGACAAAATTATTAAGACGTTAACTTCGGATTTATTTTTCGGACACTACGACCCAAAATTAGAAATAATAGTAGCAAGTGACGCGAGCGCCTATGGAGTCGGGTCATGTATACTGCATAAAATGCCGGATGGGACAATAAAACCCATCGCGCATGCTTCAAGAACCCTACTACCTGCAGAGAAAAAATACTCACAAATAGAGAAGGATGCCCTGGGAATTTCGCAGTCACAAGATTTCATAGATATATCTATGGTAGATTCTTTACTCTACAGACGGATCACAAGCCGTTAACAATATTCGGTTCGAAGAAGGGTCTACCGGTTTACACTGCCAATAGGTTGCTAAGATGGGGTACAATTCTACTGAATTACAATTTCAGATTGGAGTATCGACCAACCAAAAGAATCGGGTATGCGGATGGTCTGTCGTGACCAACGAAAACATAGCCATTGGAAGACTCTGTAATCGCAGCCTTACATGAAGAAGATATCAGGACAGTACTATGTTGTACAGTTCGAAACCTTCCTGTCACACTACAAGAGATAACAAAATGAAGCAATAAATGAATTCGTAAAAGAAACAAAAGCAAAAATAGCACAAAAAATGAGCAAATATTGGACAGCTTTTCTTTATGCGATAATGTGCTACTTTATAACGAAAGGGTAGTAATTACCAAAACATTACAAAAGCGAATCCTAAAGGATTTCCACGTGAGCCATCCAGGGAAAAATAGAATGAAATCACTAATGCGAAGCTATGTATATTGGCAAGACATGGACCAGGACATTACACAGATGGTGAAAAAATGCAAGGGTTGTTCCTTAGCAGCCAAAGCACCGCCAATCATCTATATGCCATGTCCAGTGACAGATCGTCCGTGGTCAAGAATACACGCAGATTATGCAGGTCCAATAGATGGTTTTTACTATTTGATCATAGTGTATAGTTATAGCAAATGGCCGGAAGTTCTTAGTTGCAAAAATCCTACTTCCGAAACTACCATAAATTGCCTCTCCGAACTGTTTGCTCGGTTTGGAGTAGTGGAACGCAATTCACATAAGCGGACTTCCAAGAGTTTTGCGAAATTTTTCAAATCAAACACATCAAATCCCCGCCGTATCACTGAAGATCAAATGGGAAAGCGGAGAGATTTGTTGATACACTCAAAAGAGCGTTAAGTAAAGCATATGATGTGCCTATGGAAAAAGCATTACAACAATTTTTACAGGTATATCGAATTACGCCAAATTATGCTACGCCATCGGCATTATCACCCACAGAAGTGACGTTCGTCAGAAAAATCAGATCAGTGTTTGGTAAGTTGCTACCAGAACAAGGAAGTAAATAACACAGTCGTGCACACTAAAAAGAAAATTCCACCAATAAATGTTACTGGGAACAAGGTACAATTGAAAAAAGAATCGGGAATATGGTTTACATAGTACAGGGACCCAAATTCTCACATAAAAGACACGTAAACCAAATAAGAAAGAGACTGTTAGAAGACTCTAACGGTCTAGCTCAGGAAGAAGTGATGGCTACGATTTTCGATACATTTGATATACAAAGGCCGCAAACAATGGCAGAACCAAGAAAATCGTCCAGAAAAAGGAAGTTCACTGAACCTTTGGTAATATATCCAAAGAGAAAGAAATATTAAAAACCCCTGCTACGCAAAAGCATCGAAAGGAGGGCGCCATGGGAACTTAACCATAATAATAATAATGGACTATTCCTGATATCATAAATACTGCGGATGAGGATATTGTAAGATGAGGAGAGATAATTGAGAGCATATTGTAAAAACATTGGAATAGGGATAATTGTCGAGACAACATAGTTCACTCTAACCAAATCTGATAGTCATTACTAATACTTCTACATCTTTGTATTATATTTCTGTTGTAATATATCTTTGTATTACATACCTGTGTTCGTGTTATTCATTCATTGGTTCTAACCTTGGAACATCACCGTAATACAAGGAACTTGGACCATAACATAAACAATTTCAGTTATGGCCGTAAGCACATCAGCTGTAGAATGGACAAAGCGGAAACCATATTGCGTGTCGAAGAGCAGATTATGGGATGTATGCCGCATAACCACTTCGGCGTTGATTAAAGCTTCAAGGACATCGCTGAAGAGTGGTAAGAGACTGATAGGACAGTAATTAGAAGAATCAGAAGGGTCTCCAGAGTTCTTAAAGACAGGGACAATGGATGAGGACTTCCAACAGGCTAGAAACAAGATTCATTGAGGTAGTAGTTATATAATTTGGAGAGGCCAGGGCCAGTACATGCGTACATTTCTTCAGGACAATGGATGGTATCCTTTCTCCACCACGAGCCTTTTAGGGGTCTAATTTAGAGACGATGGCCAATACCGATGACGGGGTTATGTACAACTGCTCTATTGAACCTCAGTTCTAAGGAGGAAATCGGGTGTGGGTACACCGGAAGAGTCAAAACTTGAACTGAATGAGAATTTCCGAGCAAAGCATTCAGCCTTGTCGGCAGAAGAGGTCAGAGCCCTAAACTGGTTGAAAAAGGAGGTATAGAGGATTTGATATTGTTAAATGTGCTCTTGCAGAGACGCCAATAATCTTTGGAGCCGAATTTACGAGATGTAATACTTTCTTTCATTCGAGCAGAAAATAGTCACTTCATTGAGGACACGCTAACACTCGTTACGGGCAGAGACAAAGAGACGTCTATTGCAATCTGACATGTCGCTACGATATAGGTGGAAGAAGTGATTCTTATGGGCAATGGCAGCTGAGCAAGCAGTGGAGAACCAAGTGGGGAGGAGCGCGATTTGACCTCATATTTCCCTGAGGGGAAGAAAATCTCGATTCCAGCTTTAACCCAGGAGGTGATCTCGGGAGCACATTCTTGAACGAGGAGCGTGAAGACAACGTCCCAGGGGACATCGCGAAGGAAATCCCAGGACGAGTCCTAGTCTACACGTTGATAGCAGAACGATGTTCTAGTGGTAGAAGGTTTTTGGTAGTGGTGGGGTTGAAGGAGATGCTAACAGACACTACAGCATGATCGCAGTTAGTAAGAGGCGTGGCGCTACAGGACACGGGCATTGAGGTTAAACATAGTTCAAGAAGAAAACCTTTACCGTCCAGGTTGTAAGGGAAACATTTGGGGAAGTCAACTATTTGCGTGAGTGATTTAGAAACTGAAAGCTTAAGGGTTTGTATGCCTGCAAGGTCAGTAGTAGCGTTTTTAAGCCACGTGCTATCATGGGCTTTAAAATCACCAAACACGAATATGTAAGCAAACGGATAGAGAAAGAAAGCCTAGTCAATGCTGGCAGAAATGCATTTGAATTCACCACAGTCTTGGGAGGATGGATAGCGACAAAGGAAGAAGAGATAGCTTACAGCATTGAGAAGAGACAGTCGGAGACACATATACGAATGGTCTGGAGATTCAAGAAATAGCTCTCTAGCCAGCATGAGATGGTGCTTGACGTAAACACTAAGGCCTTGCATATGTGATTGAGAGTCTTTTCTAAGGAGTGAAAAGTAACCGGGGTTCGAGAGGTCAGAAAAGCGGATAGACGAGTCAAAGTTGATTTCACATAGAGCCAGTATATCCGTGCAGTTGACAACGAGGAAAGAGTCCACACTGAAGAAGTTGGTTCTAATGCCACGGATGCTAGAAAATGAAGTTACAGATGAAAAGCTCTCCTCATTGATAACATGATTTCACAAACTCAAAAGCAAGATTGGCAACTAGGTCGAATCAATTTACACTCGAATTTGCTAAGATCAACATAAGCTCTATTCTAGCTTCTTACGTTGATGTCAATTACACAAATATAAATGAAACGGTAATCGTCATCTGTCTTTTCTCTAGTTCCTTCATTCTATTGTTTTTCGACCTTAGCAGCCACATTCGTCTTAGTGGCTTTATCGCCTTGCTTCGAGTGGGATGATTTAACAAGCAATATGTAAGACTTGGCTAAAATTATTGTGGCAAACAAGACAATTTAATTGAAACGGAGTCATTCAAGAATAATAAACAATGTCACAGATAACGTTGTATGGAAGCTTCCTCATACATAATAGACTTGAAAGATAAAATGATTGCAGTGAAATGTAAAGATCTTCTACGAACGATCGTATACAATTTGATTACATTTTGTACGATTGCTCTATTTCTATGGTTGTTCCTAAATTGCAAAGCCCAGCAGCCATTATAGGGAGGGCACAACTGAATAGTGTTACTGAACGTCGATAACGGCTGACCCGAGATTTGAATCGCTAAAGATTGTAGTAACCAGGGAACCATGGAACCATCCTCTCGGGAGTCTGTGTCATGATGTAACGCTTCTTAGGAAGAAGTTGTCCGAATGGAAGTTTCTCCTTACTTAGGAAATACAAAAGGAATGAGGATGTCTCAATCCGTCCGTCAAGACGAGAACTTAGCTGTAAATTTTGAAATGGTGGAACTCAGGAATGTAGTCTGTTTCAACCTCCCCCCCCGCCAAAACAAAATCAAATAAACGATAGAACAGCAATAGTCTTACAATGTTCCGTACGTTGGAAAACGGCAGGAAGATGTAAAATAATTTAACAATCAAAAGGCGGCATGAACGCTTTAAAACTCTGCCAAGGTTGGAAAGAGTGAAACGGGAACTTCTAGCCAAGATATGCTAGCAATACAACATCTTTAGTTATCTCTGATACTTGTAAATATATCACATAAAAAGAGGGCCCGATACATTTTAGAACAGTACGGGTGATCGGCTATTTATCCAGTATCTTTAGCAATGGATTGTACATATGAGTCCCATTTGTGGTCTAGAGAAACCTGAGTCACAAAAGATGTTCCAATCAAGTAGCCTCATTATGGGTACAGTCGTTGATTATGACAGGAGATCATTCAGGATCTGTTTAGTGACGATGACACGTTGCTAATTTACCAGTAAGATCAATATTTACAGAAAGGCACCACAGTAAGGAAGCATTTAGACGTCTTAGACTTCAGAGAATATGGTTTTTATCAAATGTCATGAAACGGAAATTACTTCAAAGTTACTTGAATGTTAGATTAAAGAAGATTTATGAAAATTAAAATATCTCGTTTTATATTACCCTGGATATAAGCATATATACAAAAGATATAAAAGTATTACACACACACACACACACACATATATATACATATATATATATATATATATATATATATATATATATATATATATATATATATATATATGTGTGTGTGTGTTGTTCCTAAATTGCAAAGCCTAGCAGCCATTCTAGGGAGGTCACAACTGAATAGTGTTACTGAACGTCAATGTAACGATGACACGTTGCTAATTTACCAGTAAGATCAATATTTACACAAAGGCACCACAGTAAGGAAGCATTTAGACGTCTTAGACTTCAGAGAATATGGTTTTTATCAAAGGTCATTAAACGGAAATTACTTCAAAGTTACTTGAATGTTAGATTGGGACCATCATCTTTCATCATTCTCCCACCACCGTTACTAATCATTTCTACCAATTTACAATAACTATTAGCTAATTATATTATCATTGCCTCCAATCCCTTGCAACATTACTATCACATCATATCATATAGACCCGTTATTAAATCAAACTACCCTCTCACAATAATAATGCTTGTTATATGCATATATATTAATCTTATGTGTTTTGGACGAAAAAAGACAAAAATATTACACCAACAATCAGTTGGGAAATATTGAAAAAAGCCCCTGCCTACAGCAACATTACAAAAAATGCCTACTTTTCCTACACGAAAAAGTAGCAATAATATCACACAAACCGCAAAAGAATTTACTAAACGAAAAATCAGAGATAATCTGCAAATGTAGGCATGAGAACATGTACCTATTATCCGAATTCATACCAAACGGATAAAATAGACAAACCACCAACAATCACAATTTAATTTCAAGATACCATCAAAATAATTGCATCTATCATTATTATCATTGCACGAGCATTAGTAATCACTTTTACCACTTTACAATAACTATTATCTAATAATATTATCATTACCACCAACACCCAGCACCATCACTTACACATCACACCTACTATTATAAATCCTCTACAATCTTTAACGCATATTACCCACCCAGCATATTTAACACCTTAAAACAATAAGATCAGATATAATTTCCATATATAACCATGAGAATAAACACCCATTACCAGGATTCATAATAAATAAAATAAAAATAAACAAATAAATATAAAATAAAATAAAACACCAACAACCACCCTTTAGTTCAAGCTAGCACCACAATAATTACATTTATAGGTTTTATTATTCTCCCACCAACATTACTAATCACTACTAACAATTTACAATAAATATTAACCACTTATATTATTATTGCCACCATCCACCTTACATATTACTATCACACCATATCTAACATTACCATATAATCCTGCCATAATTATTAACGTATACTACCCCCTCTCCCAATATATTTAATACCACCATAAAAATAACCAATAAGGATTACAAACTGAAATGTCTACCAGTCACATATACACAGTCACAAATAAACAAGGAAATAGCGAGCTTTAATATAATAAACAATAATATTTTTGTAAATTAAAAATTAAAAATTAAAATATTATAGCAATCTTCAACTACCATAATTTTACACAGAATACCTATTATCAGGATTTATACCAAAATAAATTGATACATATAACAAAATAAAATAAAATAAAATAAAACACCAACAACCACTCTTTAGCTACCACCACTATAACTACATTCATGTTTCAACATTCTCCCACCACCGTTACTAATCATTTCTACCAATTTACAATTTCTACTAATTTACAATAACTATTAGCTAATTATATTATCCTTGCCTCCAATCCCTTGCAACATTACTATCAGATCATATCATATAGACCCGTTATTAAATCAAACTACCCTCTCACCCAGCATATTAAATATTAAACATCACCATATAAATAACCAATAAGGATTACAAATTTCTACCTGTTACATATACACAGTCAAAAACAAACAAATAACCAGCTTTAAATATAACAAATAAACCGCCAATTTTTTCAAAATTTAAAAATAAATATAAATAATAATAATTTTACCTATCATAATTTCACACACACCCGACCACACGTATATACATACATGCGAGGAAATATTATTCAGCAGTTAATATATATATATATATATATATATATATGACATGTATACATTCTCGAGACATTTTACAAGACATTTCCGCCACACTTCCAATCTTTGAATTTCAACATACAAATGCGTATATATAGACACAACACCACCCGTATACATACATATGTCATATCCGAAACTGCCCACATATGTTTATATATGTATGAGTCCCGACGCACCACCAAGTATGTATATGTGTCTGCATACATCGATGTTTGCGTCAGTACGATGAAAAAACGACGATGTTTCCCCCCACCACATCCACAATAACACCAATACGCGCAATCTACATAAAACCAAATTTAAAAAAAAATTAATCAGTTTGTCTGACGATCGCTAAAGCGTGAAACCCATGGTCACAAGCTCACATCTATCCAACCAAATATATATATATATATATATATATATATATATATATGCATGTAAATACACACAAACACACAAAAATACATATATATGCATATATATTAATCTATAACATTAAATATAATTCATCCTTGATAATGGCTAAAGGTATAGACGAAAGCGCTTGGAAGAATAAAACATTTGTACAGTTATTGTATATTTATGGAAAAGAAAAAATATAAATTCATATCAGAAATTATATAAAAAAAAAATTAATCAAAGCACCTTATCTGTCATATCTTATGAATCTTGCATATATATTTATATATATATATATATATATATATATATATATATATATATATATATATGTGTGTGTGTGTGTGTGTGTCTGTGTGTGTGTGCGTGTGCGTGGGAGTGTGGGTGTATGTGTGTGTGTTTCAGTGAAGTTGGAAGAATATATCTAAAATAGAATTTAGAAACATCTAATTTTACATATTTTGCCAATTAACCGGCGTCAATCTGACGCCGGAGTATATCCCCAAAATATGATGGTAAGATTTTTCAGTATATATATATATATATATATATATATATATATATATATATATATATATATATATATATATATATATATATATATATATACACACACATATATATATATATATATATATATATATATATATATATATATATATATATATATATATATATATATATATATATAGGTAGACCGTAGACTATCCTGAAGTAAAGATTTAACGCAGATGGAGACAACATGTGTTCAAATGGATGGAACACAATCTGAAAAGTTTTTGAGGCAGTGTTATTGCGTCCTATCCTTCCGTAAAGTTAATACGAAAGTTAAATAAATCATATCATGAATCATAAAGAAAGAAAAACCCAATTATAAATAAATATAAAATCAGCGACAACTATTGAAAAAATATACGATTATTGTTCAAAGAACAAAAAAAATTCAGCAACAACCTGTAATATGGCATCGAATAACTTCTGTAAATAATAGATTTCAGTCAAACCTAGTGACGATATTCTAATGTTTCAAGCAAATAAACATAAAAATGTAATTTATGTACTTAAATGCACAAAATGTAAGAATTCATATATAGGTATCAGCGAACAACTGAACAACACGGTCTCCCTACACAAAAGCTATATAAAATTGAGACAACAGAAAACTTTTTGTATCACAACACATTTTCAAATGTAACCAGTGTAAATTTAATATCATGCCGATATATCAAACAGACAATTACTCGTAACTACAAATACAGGAAAAAAAACTTTATAAACAAATTTAAACCTGAACTAATTAGATCATAACCCTACACACAAAAACACACAACATGCACACAAGGTGACCAAATACAATGATCAAATGACTCACATACATGAACGCACGCTCATATACGGGAGACACGAGGATATATTCATATGTATGCACACATTTATATATATATATACGCATGTTGACAAAACAGGAGAACTACTCACGAGCACGCATCCAAACCCTACACAACTTAGGAAGTACGTGTGTGTGTATGTACCTATGTGTGTGTATGTATGTGTGTATGTGTATAATTGTTCCATGTAGCTTGGGAAGTATGTGTGTATGTGTGTGGGTGTGTGTGTGTGTGTGTGTGTGAGTGTGTGTACTGATTCCTTGTGGTGGGATGGTGTGTATGTGCGTATGAGTGTGTATGCGTGTATATGTACATATGAGTTTACTAATTCTTCGTTGTAAGACAGTATATGTATGGAGGAGGAATATACGCACGCATATATACACGCATGCTGACAGAAACACACAAAAATAGAAACAGATCCAAGAACACATAGGGGTCAGAAAAACATTAAAAGATAAAATGCCGATAAGTAATTCATCATTTCGCTTGGACCAAACTTAATTGTTTTATGACCCTTCGCGCAGAACTCTTCATTGCCAATTCAAGAAATTCGGATTACTAACACAAAAACAGAAAATGCCTCGTATCGAGAATATTTAACACTGAAAAATATAAGGAAAAAAATAATTATTTTTATTTTTAACAATATATGGAAATCTCCGCTTTTACCTGAAGCGTTCGCGAGACCAGAAACCCGTGTAGTAAAATTATTGAAAATAAAGCATAATATTTTTTTCTAAATAAATCCACATTACAACCAAAAACGTTTGCGGCACCTCTCTTCTCTTCTTTTTAATATACATACTTTTCTGTCGTTGGAACCACTACAACCTCTTTCTTATATATATATATATATATATATATATATATATATATATATATATATATATATATATATCATGATGCATGTAATGTATTTATTGCTGGAAATTTCTATTAAGCTATGTATCTTGCATCTTTGTATCTTTCAATCCGAATCTTTTCATATCTATCTATCTATCTATCTATCTATCTATCTATATATATATATATATATATATATATATATATATATATATATATATATATATATATATATCTCAGTACTTTCATATGTATCTATTTCAATTTTTCATATCTATCTATCTCTTCTTATTCCTATCTACATATTAATCATTTATTCGCATCGATCTATTTATCCATTTTTCTGATGTCTTGAGTGCACTTTCGATCGTTTATAAATATCTAAGAAATGTCTGCACGTTCAATCACATTTACCTTCGAAGAATGTGCTGAATTTCATAATTACAGAAAAGTATATAAAATGTAAAATATGGAAACCCTATACATAATGGATCTCGCAATCACGATTTTGCTGACGCATAACCACTACTAAATCTACTACAGGTAATTTTATTATTCATATGGCAGCGAAACAATTTGATCGCAGATGAGAAGATATATAAAAAGCGACATCTTTTTTTTCCCGATAAATGATAAGAATACCTTGGACTTAATATGTGAATAACGTGGGAATATAAAGAAAATAATTTAGTTCACATCATTAGAAAGAAAAAAAAAGAACCACGACATTTTAACACTCATTGGACATAAAAGACACGATGGAGGAAACTGCCAATGATATACATTATGAGCGTATGTCAATGGATAGCCGAAAAAGACAGACGCCATGTTAAAGGATTAAATAATATTCAGCGCAAGAAAAGTTTTTGACGTTGTGGAGAGGCATGATCTACTATGTCTACAACGAACAAAAAACATATCATAAGCCTGTTTGTTTATTCGTTCCTTAGTTTAATTAACAAGTACGTAACACATTTTAATGGCTGTAATGCCACTAGAACGCACGACTCACAAGAAGTCTAAGTGAAAGAGAAGATTGATAAAAGGATAAAAGATGAACGGAAATCAAGATGGCGACCGACGTCGCATTTATATTTTTTGACGATTTTCATTGTCAGGTAAGCAAAGAAACGGAAGAGTGGTGGTCGCAGTTAGCTATTTTTACAATAAAATGCAGGACCTATATTCCAGTAGCACGCTTAAATTCATGTATTCGGGACACCAAGGAAAAAAAACGCGTCAGAGCAGTTTCCATGAAAATATTTGTAGAAGACAGAGGGTAGCCACGTCACGTCGGCGAGAAAGTCACTGAAATCGTCAGGAACGATTATATTACAGATCAGTCGTTGAATTTGTTTTCCTAGATGTATAAAAAAAGCAGCATGATATGGCAATAGTATTCAATGCACGGACAATTTATATATTTGTAAATTTGCAAGATGGATTCTGAGTAAATTTCTAAACATTTTTTAAACTTCCGGCTAGCCACTTTCTGGAGGGAGTTAAAGACATGTGTTTCTAGAAAGAAAGAAAGAATGAATGAATGAAAGGAGATACAAGAAGTGTTAACGCTCTCTTGCGTTTATCGTCTTCCTCAGTTAAATAGCAAAATTATATTAGCTATATGTAAGTTATATAATATATATGCCACCCGAAAAACATATTTTCAGCAATAAAAATTAGCAAAACCAGTGGAATTTCAAAGAGTTGAGCTGTACATGAGTAAAAGTAAAATATATGCCCTAAAATCTATTTGCAAACTTATAACATTATATGCTGTTAAATGCCTGTTCGGATACTTCATGAGTACTTACAGTTTATGACCCAGAAAATGTAAAGACAATATGCCATGTGTCAGCATTACAATGTACCCTTATGTCCATGGTCTATAGAACTCGAATAATGCACTGTTTCATCAGTATTTCTGAAGTTATGTTCAGATTATTACTGACTAATATTCGACAGAGGTGATAAAAGTTTATACAGAGCTCTATTTCTAAAGAATTAATGATTTTTTTTTTATTTTTAATTCTCTATTTTTATTACTTCAAACGTTTTTACAGTGGACACTCCTATTCCAAAAACCTAGTATCAGCTATAAATAATAAAAGAGAATTCAATTCGTATACAACAGCCAGCATCTATAAATATTAAAATGATATTCTGACACCTATTTAAAGCACATAGCCAAGCGAGTCTTCCGAAATCTTACTACCACTTGTGAAATCGACGCAAAATCAAGCTTGCAATTTGCGGGCCCATATACCCGTAATTCTTAACAACTATATTTTGAGATTATTTTCGATACGTACGGGTACATAAGATTACATATATGAGTTTGCTTTCGCGTATGTAAATATTGCTATAATTCGTACTATATATATAACCGAGACGAAGAGAAAAAATATTTGAATCAATTATTGAATGATGCAAACGCAATATTAGAAATGGCGAAAACACTGAAAATAGATCAATGAATAATAATATAAAATTATATTAGAAATAATCCAATAAGAAAATAATATTTTATTTTTAATTTAATTCACCCCAATCAAAGGGATAATGTCACTAAGACGCAAGGATCTACTAAAGCGAATTAACATACTTTGGAAGCAACCGGAAACGTAACCATAAACAGGAAACAAGGGATAAACGACTGCTCCTGTTCAAACAACCGGGAGAGTATGCGAACAGGAGGATAGTCGTCCCTTCATACTACTATTAAAAATAACTAAACAGTAAATAAAATATCAGAGTTTAGGCGGATGCGTTAGAAGTATAGAGTTGATGTAGACTTTAGAAGGAACCGGAAACACGAAATAAAATTTCTAGATCTGTTCAAAAGACCTGGATCTGACAAAAAAAACAAAGAGGTAAATTAAAAGAATAATAAAGATTAAAAGTAAATTGGCTGAAAGGAAAATAATCCGAATATGGAGTAGCGAATTTATACGAATTAAAAGTACGTAATTATAATGTTAAAATCAGACGTTTCTTTATAAGAATATTTTCTGGCATTCATTGAGTGAGCAGTTTCTGTTACATTCGTTTCAAATTTACAATTTCTTCCGCTCCAAAAATGTTTTCAGGATCTTCAGTCTTTTATGTCGAGTAACTGTTTATATTTCTATGGCTTAGCTAGATGGCCGTTGAAAAAGAGGTTCATCTGCCCTTTCACAGGTATTGTTTTTGTCCCACAGGGTTCCTAGCCAAACTCCTCACTGTAGCATCCTATCAGAATAACCTGACATACGTGCATATATATATATATATATATATATATATATATATATATATATATATATATATATATATATGAAGATCATGTCAATACGTCATGAGTTTCCGATGTTTATCCTGGATTGATTAATGCTGAAAATGTCATTTCTGTTTATGATCGATTTCATCATGATTCTTCTGTTAAGCTTGGAGAGTAATTATACATTCCGATTGCTCAAAATAGAGTTGTATAGTGTTATAAAACCACGGTCAATTCCAGTAAGATAACTTTAATCATTTCTAAGATCCAACGGTTAAAAGCTTAATATTGAACAATTTTGCTGTTACAGGCAGTATCTATCTATCTATCTATCTATCTATATCTATATCTATCTATCTATCTATCTATCTATCTATCTATCTATATATATATATATATATATATATATATATATATGTATGTGTGTGTATGTGTGTGTATATATATATATATATATATATATATATATATATATATATCAATTGTAATACTAATAATTATTATAATGTCTATATAAACCATTTTGAAGCATTTTATTGGGCTAATAATATACAGCTATTAATATTATTATTATCAGGATTATTTTCATATTGTTATTATTAAATAATTACTTTCATCGGGCAGGCTGTAGCGTCTTTCTGTAAGATGTATACCTTCACTTTCTCTCTGCTGTCTCTTTCTCTCTCTCCCTCCCTCCCTCTCTCTCTCTCTCTCTCTCTCTCCCTATATATATATATATATATATATATATATATATATATATATATATATTCAAATCTGCATCAAATTGAGTTTCTCTTCAATTAAGCCCTATCACATTTCCAGCATTTTTGGTTCTTGTCAATCAGCCATAATTCCATTTAGTTCATTGAGCAACTTGCCGAGTAATGAATGAACGGGTTAAATTGGGCCACTTATCAAAACAATTCAGCTGCTCGCCTCATAAATTTGCTAACACATTTGCTTTAGGTTTTTTAAGCTAAAAGAAAACCAAGAAACCGTTTTAACCTTGGACCGACCTTCTCAGGTGATCCAATATCGATGACACTTATATTTAACGACAACGATATTCGAGGAACGCATTAGTCAACCTCTATTGCCGGTTGTGTTTCTGCCAGTATCACAAGACTTTTTTCCCCTTTTGTGAAAAAGAGATTTTCAACAATTTTATCCAACACTTCGTCTCATTTTCTTTATTTGTGAATGGATTTAGGAAAAGATTAGTTCTTGATTTGTCGTGGGGAATATCTACATACAATCACGGAGAGTATAATACTTGTTAATATTGTTTAGTGTTGGAAACTAAAGTCAAATCAATATCGTGATCAAATGTATTGTTATCTACAACGATGATGGAGATGAGGATTACGTTGATGGACACATACATACACTCATAAATAAGGTGATATGCATCTTAAATTGCTTTTAACTACACACTCTATCGCTTTGATACATTAGAAGACAGATAACAATATATTTCCCTTGACAATGTCGAACTGTTTAAATATGTTTCACAGGCCGATAGTGGAAAGTATCTACGTCGTGAAAATCTCACATGAGAATTCTTCGGTAGGACGTACTGATAAAACAAAGTATTTCTTTATAAATAACTTTGTTTATATTAGATCACGAAAATGGGCAGCTACGTATATTTTGAGTGTGAGGCAAAATTTTGCTTGATCGTCGTGTCGGAGAGGTGTAAAAAAGGGAACTATTCAGGTTTGCTTGATCTGCAATAGTTGTTCGTATATCAGTCGGTGAAATCATGTCGGATGTAAAGACGCTTTCCTCTGCCCCGTGGGGGCGCAGGTTCATATTATATTTCTATAATATATTATTAGTATATCATATTATTATTATATATAATATTTTTGTTTCAACTTATATTTTTCTTTGGTAAAAATGTTCCATCTCAGTAGATGAAAAGATATAAATATACTGTTTAATAAATAAACGGAGCATCTACTCATATACTGTTATTCATTAAACAAAAAAGCATAGTATCAATGCCATATATAACATCAACAGTATATATGAATGCACACACACAGATACATAAAGAATTAATTCATACAAAGAATCAATTAGCAATGTTAATGTGATTAATGGCGAAATCACTTTGCTAACAAGATTAATGAGACTTTCGATTCCTTGAATAATAAGATCCTTATATTTGAGTTATTGTCAGATGGAATTGATGAGCCAAGTACTTTCGACAATTCCAAATTGTCCTCTTCAATGCGCTATTTTTCCACATAAATGCAAAACATTAAGCTGAAATAGGTGCAGTATAGACCGAAAGATGCTTTTTTTTTAATAAAAAATTACTTATTAGCAGTTATTTTGGAGCATGCAATGCTGTGACGCTAAAGTTCTTGTTCAAGTCAATAAAGTGAGAATTTTGTTTGAATTTTTTATCCATAGCCGATCTCACATAACCATGAACACACACACACACACACACATACGCACACGTATATATGTATATAAATATATATACGATAGCGATATATATGTTTATATAAAAAGAACAATATTGGGGAAAATATATGACAAAGTAAAAAATAAATCTTGTGTTGGTGCGACTAAGAAATTACTGTTGTTTACGTTTTCCTTACGAAAATTAGGGTAGCAGATTTCGATTCATAGAAGTTCTAAAAAGATTTGTGTATTCTTTGTCTCGACAATTCAAACTTCGATCTTTTAGGATGGTCCATTATGACCAATTTAGTTTCGAATATTCAAGTAAATTTTCGAATGCTAAAAAATGATGGAATTTCGAAAAACATTTACTTTGAAAGTCTTCTTGGTCTCGGTAGGTTGATATCAATTTCACAATTTAATAAAAGGAAAACGTGGATAACAAGGCAATCCCAGGCCCCCTTATTACATTTATAGTAATAATTAAAAAGTATCAATTGATCTCTTTTTCTGTTGTGCGATATGGTTGTAGTTGATTTATAAAATTTCAAAAATTCGCATTGTGTAACATGATACATAATCAAATATACGCGTATCGAAAGAGGAAATAAGAAAATTATGTGCATTTGAAGCTGCACATGTTGTTTAAGCATTTAATAATTCCAATGCATTGGGTGAAATTCATTCATGTGAAAACAGTGTGTAACGACATATTTCTCTCACTTCGTTAATCTCCTCACTGCTTGGTGTGGTATACACGTATTAGAGTTTCTCTATGTGGGACACGTGTAAATATGCGCATATAATTTTCCGTATGTAAAAGCGACATCAAAGTGTTATGGGGTCCACCCCTTTTTCATACAAGTGGACTAGCCCAGAGTGTACTGCTGTCGGTGAATACCCTGAAGTCGGGAGTGATATACTGAGAGTGTGGGGTAACCGCTTTGTAGGAGTCACAGTTGCGAGCACATAGACTCAGAAAGAAGTCATACTTCTATACTGAATTTTCCAGACTGTATATATATTATTATTGTTACTAACCGAATTTTCTGGATCTACTAACCGTATTACCAATTGTATTATTACGTCAATACATTTATTTGCTATATTTCATTCCTGCGTTTGTCATTCATTTGAGACCGGATTTCATCTCAGAATCCACAACACAAAGTCTCTCTCTCTCTCTCCCTCTCTCTCTCTCTCTGAAAGTGAACGTTTGCCATACCTTTTCTTTCAGCCATTTCGTTGCGTCCGTATATGAAGATATTATTCCCTATTATCACTTCAATATTTCTGGCAGAACTTCTATTATCACAGTGGGGGAAATCTACTAGCAAAAGTGATGTAAAGAATAAGAGAAAAAATCAAAATGAAACGTAAGCAAAAGTAATTTTTTAAATGGAATTTTATTAATTATTTATTATTATATTATTGGGTTGGTGCATAATTATCAGGCGTTTTTTAAACAATATTTTGAAAAATGAAATATAAATAATCAACAATAACATTTTTAAATGATTATTCCTAGCCATATGATTATCGACATACATTTTTATAACATGAAAATAAAATATTTTTGTTAAACAAAATAAACAAACCAACAAGTTTTATTAACAAATAACTTGCTTACAGAAAAGCCGGATCATTATGCACCAACACAAGTGTTACTCTATTGTCAGATATAAGTGTATATTAAGAGAATAGATTTTTAATCTTTTAAACAAAAACCAAAGACCAAACAACGACGTAGTATGATTGTGTGAACATATTAACAAATTATTATTCTTTTTTGAATAAAATCTTATGAGATAAGGTATGAAAGAAATTTAGCGTAACTAAACCCCGATTACATGTTCCATGGTTGATATGACAGCCAGATTTCTTGTTTATAGTTTGCCCGTATTTGTGTTGTGTTATATGCACACGTATATATAGTCAATAGTACACACACATATATATATATATATATATATCAGGATACTACTGAAGACCTTAATAGGTAGGTTCTGGCTCACGAAGTTTTTTTTACATTTTGCTCTACTTTTACGTTGTTACTTAATTTACTCTGTCGGTGTTTTTTTCTTCTTTTTTTTCTCGTTTTACTAGGCACTGCAATACTGATTGATTATTTCTGACCAAAACGGATGTCTTTAGTCTTTTTGTTTTTACTGATTTTTTTTCCCTGAAATCGGTTTGTTCAAAGAATTTTATTTACAAACTATATTATCTGTTTTTTTCATCCCCACTCCCTAGTATAGTTATTAAAATAATAATAATAATAATAAAATGTATCTTTGAAGATATTCAAAAAGCTGTCAAAATACAAGGTCCTTGAAATAGAAATCTCGAAAATGTGGCATATGGGAACATCAACAATCCATGTTGTAGTTGGAGCCCTAGGACTGGTTGGAAAAGATTGCAGTAGACTAATTGCAGGGATTCCTGAAAGCTCATGCCTCAAGGAGATACAAAAAATTGTTCTGACAAGTACAGCCCACACTTTACGAAGGGCTTTATCTATGTAATTTTTATTTTATTTTGTCAGTGAAAAGTGTCATGATGCCATTTCTAACCTTAGGTCCCTGGGTGTGACCCGGAAAGAAATGTGTAAACGCCAGAAAGCAAAGAAAATAAAAATAATAATAATAATAATAATAATATCGACAACAACAGATATATAATATATATTAGGTTGGTGCAAAAATAATGTCGTTTTCTCACATAGTAACTTATGTGAGAAAACGCTTTTTGCACCAACCTAATATATATATATATATATATATATATATATATATATATATATATATATATATATATATATATATATAAACGTTATTTTCATTTGGCACACATGTTTCAGTTGCTAATCCTGTATTTATTTTACTTACTTATATAGTA
The DNA here is from genome assembly GCA_963932145.1 of Acanthosepion lycidas. Taxonomy (NCBI): domain Eukaryota; kingdom Metazoa; phylum Mollusca; class Cephalopoda; order Sepiida; family Sepiidae; genus Acanthosepion; species Acanthosepion lycidas. The sequence goes on along the minus strand of OZ010586.1, from coordinate 98,324,007 downwards.
AAATTAATATCAATCGGCCTAAGTTCAAGAAGTTCTACTAAAGAAAGTAATACGCTTCGACTATCCTTAGGATTTACCTGTTAGGAAAAAACCATAACGATTAGGTTTTAGTAGAGAGGCACACGTTTTCTTTAGTATTACTTTTCACTCTCTGCCGGTCGTAATTCATTTCACTGTTCCAAAAATAAGGATTTTAACTCAAAAGCCTGTACTCAATCAAATAACGTTTATAATTATATAACTATGTATCTCCACTTTATACATTGTTCGGGCAGATATCTTCGTTTTTATTGTCACATTCACAACGTTTTGGCCGCTGTAGCCTCCGGTCTTCTTCAGCTGATAATTGTTTGAATTTCAAATCGAACCAAACCTGGAACAGTCGATGTGTATGTTGCTGTATCTGAAGATTGGTCCGATGACATTTGTGTAGATGTCATCGAGCCAATATTAGAATAAATAAAAAAAGATTGTAAGTCGTAGAAGGGTTTCTGAATGGTTTCCCCGCTAATTTATTCTCCAGAGAAAAAAAGAAGCTTCAGTTATCTCAAATTCCCGCTGGGAATTATTAGAGGTAAGACTTTTTCACTGCAAAAAAGCAGGTTCGTCATTCGTTTTCTGTCAGCTATCTCGTTCCGTCAGTGTATTAAGGTATTTTTATTTCATGGATATAACAATGTTATTAATGCGAATAATGCAAGAGAAAATATCGCTTTTTTGCATAGCACACACTACCGCTATGCCTGATAGCACGGCCTGCGTGGGACGCGGTTGTCGATCTTAGAGGATGGTTGCTCTCAATAGATTAATCAGCTCATTATTTACCTGAAAGCGGAAGAATGCACACAGTAAATGAATCAGTTACTCTAAACAATAATGCCGTTATGAGGCCATTGGTCTCAGTCGACAGAAAGAGAAATCAGTTCAAAATGGGTGCAATAAAAAAAACGAGTGTTGATTATCATCTATATTTCTCTCATTATATATAAGGTTCATATCTGGACTGACGGAGGTTCAGTATAACTCTCGCTACAGGTAAATTAATTTTGTAAAACATCTCTAATATCATTGGTTGTGTTGCTAGAAGAACAGTCATGTTTCTACTGATACTTGACGTCACGATAGTTGATAGTGAGCTATAGCAAAATAAAGTAACTCGGGACATTTTAATGGGTCACAGAATTCACCTTTTTTCGGAACTTGTGGATGAACGGAGGCATATTTCTTCCTCTGAAGATCACTAAACACAAACGATGATGAGTGTTGTATGTTCGGTTTTGAAGGTAATTTTGACATCAACGCCTGTTTAGCCGGTTCAGAACAATCTCCCCGCTGAAGATTTTCCCGTGAAGGACTATTTTAACAATGGATATGATTTGTGAATAACCGGACGCCTTTCATCCCCCTTCCAACTTTCTTGCACCTATTCCATTCCTTGGTATCTGATACCTCTTTTAAGGCTCAGGTCAACATACATGATTATTTTGAAGGTATTGTATTTAGCACAATCCTAATGTTCTGATCCTTTTTAATTTTGGTCTGCATTTCCTATTCCACTAATTGATGATCAAACCATGGTTTCATCTGGTTGCATTATTTCTGTTTATTGTCTTCTTGTCATTATAGGGACTATGCAAATAATCTCAAACTATGTTGTGCATAATTTTTACTTCTATTTTGCCATAAATTTGGCACATCTGTTTTTCATTTGTGAAAACAATTTTTTGTGATAATCTTAGATCTGTCACATATATTGGCTTCCGAATTAAGGTGGAGCTCTCTGAACCTTTTTTTTTAAAAATAACTTCTTTAAAAATATGGAAAAAGTAAATTTCGGAATTTCTCTAAAAAACATTCCACAAACAAACAAACGGAATTTTCTTGTTAAACTTTTACAAAAAAAGAGGAATTAATTAGAAGAATGAGATGGAAAGCATACTTCTACCTTCGTCTGAATAACTCAACCGATAAAGAACGCGAAGGTTACGGCTTTAAAAGTAAAAAAGTTGCACCATTCAACAAACAGCTATACGAATTTGAAAAAGACCTACTCAACATTATCAACAACATCTCCTTTCAAAATAAGAAAAGCCACTTCCAAAAAAATCTAGACCAAATAGTTAAAAGCTTAAATCATTGTGATAAAATACTAGTTAAGTCTGACAAAACTGGCAACTTCTACAAATTGGCTGTTGATGACTACAACAACTTAATTTAAAAAAAAAAAACTTAACCAGATAAATATGGTTAATAGCATTAACAGAGCTAGTAAAAAAATTACTGATGAATTAAAAATTAGCGATAGAGTAGGCAAACTTGCTGAAAAGGAATGTTACATAAGCCTTAAAGACCACAAACAAGATTTTATGGAAAACCCTACAACAAGAATAATTAACCCTACCCGATCCGACATAGGTAAGATCAGCAAAATAATCCTGGAAAGAATTACTGGCCAAATTAAAAACCACCTTGGATTAAAATTATGGATCAATACCAAAGATGTCATCAAATGGTTTACCAATATTGATAATAAACCGAATTGCACCCTATTACAGTTCGATATCGTGGATTACTACCCGTCAATATCAAAGGATCTATTCACGACTGCCCTGGAGTTTGCTGCTGTGTATTCTAAACTGACAAAGGAAGAAATAGATATAATTCTCAGTGCAAAAAAATCTGTCCTCATTCATAATGGGGACCAATGGATAAAAAACAATAATGACCTTTTTGACATCACTATAGGATCGTTAGACTCTGCAGAGTCTTCTGACCTTGTTGGTACAACTTGACCGCGCACTGTGAAATAGATATTAAGGACATCGGACTGTATAGAGATGACGGGCTCATGGTAGTGAGGAGTTCTATTAATTTTATAAAAGAGAAAATAAGAAAGATTATATTTAATGAATTTAAAAGTCTAAAATTAAAAATAACAGTCTGTACTAAATTGAAAAGGGTAAACTTCCTCGACGTAACTCTAGATTTAACAAACAACATATACCAACCTTATAAATAAACAAATGCTAAACCCTTATATATATACACCAGAAGTCAAACCACCCTCCATCCATAATTAAACATATACCCTCATCAATAGAGAATATAATCAGCATTAACTCCGCTAACAAAGAAATATTCCAACAACACAGTAACTTTTATAACGCTGTCCTAAAAAATAATGGATACAAAAAGGCTAACATCAATTAGAGAAACAATTGTACTAACCCGAAAAAAAACAGGAAAAGAAAAATCATTTGGTATACCCCTCCGTTCAAGCAAATGGTTAGTATTAAACTAGAACAGACATTATTAGCTTTAATTGAAAAACACTTTCCTACCAATAGTAGACTTAGTAAAATATTTAATAAAAACACCCTAAAATTAAGTTACAACTGCACTGAAAATCTAGAAAGCATAATAAAAAAACACAATAATAAAATCCTGAACAAACCCCCATGCCTGAATAGTATTAATAAAAACCCTACACTTAAATTAGATAAAAATAGTGAAAAATTATGTGATTGTAGAAACCCGGAAGACAGACCATTGAAAAATAAATGCTGTGTTAAATCTGTGGTATACCAATGTACTATCTCATCTATTGAGAGTCCTAATACTAATATGATATACATTGGGTCTACGAAGAATGAATTTAAAGCCAGATGGAGTCAGGACAAGTGCTCTTTCAACAATATAAATAAAAGAAATCAGACATCTCTATCTAAATATTTTTGGCATTTGAAGGAAATGAATAAAACACCAAAAGTTAAATGGAAAATTATAAACAAAACTAGAACTTGAAAAACTTGGGATGAGCCATACCCTTTATGCCTACATGAAAAACTACACATTATTAAGTTTCTAAATAATAAAAATCTATTAAACAATAGACGTGAGTTAACAGTTTTTTGCCGACATCATCAAATTTTGCATTGAATAATTAGCATAAAAAACTAACAAACAATTAAATAATTTTAAAAATTCATAGTCCTAATAAATAGTTTAAATGCCCTACAAAAAAGATAACCCTTTATGAAGTCGTCAAAAAGCAGATGTTAGCGATTTACGACAGTTTGAATATACACAAAACCCTTTCAGAAAAAAATAAAAAATAAATAAATCTACATAGACACTTAACCAGACTAGACGATGTCATCTTCCGCTTTAAATTTAGACACCCCAACACAGAAACAGACTGTCGCCTCTATGTGCTGACTTCAATGTTCACTTTCATATTTAAACACGCTCTATCTCTGATATTGATCCCTTTATCCCATAAATATAGGACACCTTAAGACTATATTTCTTCATATATATTGTTGTGGATTCCGGGATGAAATCCGGTACCAATAAATAACAAACGCCAGGAATGAATACATGAAAATAATGTATTAACGTAATAATACAAACTGGTAAAGCAGGTTAGTAGTTCAGGAATACGGGTTAGTAGCATAGTAGCAATATATATATATATATATATATATATATATATATATATATATATAATCTTTGGTATGGAAGTATCGCTGTATAACTTCTTACGGAGTCTACGGGTTCACTCACTGTGACTCCTACAACGCTGTTACCTCACCCTCAATCTTCCGGTTACCTACAACCTTTTACTCTATCACTCTGGACTCAACTCGACTCTTCGGTCTTGCTCTCTTCCGAGTCTTCACGTAGCCGTAGTATATGCATATACTGGGTGAGTCCATTTGTATACAAAGGGGAGAACCCCTCAATATATATATATATATATATATATATATATATATATATATATATATATATATATATCCTTATCGATTGCTGGGACTAATTATTGGATATCTGTCGATTCGTTTTCACTTGTTTCTTCTTGTTTCCGAATAACAACGAATTTTGTGTTCGTATCTCTTAGCCATCGATATCATTAACAAAAAAATACATTAAACTTTTTACAGAGAACTGCCAGCAATTTCAACAATAAATGCCATGGAGTATATGTATTCTTTGTTGGAATACGCAGAAGTGAATCTATTGTCAGATATAGCGGCATTGTAACAATAAATCTTTAATCGTTTAAACGAAAAACAAAGAACAAAAAACGACGTTGTAAATATATATATATATATATATATATATATATATATATATATATATATATATATATGTGTGTGTGTGTGTGTGTGTGTGTGTGTATGTGTGTGTGTGTATGTATTTATATGTATCCAAGTTTAGGATTGGTGTAGACGGAATAAATTCCAATAACCAAAAATACTATTCTCAATTGACAGCTCAATACAGAGTTAATTAAAAAATTATAGCATAAACATGTTATAACATCAATAGAAAAGAAGGCATTTTGTTTCAACACTTCTGATGTCTTATCAAGTGATGGTGTTAAAAGTTCTACTTTCAACACCATCACTTGATAAGACACCAAGAAGTGTTGAAACAAAATGACTATTGTTCTAGTGATAGTGTGTTGAAATTTTATTTAAAAATTATAACTTAAACATGTTATAATTTTTAAATAAAAGTATGATATATATATATATATATATATATATATATATATATATATATATATATATATATATATATATATATATGACTGTATGGGGGATTGTGTTTATGTGGATAAATATAGACTGATTGAACAGGTATTTTATATGATAACAGAGATAGTTTTAAATGTCACGACAGGTGTAAAACCGTCTCTCAAATTTCTCAGATTAGTTAGGGCCCTATTTTCTCATGGCTCAATTTCAAAATGTTCAAACCAAATAAAACTGACGATTTTATAAGCTTATAATTTACGTGAGGGATAGCCATTGAAAAGTTGGCACAAACAAATTTCTCTTCCCGTACCTCCATCGCGTTTAACCACGTTCAAGAATCAGATATCCTGATCACATATCGATATAAGTAGTTTAGGATAGAATAAGTCGGGGACAAATACACTCAAATTGATAGAAATCAATCGACCTACATGTCCGTAGACATGAATAGTCAACCCTTGTTGCATCGATAAATATCAGACAGAGACGAGTGTTTGCTCAGAGGTAATTTGGCCACATTTGGCACACTTCCAACGTATCACATGATATAAAGCAAACTGTCATTGAAGCGAACTGCTATTTACCGTGATGTGTCATAAATATCTTTGTCGGAAATTTTATTTCTAGGGCCATTGAAATTTGAACAAACAGCTAACGGAAGCGTCAATCTTTCTGACTGTGAAACGCAATAGCGAATGCACCGGTCCAAATCTTTTCTCTTCGATGCACTTTCTTCTTCTGAATGAAACCTATAAACGCTGACAAAACGAATGAGCTTGTCAGATTTCATGTCTCTGCACATTATTGATGAACAAGTCTTACGAATTATGATAACCTTGAAATGACAAATACAATAACAAAACAATATATATATATATATATATATATATATATATATATATATATATATTACAATGAATCATTGATACAAAAAGTAGATTAGTAAAGTTAATGATATAAAATGGCGAAATCTCTTCACTAACAAAATTTTAATGGTCATTCGATGAATGTTTTGATCCTTGTTTTTAAATATTATAAGCTGTATAAGGTCTTTCTTTCATATGCAAGTACTTTCGACTGTACATTAAGTCATCTTCATGCATGGAAATTATTTTGTTTTTGGTAAAATCCAGGTAGCATCCGAGAGGAAAAAAATTAAATGCGAATCGAAATATTTTTTTAAATGTGTTATTGTTAACAGATAGAAGGTTTGGAGCGTGGAGTCGCAACCCTAAAGTTGAATTTTTTTTATTTTTTTTTTTGAAAATTTAGAGAGTTCGTTTTTTTACTAATATGGCAATTTGAGAATTTTTTTTTACCTGAATTTTACAAAAAACCGGTGGTAATATTTTTTTTCCAAAATTGTATAG
>OZ010586.1:98232091-98312091 GCA_963932145.1 Acanthosepion lycidas | reverse complement strand
GAATCCATTGCTAGATCAGCTACCACGAAGGTTGATTCACTATTTCATGCTAGACGCTTTATTTTTTTGCAGAAACTATCTATAAGTCTAGCATTCACCCATTCTTAGAATATTGATGTCGCATATGGGTCGGTGCAACTGATAAAATCCAAAGTAAATCTGCGATATTATTGGTCCCAATCTGACGATTCGGCTTCACTCACATTTCGACCACCGTAAGGTTGCTTCCCTTTATCTTTCATGGTAACTGTTCGAATAAGCTATTTGTTATGATGGCTAGACTCTTCCAATTTAAATCTGGTACTAGACTGGAGAAGACTTATTTTTTACATTTGAAATGACTAGATGTAACCGTAAGGTTTAGGCTAGCAGTTTCTATTCTCACATTTCTCGCTTATGACACTCCATTCTTACTAATGAAATATGGATGGAAGAGTGATGAGTCGTCTCTGTCCACTTTAAGGGTCCTAACTGTAATGGTTAGAACGAGTCTAATATCGTTCTCCCTAGCAGTTACCACGAAAATAGTGATAGAATAACGAGAGGCTGGCAAAGTTTGATCAGTAGGATATAGATTGAATTTAGAGCCCTGTCCATTTTTCAGAGTAACCAGAAAACAGAACCCAATTAATTGGTATTTTCTAAATATGGTCGCAAAAATTCCTCGTATAAAAAAAATTGACAACGTTGCTACTCTTCATATCCAAAAGTATGCACACTTTCTTTTTAGAAATCATTTCACTCCAAGTAAGTTGGTAAAGTCACTAAGACATCACGAGTTACGGAGAATGACAGAATCTGAGAAAAAGAAGAGATGTTATAAAAGCATAGGATTCAAGGTGACAAAATATAGCGATTAGTATTGCATTAAAATTACTGAAACTCAAATTTGACAGGGAAGGAAGCAAATAGGAGAGAGTTTCACATTTGAGAATTACGAGAAAATAAATTTTAGTATATAAATCAATATATATATATATATATATATATATATATATATATTAACTAGTAGAATATATATATATATATATATATATATATATATATATATATATATTAACTAGTAGAAATATGTTCTGCAAATTTCTGTTGTTTAGTTACAAACAGATCAACATGGCGTCATCTTCATGACGAGGAAATGGAAAATTTGTACATTTCTTGAACGAAGCACACAAAAGCATTTGGAATTGTCTGTAGGCCATATTTTTCCAGTGTTTGTGTTCCCCTCTTCAGTGGAGTTCTTAAACTTACAAAGAACTATAAATAAAATGGATAATTGAGATTGCCTGAAATTATCCAAAAACTAAACGAATGAACTTTTAGGTGTTCATGTAATACAAAACGTTAAACTGGCTTGTAAAATCCTATTTACTCCCACAGATTAATTATTCTAAGGCAAATTGACGGACCCAAAACGATGTCTTGTTGATCTATCTGTAACTAAACAACTGTAAATTTGCACAACATATTTCTGTTCATTCTATAATAGAAATCGAAAGCATATATTCAGATATCAATAGATGATTCACTCGCCGTTTTTAAATCAAAATCAGGATAAATGCAATAATTATGCTTCTGACTGATTAAAATGGATGAAATATATTTATGAAGTAGCAATGTTCTTAAAAAAAATAGGCGTTACATTGAAAAAGGCAATGACTCACATTCCTGGTGTTTAGCATCAGCCACGTTGAAGGAAATAAGGAAAAAGTTCTCTAAGACGATTAAAAACAGTATTATCATTTTCGAGGTGTTACGATAAATATCCCATTTCTTGTTAACAACAGATTGTTGGTCACTTTTGGTGGTCAGCGGCCAATTTGACTTCATTGAAACCATCTGCTTTGGCATTAAAATAGGAATAAATAGTTGTGTCATTTGCATACGTCCCCAATCTACTGCAATCCAACATTTACCCATGGTTTACAGCATTGTTATACTACTATTTCTGTCTATTATGCCTCTTGATTCCTTGGGGAAGATAGGGCCGCCACAATACCTCTCCGACGGACGCGGTTCCGGGCGACCCTCTTCCGCTAGGCCAATCTCGTGTCGGCTGTCTTCCCGGGGGACTTCACCAGAACGCGTCAGACGCTCCACCTTGGAGGACACTTCCTCAGCCATGTCTTTGTGTGAAGATATCGTTGAGGTTTCTGTAACAAGCTGGTTTTTAAGTTATAAGTTGTTAGCCTGCGCATAACCTGCAAGCTGGAGGATCTGGGTGTGTCTTTCATCTGGCTTCAAACCTACAGACCTGTTGAGCTTGGTTCGACCTGCTATGGGCCGAAGCCCTCGCCCATATAGCTTTGGTCATTGAAGCAAGCAAGCCGTTGTACCACGTGAAGGGTATACACCATCAAGACGGGTTGTACTACAAATAGGAGATTTCCAGTGTCGTTTATTGTTAACCATGATTGCGTGACTAGTTCGAGAGAAAATTGGAAGTACATCTCTCATTACTTTAGACGTTATTTTTAGCGGGAAAACCTGTTTGAGTTGCTATCCCTGATTTTTTTTTGTTTTATTCTTAATAAACACTCAAATTCATAACAACTGGTAAAACATAAGAAGGTCTACCGAAGAAAACTATCAAAGTCCAAACAATGAAAAATACTTTTTTTTTATTTCGTCAATGAAACGACTTTATGAGTAGTTTCCCAGAAGTGAAACCACTCATCAAGTACTTTATATATGTGTTTATAAGTTTATAAGTGGGTGTCTTGTCATTTCGGCCTGATAGAGCAAGATTTGAATTATCTAATTAAGAAAAGCACATTTTGCGTTAGCTTTATACAAATCTATATCTACTAGATTTAATATCTGTCGATATTTCTGAGATGAGGTATCATCTACACTATTTACATTGTGCGGGCTATCGTCCACACTTTCGTTGCCACGTGATGAAGGCCGGAGAGTACGATGGCCGAAACGTTGTAATAAATATGGCAACAAAGATGAGGCCGATAATCCGGACAATGTAAATAGTGTTTTTTAGATTTAGTTTCGTACCCGAAACATAACAGTAATTTTTTAAAGGATTTTTTATCTTAACACAAATAAATTCTTATGGAATTCTTGCTTAATTTTAATTCTTTAATTTTAATATTTGCTTAATTTTCATTTCTTTCAAATTCACTTTCACGTGGACCAAGCGATTTTTAAATATTTCGTGTTTCCAAGTTTTGACTTGATGTAAATGATACAAGAATTATATCAGCAAATTTGAAAAACCTTCAAAAGAAAAAAGCCCCCCCCCTAATTTTCCTTAATTATTGTTTATCTCCATGCCCAGTGATGTATTTTTTTAATACTCATAATCTCTGGCACAAACCAATGAATTATACTCTGTATATATTTAAGTAACATTAGTATTCATATTTTGTGTGTATAGAATTGTAATTATGCTTTATAAACATGGCTGGATTTGATAACTGTCATTCAACTGATGCCGAAAAGTTATCTGCAGGCAAAATGTTTCAGGGATCTCATGTCTGAAGATTCCCATATTGTTTCTTCATTTTTTTTTTTTTCTTAAAATTTCCCCAGTTTTGTTTTATTTCTTAACAGTTCTTCATTCGTTTTTTTCTTTCTTTAATAATTACTGACCCTTAGTTTTTTTCTTTCTTTTCTAATATTTATCCACTATTTTTCTTACTATTACAATAAATAGAAGGTCATTATTTTAGTGCGGTAAAAAAAGAAGTATCAAATATTGAACAGTTAAATCGAATCAATCACATCCCGCGTGTTCAAATAGACACGGATATATTAATAACACTGTAACTATTCGTGAATAACTGCTTTTTTAGTAAATTTTTATACTAAAAAGTAGCGATTTATGTTATACCGATAATTAAGTATTAGTTTTTCCGGATAGGTGCACTATCATATTTGGAACAGTATGTCGAAAAGAAAATTATGCCAATATTTCAGAATAGCTAAAGTGTAAAAAACGTTTAAACCGTGAATAAAACACGGCGTATGTTTAAAAAAATATATTTACATAGATATTAACCAAATTTTAGTCTTCTTTCCTGTTAATCCTGTCAAAGACAGGCGTTATGATTTTCTTCCTATTGTCACCCGCGTAGATGTTTTCGTCATTTTCAGGATCGTTCTTGTACGCAGTGCCGCCTTTTCCTTCATTCGGAAAATGAAAAATAAAGAAAATGGAATGTGGAATTGTTTATAATTTTGATTCTTCTTGTGTTAGCTTATTTCTCTGTAAGTTTATCGCATTTTTTCTGTGAAAATGTCTGGTGTAAATTTGGTCTTTCAAATCATAATGTAAATTATATATTTTAGGCAATGCGAACTGGATAAAATAGATGAAAAATATACATGGTACCCTGGGTAAATTATCGCCATTTTATATTTTAATTTCGTGCATGCGCTTTTTTTTTTTTGCTTTTTATTTTGTCGACTGAGCAGTATAGTCGGGTCAGTTGGGCAACAACTCTGAGAAATAGAGCACAATGAACCAATTCATTCCAACAGAAATTTAGAAACGGCATTGCTCTAATACAAATATTTCAGCGTGTTTCGATGTTAATCCGAGGACAGTTCAGAGGATTCGGAAAGAGTTGGATGATTCTAATGTTGATTACAAAGGAGTTTGTGATGGTGTCGTTATGCCTTCATTCATCTTCCCACAGGATCTCAAACTCATCACATGTGTATTGATGAGGTAGTGCTGGCCTGGATCAAGAAGGTGGCTACTAGAAGAACATATATTTGAGAACAGAACTCTACATCATGCCATACAGGCATGGCTGTCAATCAATATCTGGAACCAAATCACCCCTTAAATCTGGCCACTTAACTCTCAAATCTGCCACACCCCTGATTATCATGTGTGAGGCGCAGTTGAGCGAAAGACCAATAAAATTGCTTGTAACACCAAAGATGAGCTGAAGGCACGGATTATGAGAGAATTCACCAATTTAAACAAGGGGACCATCCAGATGAGCTTCAGGATATTTTCAACTTGTCTTGAGGCCGTTGTTGAAGCCAATGGCGATATTAGTAAATAATTTTACTCTTTAGTATTTCAAGATATTTTGAGTAAATTTGATAAATATATCTGTTAAAATGATATGCCACGGTAATTTTTTTTTTATTTTTCCTTAATTTTGACGACAGTTTATCCATCACACCCAGTATATGATCATAGTCGTAAAAGAAAAATAAATTAATATTTTATTTTTCGTTGCAGAAAAAATAATTCGAGACATTTAATTCGTTTTTAAATTACTTCGTTTACACTTTGAGAAAACTTTACATCGGAATTAGATCATAAATGCTCTAAGCGGAATTCGATGATGAAATCAAATCTACATAGCGTGTCCAATTGGATTGTGGTTATTTAAAATTTTCTTTCGCTAAGCACGAAGCATATTCGACGTAATTAATTTTTTCAAACCCCTAGTTTATCCTTTAGAACTACAGAATAAAGTGTAAAAACACGTTTACAAATTTCATATATTTGTTAAATATAGATTTTATATACAGTGAAACTCATATCACAAATTTAATTCGTTTGTAAAGGCCGTTCATAACCGAAACTGTTTTTCCAATAGGATCAATGCAGAGAAAAAAAGTCACAGTAAAATAAAAATGGAAAAGAAAAGCACGCCACAAAAAACGAATTCATACAACACAGCGCTCGACTCAGAAATTATTCCGTTCGTGTTAACTCGATTCGGCAATGTTGTTCGAGAACCGAAATTTTGTTCGATAACCGAGGCATTTTCATCTCGAAATTTCTGTTCGAACCCGATTTGTTCGATATGGGAAACGTTCAAGAACCGAGGTTGCAGTGTATTAGAAAAAAACAAAACAAAAAAAACATTGCTTTTTATACACATTTTTTTTTTTCAGAATTTCGTTGCAAAAATATACCTGGTGCTTCGTATACACTCGCACGAATAATGCACAAATAAATTCGGCACAATATTTATTTTGAACATAAATGCGTATTACACTTACATAATTTTGTATGACAATTCAGGGTACATAAGTGGAATCCTCGCTCCAGTATAGTAAATCTAAGAGAGTAAAACAGAAAAAAGCTTTTGTTGTCAATTTTTAGACAATGTTTACCCAACAACAGGTATGCGCATGCGCCAATTATCCTTATTCTAGATACGCTTTCAGTATACACGATTAAGTTTGAATTCCCTCATTTATCCCCAATAGCAAAATATTTCAGTCCAGAGATATGTATATGTTTCATTCATAATTAGAAATGGCATTAATTATACTTGGAGTTATTCCGTTATTTCTTATTTTATTCATTTTTAATACTGCAATTCATCTAATATAAAGCTTTTGAGTGATAAAAGGCAGAGTGTTGCAGTCAAAATGCTAATGCTAAATGACGTGTGCGATATGCAATTTATACTCAAATGGCTACTACTTTTTCTTATTATTTCAAGATATCGTCTTCGATGTAATTACTCTATGTTTAAGCTTATTATTATTTTTTCGTTTGATACTCGTTACATTTTACGCAAACACAAAAAAAGAAACTACGTAAGACAAGGATATGTCTTCTCATCGTATTTCATCAATCTCAACCGCAATTATCTTAACAGAGATGGAGACTCTAACAGTACTTATTATCGGTGTGAACAATCTTAACAATATATGATACGTAATTGTCACTGTGCTGATGGTAGACACAAAAAGAAAACTACAGGGCTTCCTAGACAAGATATAAAAAAGAAAAGCGAGAAGAAAGGAATAACTATCAAATGAGAGAAGTCAGAATGCATGAAAAAAGAATTGGATTGCAGTTGAAAGATATTATGTTTATTGAATGTAACAATTGAGTGTAAAGCACGTGAGAGGGGGAATCCGTATCTTATTTTATTTAAATTTACATTCTGGGGATGATATTGTGATGTGTAGGTAAATGTTGGCCGATTTATCATTTTCTAATTCAAAATTCTTGGAAATGAGGAAATCGCTATCATCGAATATTGAAAGTATTTCTTGCTTATTAAGTTGAAATTCTGGTTTCCGTGCGATCATTGAAGATAGGTAATATCAAGCCTTGTCAGCAAATAGACAGCTTGGAATTACGGGATGCTGTAAGCTTGGATGTGAGTATGGTGTAAAGTTCAATGGCTTGGAATTGCTAATCAGAGAGCCGGTTTCCAATTCCATTTGGGTTCGTTGTATTAACTAATGTGCAAATACCATTGGGGAAGGTATGAAGTTACCTACTCTTCCCCAGTTATGGTTTAATTATTAAACATCATTATCTCCACGCAAAAAAAAAACAATAGAGTCTAAAAATATTTTCTGGCTTTAAATAACCAGCGAAGGTTGATAAACCATAGAAAATGAATTAATCAATCAATTCAATCATGGTATTTCTCTCATTTCTTTAACTTAGGCCAGGAAGTTTGAATGGAAATGCTAACCTTGGTTTTATACATACATGAATAAAGCTTCCTGACCATACGGATACAAAATTTTAAAAATCTGTTAAAGACTTTGTTTTATTGTCGAGGTGCATGTACACAGAGAACAATGAGTGCTTAATATATTTATTCAGCACCAGTATTCGGTGCTCACGGATACATACAAAACTACTGAACGATAATTTGCAAACAATTAACAAGACAACTTACAAGGAATCAAATGAGGGTCAAATGCTCTATAGCCAAACGAAGTAAGATCAGTCCGAATATTAATCAGTTTAGTATCAACTTATTAATCAAATTCTGAAGTCCTTAACCGTAGACTATTTAAGGCTATAGGCCAGAACATCTGGTAGAGTGCTGATGGGGTGATAGCTACTCTACAACAGACATACTGCATTCGATTTATTACAACGCATCTTTTTTCAAGAGAGTTAGTAGTAATCAAGTCACATTAGCGATACGCGCTTGACTGATAATCACTGTTTTCTATTCATGGCAAGGCAGAAGATATCCGGCTGTAAGCCACCGTTTCTTTCTGCGTGTGATCAGTTGCCAACCAAAACTATAGGGTCCAGTCTTTTCTGCTGTTCAATCTATATCTGGAGAGGAGAGATCGATTCATAACTTTCACACGCGTTTATGCATGCAAGCAAAAATAACGAACTTGAATGGCATTTGAACTTTTTAATTATTGCGAGCAATTAGCCATTACGCTGTAACCTATATTTTTTTCCAAGAGAGTAGATTGTTTATAAAAATGCAACACTGAATGGGTATTCGTTAAGGAAACAATTCACTACTCACTGGCAATGGCCAAACAGTCTAAATCGTTAATTATTAACCGATAACTTTTTAAGCATTTCACCCCAAGCAAGGCGGGAGTGACACTAGCTCGCAAGGGGTTTCAGAGGGTAGAGAACAGGAGTAAAGATGCTTGTTTGTGGAGAAGATAAAAAGGACGGAAAACAAGAGCAAGATATCAGCATGTCCAATATTTCTATCTATATTTGTTGTTGATTATTCGCAAAGTGGCTAATGGCCCTTTCTCGTCCCATCTTCACTGTCATCTCATAATTTTGTCTACCTGTCTAGAATCTTTCAAAGATCAAATAATATTCAGCCTTTTTCTGATTCACCTTTAATCGTGTTGTTTTGTCTTGATTTCATGTCCGTCCATTTTTCTTCCTCGTTCTCTCATCCAATCTGTTCATGGACATAATTCTCGGACAGTATTCTTAACGGTCACGTAGAAATCCTGATGATGATTATCCTTCTTGTATTTCTTCTTCAACCCCGCCCATCCACACCACGATTATAATCGCGCAAAGACGGAGGCAGATGATCTTGAGTGATAATTCCCGAGAATTTTCGTAAACCGCTCAGAGGCCAAACGGATTTCAGGCATCCTCTTATCATTTAACGTTATCTGTTATGAAACGTAAACCGAAAACATCTCTAAATGTATTTGGGCTTAAATTCCAAAATAGCTGCTAGTTAATGTCCTTGCAAAATTCTGGATATTCCTGATTGGAAAGTAACAGGAATGATAGTTTAACAGAATAAAAAACAAGGTATCTTATTAGGCTGAGGCAAAAAAAAGACTTTTGCGGATTAAAAGTAATAGAAAATTAGATAATTTAGTGTTAAAACAGATATATTTCGGAAAGTTTTCGTAATCCTTGATCAATCTTGAGAAATAAATGAAACAGTGACTAAGCTACATTGTAAATGTTATAAATTCAAATTAACAAAAATATTCGATCTGAGATCGCGAGATATGCGTAAGCTTAAAGCGTGAGAAGTCCTTAAAGAAATAATGAAGTGTCATTTCCAAACCAGAATAAAAAATATTCTGCTAGTTTTTTATTCGTATTTTCCGATGAAGTAGGGAAATCCATGCTTTGAGAAGCAATTCTGCATCAATTCTATTACAGATATTTTCGGTACTTGCTATTATCATTTGTTCAGCTACCCGTCTTTGTTTGAATTTCTGTTGGCTGGTCAATTTTATTTCAGGTTGGTCGAAGTCTATTTCGTGACCTCCTTTGATGGCGTGAAAGGCAATTGCTGATGACTTCTCTACATTTTTTTTCGGCCGGATTCATTTTTTGTTTGTTTGTGCCATTAGTACAAAGACATCGCTGTTCGTCTACACTTCCTTTTAATGATCTGGAGGTCATGGGAATATAATTCTTTTTTTGATTTAACTTCACCGGTGTAATCAAGCGTTTTTACAATTACACTCTTACAGGTTATTTCAAGTCAGAAAATATTTCGTGATAGTAAGAAGTGTGGAGATAAATAATGATTTTACTGATACTAATTAACCTATAGCTAGGGGGAGAAGAGTATTTGCACCTAAGTGAATCTAATGAAAACATCTGGAATTGGAACACCGGTCTCCGATTAAAAATTCAGAGCCATAATCTAATTGCACCACCCGCACATCCAAACGTACAGTAACTAGTCTTAACAAGCGGTCATCCATATAGATACTGACCAGGATGGATGTTACTTAACTTCGGTGGTCGTACGGGAGCCAGTGTTTTACTGTAAACGAGAAATGCCTAAAGATTCCGTTGTCAGTGATTTCTCTTTTTCCAAAGCTTTTGAATTAAAAAAAAATGATATAACTCCGAAAATTCCCCTATATATAACATCATCCAGAAAATGTAAATTTAGACAAAATAAGATAAGAAATCCTCCTCGCACGAGCTTTATGTTCAATGGATACACTCATTAAGCATAACTTTTTTAAAATGCAATCTGACTGAAAGTAAAATAAGCAGATCCAACTATCGGAGAGAGTTCAATTCATCAATGACGCTGTTTGAAGTAGCAGTTACAGAACATATATTTACAATACAAAAACACAGTTGAAACTTCCGGAAAACATACTGTAATTCACCATGTATAATACGCATTTTTAATTAAAAAATCATAAGCAAAATCAGGGGTGTATATTCTGCACAGCTATAAAAAATCTTTAAAATTTATCATACAACTAAATTAGAATAATATTCTATGTATAAAAACATTTTTAAATAAGAGTAAGAAACGCTGTCCGTAATGAAATTAGAGAGGTCCAATTTATATGGCTTGATTACCAAACAAGGGGTGCGTATTATGCATGAGTAGAAACATTTTTTCCACAATTTCAGCAAAATTTTAGATGTGTGCATTATGGATGAAGGCGTATTTGGGTAATAAAGAATTGAAGTCTGGAGAAACTAACACTCACAGATCAATTTGAATAAAAATGAGAATCAGAATAAACAACCAGTTATCTTCTTAACGAGTCTTTGTGACTAAATGACCGAACAGATATTCTTAAAAGATAACAAGGGAAGTTGTGGAGGGCTATGGTTAAGCTGTAAAGGGACATGGCCCATATGAAGTAGAATCATTTTAATAGACTGAATATTCGATTTTCATCGTTCACATTGGTAATCGTAAAATCATTCTCAAAGTACAATTTACAACATTATATAATTATGTAATTGTCTATTTCACAAAT
This sequence comes from Acanthosepion lycidas, assembly GCA_963932145.1. Classification (NCBI taxonomy): domain Eukaryota; kingdom Metazoa; phylum Mollusca; class Cephalopoda; order Sepiida; family Sepiidae; genus Acanthosepion; species Acanthosepion lycidas. The sequence continues at coordinate 98,301,141 of OZ010586.1, read as the reverse complement.
TTACTAACGGAAAGTAATTTGCCAAATTTAATCAAGACAAAATTGATCATATGACGATGAACTTTTTGCCAGTATTCAGATCAAGTAAAATCATACACTCATTTAACAAGTTTTCAAAGAGCTGAATCTTATTTTAAATGAAAGCATGAATTCACAACTAAATGCTCATCTAAAGAGGCAATTGATTAAGAGGGAGAATCTGTTCAAGATACTAGACATTAATTGGAAATGTAGATGTTGGTTCCTGTAAAATAGTCCAAAAGCGTCTGTACATCCTTGTGGATGACAAATTATTTTTCACCTGACATGCGCATTTCTCACAGACGATATGTCGTAAGCCTCTTGCTACTCTATCGTTATTTCCATGAAAAGTGTTCAGATGGTCTACATTCTTAGTTCCACCAGTATTAACCACTACGGCTAAGAAGCGCCATGCTACGCCCATTATGCCGAACCACTCTCATCGCCTTCCTATTTCACTGGTCAGATGTAAGTTCAACTCGAGCAACTTCTTCCCACAATTCTGCTTTGTGGAAGTGACCCCCAAGAGGATGCTAGCCTAATCGCTAAAACCATGAATAGAATATAAATGTATAAAATGCTATTTTATCCCTGTTATATTTGTGTCTGCATGCCATGTCGCTTTTGGAACATTATGAGCTGAAGAATGATCAGAATGTTTTTTTTTTCTCAACTTAATCTGTCTTGTTTTCTCTGTGAAACCAACCTCTATGAAGAGGATTCATAGTACAGTTAGCAATGTAATGTAATAATATATTTTACGAATTTACTAACGGTAAGTAATTTGTCAAATTTAATCAACTCAAAATTGAACATAAACAGTGAGCTTTTAGGTAGGATGCACAGTCATGAGGAATTATACACTTTTTTAAATCAACTAGTCATCAAAGACCAGAATCTTATTCTAAATTAAACTATAAATTCACAACTAACTATTCATCTAAAAAGGCAAGAGAATAAGAGGAAGATTCTAGAGTTTAATGGTCAAAGTTTGTATTCATTCTGTAAAAGCGATAGCCGGGGAAATATGCAATTTGAAGCGAATCTGTATTGTTTTTTTCCAAACAAGAGAAAATTGTCTGCTGTTTTTTTCCTGAATTCACAAAATGCTGAGGGATTCTAACTGCCCTATCGTTATTTCCATGGAATTGGTTAAGACAAATGTCATTCCTTAGTTCTGCCAGTTCTAACATTCTTGGTTAGGATCTGTCATGCCACTCATATTGTAGAGAACCACTCTCATACCATTCCTGTTCCATCAGTGATATGTAAGTTACACTCGAGCAACATCTCTCCACATGTCACTGCTTTGTCGAACTGACTCCCAAGAAGATGCTTGTCTAATCGCCACAACCATAAATCGAATAGAAATGTATAAAATGCTATTTTATTCCCGTTATCTTTGTTTATACATATGTCGCTTTTTGAACATTATGGGCAGAAGAATGATCAGAATGATTTTTTCTCAACTTTCTCAACTTAATCTGTCTTGTTCATTCATTGTGAAACCAACTCCTGTGAGAAGGATTCATAGTACAGTTAGCAATGTTATGTAATAATATATTTTACGACTTTACTAACGTAAGTAATTTGTTAAATTTAATCAAGTCAGAATTGATGATATGGCGATGAACTTTTGTCAGTTTGCAGATGCAAGTGAAATCATACACTCTTAAATTAACTAGTCTCCAAAGATCTGAATCTTATCTTAAATAAAACCATGAATTCACAAATAACACCTTATCTCAAAAGCCACGAGATTAAGACGGAGAACCTGTGCAAGATTGTAAACTTTAATTGTTTGTCTTCATTGTTCAATAGAGATAATCCAGTAACATATACAATTTCAAGCTAACACCGTAATATTTTCTACAAACAAGTGACAACTGTCCGCTCTTTTTCCTGGAATTTCATTTTTATTCTTCTATTTTTACGATGGAAACGATTTCAGAAAGAAAAAAAGTAGATAAAAACACGTCATTCAATTAAATATTCCACCAATCAAATATTACAGGTAATCGAATTGACAAAAACTGAACGAGAAACAGAAGATTGAAGCTGAAAATTTTGGGGATAGATTCAAATAAAACAAACAATACATATAGAGAGTGTAACACGTATATAAGAGAGTTGTCGGGACCGGAGAAGAAGTCTCTTATATGCGGGTTTGGTGTATTTTGTTTAGGTAAGTATGGCTCTAATTTGGGACCAGAGAAAATCTCTCTTATATCCGGGTCTCTCGATACATATATATATATATATATATATATATATATATATATATATATATATATATATACATATACATATATATACACGCACACACACACGTGAGGATATGTATGTATGCGCGTTTGTGATCGTCTGTGACTATATTAAATAATATACGCATACACTTGTTCACGTTTATGTGTGTATATATATATATATATATATATATATATATATATATGGAATCTATCTAATAATCTAAATAGACGAAATATTGCTTGTTCAGCCACAATAAATTTGCGTACAGGCTCTTACAATATATCCCCAATATTGTCACAGTGTGGGATAATGAGGAATAAAAGGTGGGTGAGAGATAAAGAAAACGAAAAAGAATGCAGTTGATTTGAGCTAGATAGAAAAAAATATTTCCCAATTTTTTAAAACTACCTGCGTCTCACGTCTCGTGCGGATGAGTAGAGGTGGCAAAGTCAACAAAGCCCAGTCCGAGGAAATCCTAACGGATAAAACGCCTCACAAAAAAGAAAAACTTTCCAGCTTGTCATATCTATCTATCTGTCTAGCTATATATATATATATATATATATATATATATATATATATATATATATATATATATATATATATATATATATATATAGGGAAAAGGTTATAATTGTTTAAAACAAATCCACATTATAACGAAAAATTTTGGCGGTTTCTTTATACGTACATACATATATATATATATATATATATATATATATATATATATATATATGTATGTGTGCGTGTGTATGTATATATATATATATATATATATATATATATATATATATATATATATATATATATTAAAATAATAAGAAAAAACATAAAGATTTATAATCAAGTGTTCGTAGCAGTTATTTTTATTTAAAATAAAAAAACAGTGCTCGGTACAAACAGTAGAGCACAAGTGCATGTATTCTTGTGTGCAGTTAAAGTATATAGGTATATATTAGACGGAAACAACGTGACCATGATTGATTGATTTTTTGTTTGTTGGGATTTTTTTTAATTTGTTTTTTTCACGGCGTATCAACAATGTCCAGTTTATTTAAAACCGGAAAATATATTAGAATTTTTGGAAGATAACAAGGATTTATTGAAACAAGTTCTACTAATTAACCCATAGCTTGGGGAAGAAGAGGTGGATTCACACCTTCCACAATGTTATTTGCGCTCACATGTATATAACGAACCCAAATGAAATCGGAACTCAGGTAAAAGATTTGCATTTCCAAGCTTTATCCATTAAATCAGCATCATATCTAAGCTTACAGCTCCAGTTATTCTGTCATGTACTTTTTGACTAGGCTCGACATTGCTTATTTTCGGTGATCGTAAGAGAATCGGTCTTTCAACGTAATTCACAGGACCATGACAGCAATGAAACAAAAATAAAATATATTTTTCTAATTAAATGATGCAGAAAATATATGATTTAAACGCATATATATATATATATATATATATATATATATATATATATATATATATATATATATATATATATATATATATATATATATATATATATATATATATATATATATATATATATATATATATATATTTATCTATCTATCTGTCTATCTATCTATCTATCTGTCTATATATATATATATATATATATATATATATATATATATATATATATATATATTTAAATGAGATTTTTCGTGGTACAGATTTTAATAATACATAGGACAAGACAATATTTATAAGGCATTTTTTAAAAGCAAAAGCTAAAATAAAAACAATCGGTTTCGTACCAGGACTTATCAAGTTTATTTATTCTGGGAATGTGAAAAAGCGTTTAAATTAATTTTAAATTAACGAATGTAATGAAATGGGGGGGAAAAATTATTAATTTCAAGAAACTAGAGTCCAATAATATTCAGACCGAGCAAGCATTCCCTCTGTTTACAAAAAGAGATGGCTCACGGGATCCGATATACAAGGACTCTAGAACCTTGAGGTGACATGTGGAGTGGGACCTAGATAAAACTATAAATCGGTTACTACAAAAATTTGTCCACACATTTCATTCTATTTATCAAACGTTCAGCAATAGCAGAACCAGAACTGTGATTCAGTTGGCTATTCCTAGAGGACGGATTCAAAATCGTGGTGGGTAAAGGCTGTTTTATTCTCGAATCCAATATATATATTTATTGAACAATAAAAATATTAAAAAATTAAAATCTTCAGACAGACTGAGTTGTATATTAATATTCTTTCATTTTTATTATTATTTCATTTAGATTCCTCGACTAGTTTCGGCCAACATGGCCATCATCAGGAGAAAAAAATTCTGCTTGCTGGTAGCAGTGAACTACAGAACTGAATGTGTTGATGGAGAAAATGAATTTTGTCTGTAGTTTTCGTTTGTTTTTTTTATTTTTTAACATGAATTTTGGTCAGTCATATATATATATATATATATATATATATATATACAAGTGTGTGTGCCTCTGTGTGTGTGCCTGTATATGTCTGCGTGTATGTAGTGTATTTTTACGTGTGTGTATGCACAAATGCGCGCGTACACACACACACACACACACATATATATATATATATATATGTATATATATATATATATATATATATATATATATATATATATATATATATATATATATATATATATATATATCATCACTGAATATGACTACTGACTGTTTATGTTTCAAATTTATGATGTCAGGTGAATGATGCAAGTACTTGAGCTTAATATATAAAAATTAATCATCTGCAATCCATTTTTTAATTTCATATTTGGACTGCACACTGTTTTTTCCTGGTGGACTACCATTCTTTTGTATTTATTACTTCAGTAATATTTCCCTCTGTGGTTAATTCACTTGTCTACATTCCTAAACATGTCATAAACTCATCAATCTATAATATTTCTCTCTCTCCCCCTCCCTCCCTGTCGCTATATATATATATATATATATATATATATATATATGAACTACGAATTCCCTTCTGGTTTACTATTAACGTTGTTTGTCTCGTCCACGTTCTCATTATACCAACCTTATCCTTCCGAAGAAACCTTGGCTGCAATTATTTTAAAGGAGAATAGGTATATATATATATATATATATATATATATATATATATATATATATATATATATATATATATATATATATATATATATGTGTGTGTGTGTGTGTGTATAAAAGGTATGGTTCATTTTCTACGGTTCAATAAGACCAACGCACTTAACGCTGGTTCTAATAAATTTATACCAACATGTGGTACTTTTTTTTATTTTTACCTGATTATTTTTTATTTATTACCTGAAGAATTCATAAGCGCATGCCACAACTGTTGAAATCATAAGCGCATACGACAACTCTAACTGGAGAAGTCATAATATAATTTAACTATTAGAATGCACACTTTGTAATCGCAACAACTCGCCTCCCCACTAAAGATTATTACCTGGAGAACAACGTTTCCGACTAGAAAAACATGATTTTAAAAGGCATGTAAAATTCACTATAATTGAAAAAATAAACCTAGACAGAAAATTTGACCTCAGAAAAATACAAGAGGAACATAAAGACAAATGGGTTTTGGGCCTCAAACACTTCCTGCAGATGGGCTTAACCACAGATTTTACAGCATAGATATATATAACCCCATAAATCAAGCCCTACCCACATTTCTCACCCACACAAGACGGATATGCTTGCAGAGGTGTTGAGGCCTCAGACTTATATATACACTCACACAATTATATACACATTACATACACTCTCAAAGAAAAAAAGATAACATACTTTTAATACACACATCTCAGTCGCAGCAACCTATAAAACTATTAAAATGACCAAAGAGAGAATTCATACATAGGTATCTGCTAACCTCTATCTTAAAAACAACACAATGCTGACCAAAATTATCTATAATACAACAAATGAAAACTATAGATAATGTTCATTTTCTACAGAAACAGTTATTTACTCCAGAAGTTAAGTAACAAGCAGGGATTATTTTGTCCTGATGATGGCCATGCTGGCCAAAACTAGTCGAGGAAACTAATTGAAATAGTAAAACAAAAAATATTAATCTAGTGTGTCTGAAAATTGTAAATTTTAATAATTTATTGTTCAAAACACACACTAACATATATATATATATATATATATATATATATATATATATATATATATATGTGTGTGTGTGTGTGTGTGTGTGTGTGTATGTGTGTGTCCGTGTATGTGTGTATCACTCCCTTGCAAGGCGATAAAGCCACTAATATGCAAGCCTGAAAAAAGCAGAAATATATGAGGTGAGAATGGCCATTAAAAAGAATCGGATTAAACACGTCAGATGGTGGTGGTGATGATTATGGTGGTGGTGATGATGATGGTGGTAATGATGATGATGGTGATGATGATGTTGATGGTGATGGTGATGATGGAGGTCTTATTTGGCAGGAATGCAAGAAGCTTTAAGACAGTTCTACGGCCGAGAGTCGTTACCATTGCCATAGAAATATGCATATAATTATTAATTTCAACAGTGAAATTTTGGGACGTAGCTACCAATCTAGTACTGAGCTTAAATTCCTGATCGAAAAGTCATCGAAAAGGAAAAGCTTTTCAAAACAATTACCCTGAAAGTATTCACAGAAAATGCACGAGGAAGTAAAATTGTGGGGCTGTGAGAGTTTCTGATGCAAAGATGCCAGGCCAAGTGTGATAGCATTAAAACTTCTTATACATGCACACACACACACATTTCCATCACCCGCTCTCTCTCTCTCTCTCTCTCTCTCTCTTACTTGCTCTCTCTCACACAAATTGATAATACACATTTCTACCAATTTACAATAACTATTAGCTAATTATATTATCATTGCCTAAAATCCCTTGCAACATTACTATCACATCATATTATATAGACCCGTTATTAAATCAAACTACCCTCTCAACCAGCATATTAAATATTAAACATCACCATATAAATAACCAATAAGGATTACAAATTTCTACCTGTTACATATACACAGTCAAAAACAAACAAATAACCAGCTTTAAATATAACAAATAAACCGCCATTTTTTTTCCAAAATTTAAAATAAATATAAATAATAATAATTTTTACCTATCATAATTTCACACAAACCCCACCACACGTATATACATACATGCGAGGAAATATTATTCAGCAGAAAAAAAATATATATATATGACATGTATGCATTCACGAGACATTCACGAGACATTTCCGCCAAACTTCCAATCTTTAAATTTCAACATACAAATGCGTATGTATAGACACAACACCACCCGTATACATACATATGTCATATCCGAAACTGCCCACATATGTTTATATATGTATGAGTCCCGACGGACGACCAAGTATGTATATGTGTCCGCATACATCGATGTTTGCGTCAGTACGATGAAAAAACGACGAAGTTTCCCCCACCACTTCCAGAATAACACCAATACACGCAATCTACATAAAACCAAATTTAAAAAAAAAATTAATCAGTTTGTCTGACGATCGCTAAAGGGTGAAACCCAGGGTCACAAGCTCACATCTATCCAACCATATATATATATATATATATATATATATATATATATATATATATATATATATATATATATGTGTGTGTGTGTGTGTGTGTGTGTGTGTGTGTGAGTGTGTGTGTGTTTGTTTCTTGTGAGCAAGTAAATGGTTAAAGAAATAACAAAACAAGTGTTGCAAGTATATATTAAAAAGTAAGTGCAACATAATAGTATTACACGTGTTGTGAGTGTGTGTCGTTTGACGCAGCATTCAATATATTCAACTGGGAATGTTTAACAGCCCCACCACGATAGATGTATGTGGCACAAGGCCGGGTTAACGTGGGTTCTGGGAGCTCGTAGGCTCAGCGATAAATATTCCCTTAGAACCCGTATAAACGGGTTCATGGTCTGTCTACCTCCCCGGACGAAACTTTGCCCTTCGGCAAAGCCTCGTCCGGGCCCTTCTCTACTCGAGGAAGAGATTTCGACAGTTGAACAATCTGTTGGACTGTTTCCCAAGGTCTTCTCTCCTACTAATCTTATATTAGGGCGATGGGTCCAACACTCCAAGACTTTTTAGAGCAAGGACACCACAAATATATATATATATATATATATATATATATATATATATATATGTGTGTGTGTGTGTGTGTGTTTGTGTTTCTTTCCTATTATAGGTTCAGTTATAAATAACTTCCGTTTTTGGAAAGCAACTCTAACAGCGAATGCATAATCCTCGGTAATAGTGACGAGTTAAGGATTTGGAGTACACGAACATACCTTACTTTGTGCACGGTCAAGGCAGCATACAGAGCGCATTGATAAAAAATGTTTTCTACTCTGAAAATGCAAAACCACGTAAAACAAGGAGAGCATACGAAATGGAATTCGGTTGGTCTGTTCTACTCCAAAAACCATATCCACCTGACGTTGACCCTCTGATTATTACCTTGTTCATGTTGTTCAAAACGCTTTGTTCAGGAAAACATTTTTTTCGCGATGGATCGTATATTTGAATTCTACTTGAGGTCTAATAGGAACTTGTCTCCGACGCGCATCAGTACAGACAGAAAAGAGTGCCCTAGTCGCGTGCGCACGTCTGTCAAATCTAGTTACCTCGGGATTTTTCCCGTTTGCAGCGAGACATCTTGGCATATCTAGATACCGGCCTCTGTGCAAATTTTCCAGTTCCGGTCTTTGGCTGCTGTCTCATGCCAGTAAAAGTGTCGTTGACCAACCGATTATCATCTTCTTCGTCCTAGTCAAAACACTTTGTTCAGAAAAATAACTTTCCTAATATAAAACCAGATTCATGGCTTCGACTAAAACGTGTTCGCATTAAAACCTACAGAATTCTACTCAAAAAGGTTTTGGAGAACTGACTGATAATTATCAACAACAAGAATAATGCTTGTTAAAAGTGAATGTATTTAAGATTCAACATCATAGACATGTGCACATATAGCCAGATCTAAACTTGGTAAGATTAGTTTAATCTGACACAAGAAAACACGGAAGAAATTAATATTACGAAGGGTTATTATGCAAATTTTGTTATCTGCGCAGAGTCCACTAAATTTTAAGCTCATATTACAAAAACTGATGACATTAATGTTACCACTAAGTATGGTGATTTATTAAGCATAGATTAGATGTGGCACAAGGCAGGGGCAGCCAGTGAGAATTGAACACAAAATGTAGTCGTAATTAATATAGCCAGAAAAGCTTGCCATTACAGCAAGTCGAAGTTCCATTGCTAAGCATAGCTTAGATTTGAGAGTACCCACTTAGAATCGAACTTGCTACTCAGCCATAAATGATCTAAAGAGAGAAACTTGTTAACCATTACACCACGTCACTACTTATTACTAAACATAGCTTAGATATGACACAAGGCCGAAAGCACGAAGCACACATTGAGAATCGAATTTACTCCTCAGCCGAAAGACAATGTCGAAGTGTCCATGTTAAGAATAAATTTGTGTTCTCAGAGTTGTTGAGATATACGTACATATACGATTTTCTATATGACAATAAATCTGATCAAGTTCGCTGATATTATCGTCATAATGAATAGTTCTCCAAGATTAAAAGTAAAATACATCGCCATGACATATACGAATAAAGAGAAAACACAGACTCATTATATAGAAATATGTAGAGAAATATACAAACAGACACATATATTCGAACTGAATTACTAAGTTTAGATATTAATATTATTTGCATTAGATTAATTACTCAGATTAATGTACTTACTATTTTTATTATTTTTAAGACATTTCAGACTCTGTGTCCTCCGAACTTCTTCAGGTGTCTGTCGAGCCGAATAACCTGGGAATTTCGAAGAAAACACGCGAGTAGACTGATCTTGTTCCACTATCCATGATATTTTTAGTATTGCTCAATTATTGCTAAGCAAGTTTTCAAGTCTGAGTTTATACTTCATAGACTATGAATTTGGAGTCAAAATCACAACCCCAGCAATATTACGAACCAACACACAAATGCTCTAAGCCATTGTCATGTGTAGCCGATAAGTGAAGAAAATCAGGTCATTAGCTGGCCGTGTATTAAAGTGCTGATTTCGAAATTCCTTCAAAGTTATTCGTACCAATATATATAAGGCTGGAGAACACACTGGCCAAAATAACAACGAAGATATGCTCATATTATCACCGTACACACCCGACCACTTATATGAGACTCGTTCCGAAAGTCGTGCCTCATAATTTATTGCACTGGCCTAGAACTTCAAAACTGGTTTTATGGACGTAGATCGTAGACTTTCTATGTTCGACTCTGATGGTAGAAATAATGATTACGGGATCCATAAATGTTCCTGTTGATTACTACCAGAAATGCCTCGTGAGTGGAAGGGACTAAGTTGAAAAATTATCATTTAAACTTGAAAACTTCAACTATGTTATTGTGTATTTTTTCTTCGTGTTCGCCAGATACGACACATAAGAGCCACTCAATAATAAGGCTTATTAAATGTTGTTGTATAAATTTCGTACACTAAGTAATGGTTGATATGAGAATTGAAGATATATTATCGTTGTTTGAGAGTATGTCCCAGAAAGTAACATCTGTTGTCAATATATGGAACTTTCTCGTTCCAATGAAATACGAAAAGAATGAAGATGGCTCACCTCTGTGTATAAGGATCAGAGCGATTTAGTTGTAAAGGTATGAAAATAGTGGAATTAGTGAATGTAGTACATCAGATTTTTCATGAAAATAACAACAGAATAGGATCTGTTTGCAATGTCGCTTTTGGCGGGATAGGTGTTGTACAATAGAAAGGTAGACAAGCCGGGTTAGCAGGTTTGAACCCTGTCAATGCAGGAAAGAAGGAACTTGGCAGCACACGCTTACATATTGGTAGCAATACTCAACTTTTGGTCAGATCTGACTCTTGCAAAGATAGAACTTGGCATGTGGAGTCATGAGACGGCACTTTTTCGCAATGGATCGTATATTTAAGTCCCGCTTGAACTCACGGGGGAATCTGTGTGGAATGCACCTCTATACAGATGCAAAAGATGGTCCTAGTCGCGTGCGGACGTCTACCAACCTAGTTACTCATGTTTGTTATCGTCGGCAGCGGAACATCTTGGCATGTCAAGATACGAGCCTACCTGCAACATATCCAGATCCGGGTCTTTGTCATCTGTCTCATGCCAATAAAAGCGAGAGGAAATCCAGCAGTGGATACTTGAGAAGACTCGGTGTCATGTGAAGTCGGGCATTTTATTCTTAAAGTTGCCGTATGGTCTTTCTAAGACTGATATTTTGTTTCCTCCCGTCTCTTTCCCTTCTCTGACTGTTACACAGTAGCTCTTGGGATAGAAATTGGCTAGATTTTTTTACCCAGACTCAACACACTTTTTCCGTAATTTACAACAGAACATGAGCCCCAAAAGAAGCAAAAACCCACATTAATATTTCAACCGTTCATGTGAGAATTTAGGGTCAACTTGGTGATTATGAAAAGTACCAGTTAGGTATTTTTTAAGTATTAAGCTCCATTTGTCTGTTGTGTTTTGATTAGAAATAAATCGGAATGCATTAATTTCGGAGCGTCCTTCGTATAATTAGATTATTAAATTAGCACCAGCTACTATTCAAGTAACACGTTACTTTCTGTTTTCACACATATAAACAGTATACGGAACTGTACAGGTTTTGAGCAGACAGACTAAATTATCAGAGATTTTCTTTATCACCTCGGAAGTATGTCGCTAATATTACAACTGTGTATTTTCGACATCAGCTGTACCCTCTAGATTCGTATGTGCAAGAACATATTTCACACAAGTTTTGATCACTTCACAGAATTGAGGAAAGAGAGAATACATCAATAATTCCATGTATTGTCTCTTTTCACAGACTTATACTCGGAAAATCAATGCGGAAATTCGTGCTAATTAATGAAGCGAACAATTCCCATGGTTAACACTCAAAAGATAAAAGTACGAAGCTCCGTATCAGTGGAATCGTTTTTTTTCACCAAAAGTTACATAGTTAACTCCCAAGATTTTCTGCTGATTCAGGTTTCGTCAAATCTTGAAGAGCAATTATTGTTGAGAATCTAAGAGTTCAGTGATTAATTTACTACGGAAAACGGAATACGATTCTTGCTATTGATATTTTCTTTTATTTGAGAATTCTTTCTAACTTCCGCTTCGCTGACGACAAGATGATCAAATATCCATTCTAAATTGTTTTCCCGCTTAAAATGCCGGGAAGGGACAACTCAACAACGGCGAATGAGCACCGGGACTACTGACGAAAGAGGCGCCTGAGCAACAAAAAAGTATTTTTTTTAAAATAACCGAATAAAAGTAAATTATTAAGGATTAAAACCTTAATTATTAAATATTTTCTTCAAATAAGTCATTTGTAAAGGCATTATGTAAAATATGAAACAGTTTTTTTTTGTTTTTAATTATTTTTAATAAAGTAAATATTAATGTGAATAAAGTAAATCTACATTGTAAAAAAATACATTACGATTTATTTTACAAAAATGATAAAAAACCAAAAATCTCATTCATTTTGTTTTGCAATTTTCAATTAACTTTATTAAAAAATAATTAAAAACAACTATTCCGTATAGAATTATTTTTTATATATCTAATTCCCTTATTAAAAAAAAACGAATTTATTTAGGATTATTAGGTAAATTGTTCGGTATTCACTCCCATATTGGGGGTGATTTTAAAGAGGATTTCAGCGTATTTTTCTTTTTTCCTTCACAAGATTTTCCTTTCCTTAATAATTTGCTTAGCTACTGGAAGGCATATTTTTCTATTCAAATGTATCTTCGGATTTCGGTGTCACTTTTAGCCTGTTAACTTTTTTTACGCTTTTCCTATGCGCACATAGACTAAATGAACACATATTTTATACTAAATAAAAAGCTGCTGTGAATTATTTTATTTAACGACATCAGCAAGGTATTTAAAAAATATTTTTTTAAAAATGGACGATTTTTATTGGATTACAATCAATTTAAATACACATTTCTATTTTAACTAATATCAATCAAATTTGATAAAATAGGGAAAATAAAGTATATTTTCACAGATGTACTCGTGTAATTAAAGGAAACAAACAAAGAAAACACCCAATCTTATTATAGCATGATCACCAACCCACAAACGCGAAAGGCCTTTAACTTCACGGCTAAGCGGAGTAAATATTGGCAAAGATAACAACACTTACAGATATATATATATATATATATATATATATATATATATATATATATATATATATATATATATATATACTGGGACAAAGAAAAAGCTTTCGTGGGTAATTAACTAGCAAGAAAGATCATAAGATTTGTGTAGGAGAGAAAAGAAAACAGTCTTTTCACTTTTTATTCATATCGACCTATCCGCTAGATATATGGCGCCCGCCATTCAAATTTCTTCCTGCTTTTTTGTAATTTATTTCCAGTCAAATATCTCTTGGTGGATTGCGGCTAATGGCCAGTGTTTAGCAATTGAGAAAAGAGTTAATTCTTTGACTCGATGTTTCTATCCCCTTCTCTACTCCAGCAGCTGCCTAACCCTGTTCGAAAACCACAATGTCCTTTTCGGCAAGAATACGTAACTGACTAGGGACTTGGAAACAGGGTTTCTTTTTTTTTTTTTTTTTTTTAGTCATGTCTCATTGAAACGGGAGTAGAAAGTGCAAAAGTATGAATAAATGGCACTCTCGACAAGTGAGGCGCTGGGAACCGCTGCTAAAAGACTTTGAGTTGAAAGACATCAATCGATATTTCAAAGGAGCGGGTTTTCCTTCATCTGAAATCGGCGTCGATTGAGCTGTCAAAGAATGGAAATACAGGAACGACGCTCAAAGACTGACAAAATTGCATCCGGCTCGCTATTTATCACGGCATTTTTTCTCTATAGTGTTCAATCTCAAAAAAGATGGCCCAACCTTGCAACCTTGATCGGTATACTGGCTAAGGTAATCATTGTAATAAAACCAAGGAAAATATTTCTTCACACACACACACACACATATAGATATATATGTATGTTTACATGTATGTATTACAATGTAATATATATATATATATATATATATATATATATATATATATATATATATATATATATATATATATATGGAAGGGTAATTTCAGATATAGCAAAAATAATTCCGACACTGATTAAGGGGCAGGTGTCTGAGCAAAGGTTTTCTTCTTTCGTGTTTTCGTATTTCTTTCTTTAATAAGAGGAAGAGGCGGATGGAATGTGTATGAATAAAAAACTGAGCTATATTACCACAGAGAATTACTCGGCCGATACAACACCAGGTGTATCTAGAGGTTACTGCGCATGCGTATTCTCTACAAGTACATTAATCGTAAATTTATACTATGTTCGAGTTTGTCCTGTATAGAATACGCACAGAAACTACTACAAGTATCGGTATATAAAACGAGCACAAATTAAAACGAACCACACTGAAATATACAGTGTGCTTCCTACAAAGCCATTCATGAAAGACGCATAAGCATTCAAGCGGGTTGATAAGGTAGCTCTCACCCTAAAAAAAATATCTCGACAGACATCACATATAAAAATGAAGAAACCCGTGCACAGATACTGGCTGCAGCAAAAGTAACTCCCTTTTTATTTATTAATATTTATTAGATAAAAATAGATTACAGTTGTTTAGGAGTATTATTGTCAATCTATAACAATATGTTTGTTTATGTTTAAAAACTATTTAACATGTTCAAAATGCTCTTTCAAGTTCAATACAGCACTGAACTCTATAAACCATTTGATATATTATACATTCAGAAAATTTTCAAAATTTGTTTTTATTCGAAATCATATCATGTGAAAGGCAGTAAAGCCACTAAGACACAAAGGGGTTACTGAGTGTGAAAGAATAAGGAAAGAAGAGAAGCATTATTAAAGAGCAAGAACAACAGAAGAGTAATCAAGAAAACAGTAGATAACGATTGACATTATATTTAAATTTAAGATCAAAGTTGAGTGGAAAACATTCAGCCGAAAAAGATTTCCACCAGCGAGAAGTGCGAGAGAAATAAAACTATTAACATAAAATAACGCCGCGAATGTAGTACTGCGTACAACTTCATAAAGTCTAGGTATCATATCTAAGACGTCATCAAGTCAGTGTTCATGAATGTATTTATATAAAAGGCCCAGGGATTGTTTTAATAAAGGAATTGTTATCGGTGTGGGTTTATAAACAAAATCATTCAGTGCACCAGGCAAGAAGAAATCTGGTGGTCTATGGTTTAATGATCGCAATGGCCACTCAATTACTCCAGGTCGTCCTATCTACCTTAGTTCGAAATTAAAAATTTACCATTAACAAACGCATAAGCTATAGCCGGGTTATGCGCCATTTTGTTTAAAGTAAATATCATTCTAATTTCTAACACTCGGCCAGAATTCAGTTTGCACCCAAAGGAAGGCTTTACTTTTACCGCAGCCTGTATATACAGACATATAGAATACCCCCATTAAAATGCGAGTGGGTATAGTAGTACATCTAACACAATTATTTTGACAGTCGGACGAACACAAATACCGTTGCAGACGCATGGATAAATATTCTAATCAGGCACACACATACAGACACACATACGTCCAAGCAAACAGATCACTGTGAACAATAATAATTCATGGATATATAAGAAGGTCTTATTATCTGTACTGTGTTCATTTCAGGGCGTGGGCGATCTTCCTATCGATTCTAGCTCTTAGTAGCGTCTACCCTAGCAGTGCCCTGTTTCGCCATTCATTTGCACAAGCAGGTCAAGTAGGTGGCCCGATGCCTCCTTCTTCACAATTTGCTTCGATGTTTCCTGTGAGTGTCAAATTTTCTAAACTTTTCTTTCGCATCAAAGAAACTTCTTGTGTTTCCTCATATATATATATATATATATATATATATATATATATATATATATATATATATATATATATATTAACATTGAATCCATCCCTAAAAACATTATTAATCCGAAGCAGTTCTTTAAGCTAGTGAAGTAATTAATGAATTTTCAACTGTATGTGTTGGCTGTTTCTTTTTTTTTTATTAAGACATTCATTATTTTAAACCATTTTTTTACATGTGGATGAGGTTATTATGTTTGTATTTTCTACTAGTATGTTTCGGGTAGAGATTGTGTCTGTGTTTAAATTGAATCTAATAGAGCTGGTGTCAAATAGGAGCAACACTTAATATTAACTATGACACTTACATGATGTGCTATGTTCGTAAAAACAAAACATCCATATAATATAAAAACATACACACAGCCTATACACCCAAATAAAAAGCAAAAATAAAATCATTCTTGATAATGGCTAATTGCATAGTCGAATCCGTTCGCAATTATAGAATATTTAGACAGTTTGTACACACTCTGTGTCCCAAAAATGAAATCATTTATTAGAACGCAAGGAAAATTAAATAAAAAGCTTAATCGTAGTACATTGTCCATCGTCTTTAATGAGACATGAATAAATGAAGGACTACTTCCTAAATACAATATGTGACTATGTGTGCTGGACTCTCCCATGGTATTCGAAGTATGAGTGTCAAGCAGCTCAGTTCCTTGGAACCGACAGTCAGACACTGGCACATATGATTTGATTATAGTGGTGAGGGCTTTTTTAAGGGTTGAATACAGAGACCTGCTGCACTAAGTGACGCAAGGTCCCCAAACGACCCTCTGCATTTTCTGAATCCACAGTTGTCCTTCTCCTAGACTGGTCACCATCAAAGGTTATAGAACCCAGTCTGTCATACTATTTAGCCATAGAAGAAGAGAAGAGGATTAGCACGTAAGTGAATGTAATGGATTCGACTGGAATTCGAACTCGACTCTCCGATTCCTCAATCCACTATAATGCAAACTATTAAATCAACGGAGGGAACTAATCACGAAATGAAGGCATACAAATAAATTTTAAATTACATAAGAATACAGTTGCATATATGTGGGGTGTATGCGTACGTACAGTGGCATATATGGATGATCAGGTAAATGTAAACATATATGCCTGTATGAAGATATGTACGCATATAAGTATGCTCGACAACACGAGATATATTATTGGGTGCTTTGGTATTACCCACAATCTATAAATCTATAACTCAACTAGTTTACATTAATCTTAACGGACTTAAATTGAAATCCCCCATCGCTTACTTGTACAATAACTATTTATTGTGAATCCCAGAAAAACACACCCCGGGGCGATTATAAAAAACACCACATAGTAAGAACTGATATTAAACCACAAACAAAAATCCTGGCCATAAATAAACTCAAAACCAAGACCGCTTCCCCCAGGATAAGATGTTTTTCGCCCCCACCAATCGCTAACACAAACCCACTCTCATTAACAAGGCGCCTACTATAAGAGGACTGACTTTAAAAATAATTTTAGAACAATACTCCGAGACAAGCACATAGAGGCTGAGGAAAGCCATTGAAGAACGATCTGAAATAGACTATCATTATGTTAAGGTAATTTTTATTTTATTGCTGTATTATATATATATATATATATATATATATATATATA
This sequence comes from Acanthosepion lycidas, assembly GCA_963932145.1. Classification (NCBI taxonomy): domain Eukaryota; kingdom Metazoa; phylum Mollusca; class Cephalopoda; order Sepiida; family Sepiidae; genus Acanthosepion; species Acanthosepion lycidas. Next base: position 98,283,206 of record OZ010586.1, on the reverse strand, counting down.
TATATATTAAATAAATAAAATAAAAACAGACCATAATAAATTATTTCCCCACAGCCCTTTTAAAAGGGCTGTGGGGAAATAATTTATTACATGGAACCTTAATGTGATCTGTTTTTATTTAAATTATTTGCTCTGGATTTACATTGAGCTCTCTGGATTTTATCCTCCTTAGGTTTACCCATACGGATTACCTAGATTTTCATAAACTATTGTAACTTAGAAAAAATCCACAATGGAACATTTATTTTCTCGTTTTAATGAACGTTCAACACGTAGTCAACCGTTTTGAAAATGATATGGTAACGTAAAACTTTATATAAATACGTATATTAATGAAGAACATATTTGTATTACTTGCACCCTTGAAGATGATCTTGGAAAAAGGATTGAACGTACTTGGAAAATGAAAATAAAGGATATTTAAACAGCTACAGCATATTTCTCTCATCCTTTAACATAAATACACGGAATGTTATTCGTGAGTATGAACGGATTTTGTTAAATATTAGCAGACATAATGTCTTTAATTTATTTAGTTAGACATGCCTAAAAGAAAATTTGCTGCCTAAATACACAAATATATATAAATAAATATATATATAAATAAATATATATATAAATAAATATATATATAAATAAATATATATATATATATATATAAATTTACATATATATAATATTATATATATATAATATTATATATATATATATATATATATATATATATATATATATATATATATATACATTGAATCCATCCCTCAAAACATTATTAATCCGAAGCAGTTCCTTCTCTGATTGAAGTAATTAGTCATTCAATTGCATTCAAATCCAGACGTACACACACCCATAGACTCACTCACTCACGCACTCTTTATACAGAGAGAGAGAGAGAGTCTATTTCGTCTGCATGCATTCATTATATAACTATTGTTATATTAAACCTAGATGTACTGTCGTTCAATTATCCTTTTATAATTCCAGTTTTCGAATAATTCTTTATACATTTACATCAAAAATGTAGTTGTACTATTTAATATCCATGTGTTCCTTTTATATATATTACTGATAATGAAAACGACGATTGTTCATAAATAAAGCAAAATAAGCCACATAAAAGTAGCAAAAAGATTAAAAAGAAGGAGAGTGAATTCATACATGTTGACACAACGGGCAATCTAAATGCATATTACTTATTGGGGACGTCAACATTAAACTGAAATGTTTAGATGTTACAGTACCTGGAAACATAAGGGGTGATAGAAGTATCTCAAGCGGCACGAGAAACGTGGTATCTGTTTTAAGGAACAGCTTTATTTTACAGTAAGTTTCATCATATACAAGTCGCAGGGGACACTCGAGGTAGAGGGTTACATTAATGTGTAGTTTATATGTATAGCAGGAAAAGTTAACGTCTAGATCTAGACTTGAACGTGCTCGGGAAAATATCTCTTTGGAGTCTGTTCTATAGGGCAGTGGTTCGGGGGAAAAACTGTTTGATGGAACTTACTTCTCCCCGATAAAATACAGAGCGAATGTGGGTCGTTTTCTACAATGTGTGTGGTATAGCCAGTCGTAGCTATGAAGATTAGGCCTAGGGGAACCCAGGAATGGAGTTCGTCCGAGCAATTTCCATGGTAGTAACCAGAGAGCAGTGAGAATCTCGCCATATCACGCCTGTGAGCGAGTTTGGAGGGTAAAAATAATGGTTCTCCAACAAGGACTCTGAATGATGTTTCTGAACACTAGAAAGTGACAACTGGGCAGCTCTCGCTAAAATATGGAAACGATACTTCATTTCCGACTTGATCTGGCTCTTATAAAGGTAGAGTATAGGATGAGATGTTAGGAACTTAATGGAGCGCTACGGGAAGCCGATCATTTTACCTTCAGCTTTAGTGATGGATCTTATGTAAGAGTTCCGTTCGATGTCAGGTCTCAATTTGAGCGCCAACCTTCTTTCAAGGCACTGTGTTCTTTCGTTTGAGCGTTCGTTTATCCTGACTGGCGCTACTTCGCAGTTTGATCGGAGTTAATTAAAATTTAGGGAATCAAAGAACAACTAAAAAAGAGAAAAGGGTTGACTGCACTATGATATGGCAGTCTATGTTTGACATTTTCATTTTTACCTCTTTTTGTTGAAAATTTTACCCATTTGTCCGAATCTTTCCAGTTTAACGTTTCCTAGAATTTACTGACGAAAAATGTAGTAAAATGGAAAACAATCTTTATATATTTATTGCTTTAAAATATATATTTCATTAGACAGAATAATTTAACTTAATTTGTCCAATTAATAGAATATAAATAAAGTTTTTATTTTATCTAAATTTTAAATTTAATTACTTAATTTAAAATTTATACAACATTGAAATCTGAGCGAAAAAGACGAAGACAATTATTTTCCCTTATTTCTGCTACAATTCCACACTTGTTTGTTTCTTTGTTTCTATCTTGAGTCTTTGTTTTATTTCCTTCTTTCTACGGTTTTTTCCTTCTTTGCTTTCTTTCTTTTTCTCTTTCCTCCTTTCTTTGCTTTCTTTCTCTCTTCACTTTCTTCGTTTCTTTCTTTTTCTTTCTTCATTTTCTTTCCTCACTTTCTTTCTTTATTTATTTATTTCTTCGCTTTCTTTCTTTCTTTCTTTCTTTCTTCTCTTTCTTTCTTTCTTGATTTCTTTCTTCGCATTTTCTTTCTTCGCTTTCTCTCTTTCTTTTTTTCTTTCTTTGTTTTCTTCGCTTTCTCTGCTTCTTTCTTTTTCTTTCTTCGCTTTCTTTCTTTCCCCTTTTTCTTTCTTTCTTCTCTTTATTTATTTCTTCGCCTTTTTTCTTTCCTAGCTTTTTTCGTTCTTCACTTTCTTTCTTCGCTTTCTTTCTTTCTTTCTTTCTTCGCTTTCTTTCTTTTTCTTTCTTTTCTTCTTCGCTTTCTTTCTTCGCATTCTTTCTTTCTACTTTCCTTCCTTTCTTTCTTTCTTTCTCTCTATCTACCTTTCTTTCTTTCTTTCCTTCTTCGCTTTCTCTGTTTCTTTTATCTTTCTTCGCATTCTTTCTTTATTTCTTTCTTTCTTTCTTTGCTTTATTTATTTATTTATTTATTTCTTCGCTTTCTTTCTTTCTTTTATTCCTCCTGACAACAGAAATAAAACAGGTTTTTACCGGTAATAACTAAAGGCAGACTGGAAATAACAATACGTAATCGTTAAGTTTTATTCTAATTGTTTTTCTTTTCTCTCACTTCTTGCCTTCCAGTTTCTTGCTTCTTTGCCACATAAGATTTTTCGAAATTTTAATGCAACATTAATCTGTCTTTTTTTTTTCTTCTTTCTCTTCACTAACGACTTACCATTCTATTTCTTTTCCAGACATCTGTTGCATCTTAGTGGCATTATCACCTTGTTTCGGGTAAAATGACTTAAGAAATATGAAGAAAAGACTTGAATGAACGGAAACGAAATTCTTCAGACAGATGTTAAAAATACAATGAGCAGACCAAGTGCTGCGGGACGGTGGGTAGAATATTCCAAGACAAATTGGAAATACAAATTTTTCTTAAGAAATCTCAGAGGCAGCTGAAGTTTCTTGAAATATATTTCACTTCATACAAGTCTCAAGAACGCTTATAATTAGAGATGAACAATCGAAATTGTAATGATGATATCTGTGCCTGTGATATGACTTCAAGAGAAACTTACTGTTATCTAAAAAAGGAAGATAGGTAACGATTGATTCATCATTTGAATAATCCAGAATTTAAAAGGAAAGACTATAGTGTAAAATATAAAACTCACATATTATAGTCAATTCCAGAAAAAGACAGATGCCATGTCTGAGCAAATGAATAGTAGAACAAGTAACGCAAACAAAATAAAAAGAAAGATGGAAGGAGGAGGCGTTGATAAAATTAACATAAGCCACGAAGCTGTGGAAAACTACGAAAAGACAGGACTTGTAGAAACCAAGACTGCATTTGAATACCAGCGTGCTACCAATTGTGCAAAAAACTGATCGAAATGCATATATTAATAAAAGAATAGAAACAGAATTCTGATTGCTGGTTAAGTATTAGGCTATTGCAAAAAATAATGTCGTTTTCTCACATGTGTTACTATGTGAGAAAACGACATTATTTTTACACCAACCTAATATTATCTGGATCAGTTTAATTCCTTCTGGGAATTAATCACCTTTTGAAGTTTGTTGATCTTCGCTTTTGTTATTATAGCAAGAGCCGTAATTAGTAATAAAAACTAAATGTCTATTCATATCAAGTGATATTTATAAGCTTGATAGTTCATAGTTAACAACGTCAATATCTAATCTAGCATTTTAAAATCAATCTAATAAAGTAAATGTTTATCTAAGTTCTCGTTTGACAGATCGGATTTATTTCCCATACACATTCAGATTTTCATTAACTCTTAACAATACATAGACATTAACAGGTGATTCTGGCGGTAGAAATTAAAAGTGAAGTTTTATTCACTGTTTAATCTTAACATTTAGTTTAGTCAGATTTCATTTCGTTTCCGATAATCAAACGACTTACAAGAATGAGTTTGGAATTTTCGGAAAAATATTACCTAATAGATTTCTTATAATTTTGTACATCTATCTCATATAGAAAGAAAATGAGTAGCTACTGACACCTAGGTTCGAGCGTGACACTGTGGACTTATGGATATATGTTTTGCACCGTGTTTATAAACAGCGGTGTTAGGCTACTGACTGCAGTAATTATTCAATGACTACTGAGTAGAAATCTCCAGTATAATTAGTGTGAATTATTGTCTGTCAATGATTTTGGTTTTGATTAAGGATTTACCGGACGTTAAGCCGAGCAGCGCTACTAACAAGGTATTCACTGAAATGGTAAATTATCTTTGATTGACTTTTACTTCTTTGATCTTGTTAAGTATTCATTTGCGGTTGTAATTTAAACTGTTGTATTAGGTTGGTGCAAAAATAATGACGTAATAATGTTTCTTGACGTAACGTCAAAAAACGACATTATTACGTCATTATTTTTGCACCAACCTAATAATTTAACATTGATGTCTTGAGTTATACTTAATTATTAACGGCCACCGTACGTCACAAAAAAAAAAACTAGTATAATCTGAGTAAAAATGTATGATTACCAGGCATTTTAATAAATAATAAAAGTAATTTTCAAGAACCATCAAATATGAGCCAATAAAGCTTTATGGATGTAAGAGAAGACAGTAAGGACTGTATGTTATGAGGAGATATTCGAAAGATAGCGGTAGACTCTAGATTTAAAGAGATCCAAATCAGCGTTATCGGAGAATCATTTTCGCGGGAGACTATTCCACGATGTGATGGTCCTTTCTCAGTAGGACTTGATTCTTACTAATTGAATACGAAGGTAAGAAGGTTGATTCAAACATATGTCCGGGACATGGCCTGCCCCAGATGCAAATATTTGAACTGTTGCAAACTAAGGAATATGGAAATAGAGGTAGAGTGCCGAACGTCTTGCGAAGCTTCGTCTATGGGAAAGTCTTTTGTAGGATGGAAAATGATTCATCACAGACAAGACAGTGTAGACGCCTTTGAACCATATAAAATCTGTAAAGTGATTGGTCAGCCTCAGTCCATTTATTGTAGAATTATTCCATTCTGGAATCGGATCAGACTCTTGTAAAAATAGAGCCTGGTCGGAGGCCTTATGAAATTTCTTGAACAGTTCATGAAACCGAAGATATTAGCAGAATCTTTGACAAGAAATCGCACATATACGCTGTGCGAATCTCAGACGTAGTAGGCTCACAAGCTAAGTAGTCTCCTTAAGAAAACAATTGTTCATCTTGAAAAATCAGTGTCTTTTCAGTGAATATGAAACAACATCATCAAATATTAAGATTTTAGGGGATTATGGTACGATTTCGAATACAAATTTTGAGTTCTAATAAATCAATATAATAATTACTATATATATATATATATATATATATATATATATATATATATATATATATATTGCTTTTAAACTACAATTTTTCATGATTTAATAAAAAATATGAAAATAGTTGTCGGACATTGTCCATTTCGTATGGTGTGACATCATTTATTTACGTTTAGATACGCTTCAAGCAGATATAATCGTTCGAGGGAAGTTATGGAAAATTGTAGTTTAAAAGCAGTATAATCTAGCTTGCTAACCAGATGCCCTTCTATAGCTAAACAGATATAGCAAGTCCGGCTATATATATATATATATATATATATATATATATATATATATATATATATATATATATATTATGAAATAAATATGTAGTGATCTTATAAAATATTTATGTTATATTTTTTAAATAAATAATTATATTTGCTCTATTCTGTACTGAGCACACTTTTAAGAATAGTAATTCTGACTGACACTTTTTCAAGAATCTTGACAATGGTTAAAGCCATAAGATATTCCGTTGCAAAGAACATGCAGAAACTGCATTCAAAGATTTCATGGCGTTCAAAACATTCGCGCTTTATCGTAAAGCCATATATAGCATTATGAATAAAGACGAAAGGAAAATTTGCCATAGCCAACGCGTTTCGGTCTTCGCAAATGTATTCGCTTGATAACGCCCATCAGAGGACGAAACGCGCCGGCTATGTTTAGTTATCCGTTTATCTTTATTCATAATATCTTTTTACAGATATACTATATTTTTATCCATATATAAAATTGTAAATCAGTGGCAGAATTGTAAAAGCTGTTAAGGGTTCCTATTTTGACTGATTTAAACACTATTTACACACATTAATTAAGCAATAAATTTTGCTTCTAAAATTGGAGATGATTCCTGAATAACATGCAGTATCTATATAACCAAGATCTTGGTTATGGAATTATTAAATGCTACAAGCCAGTTTTCCATTGGTAGGTACGGTTGTAATTGCAGACAGTTAAAAGAAGCGTATTAACTTAAAATAAATAATTAATGAGAGTAAGCTGAATCCAGTACATGTACTTCGTATTAATATAACCATATTCTATAGTTCTCATTTCTTTTTGGTAGGGGGTGACAGAACTTCGGGCTTCCATGTTCTTGGACAGATGTTTGGGCGCCACGGACCAACTCTCCATGCAGTTTTGGTTGTTTATGTTGAAGAGAGCGCGAATTTCCAAACGTAAATACCTGTGCTTGAGATATCTCGCTTTATACTGTTGAATGTCCATGAACACATTCACCTGGTTTATAATAGTTAAATTACCGATAATTACAATTACGACTGAGTTGTATGTTCGATCCTCACTGGGTGCCTCAAACTTTTTCAAAATCGTTACCGATCTATGAGGAAACGCGTTTAAAGATTATGTTCAAAATTGAAGCATTGTAATTTTATTCCAGTGATTGGTGACAGCAGAGTCATAAACATGTATAATTTACTAATTTATTAATAAACTGTATATGGTCAAAATGCAAGCCAATAATTACTAAATCATTGTGCCATTAAATTGTCATTTACTTCAAAGGGGAGTTATATTAAACAATATTGCTATATTATGATGTAATACATTATACATAGTAGCAGTTCTAAATAACGCAAATTTAAAGATTTTGCCTTTTAATTTGGTGTTTTTATGGTAAATTACCAAGTGGAGCTTAGATGTGGCACAAGTCCGAAAGTATGGTGCACCCAGTGAGGATTCAACTCACTACTCTGTCGTAATCGTTCTAGTTAAACAAGCTTGCTAACGGTTACACCACCTTGACGTAACCAATATACATTTATCAATTTTTACTTTTTATTAATTATGATCTAAAAAATGATCAGCCAAATCTTATTCACTGAGTATCAATTTTTGTAATCCTTTACAATTTTTACAAAGTTTTTACTTATTGCATACAATAGATAATCGAATACAATTAATATTAGGTTGGTGCAAAAATAATTTCGTTTTCTCACATAGTAACATATGTTAGAAAACGAAATTATTTTTGCACCAACCTAATACTTATCGAATACAATTCATAATTGATTTATCGAATACAGTTAATAATTGATTTATTTTGATTGATTTATTTTGATTGATCGAATACAATTAATAATTGAATTATTTTGAGTGTGGTGATTCATAATTAGAATCCTGGTCTCAATATATATTATCCATTCAATGTATCTAATACAAAATATATCAACTTTATTTGGATTTATTCTTGAAAGAGTAAAACTTTGAAGTTTGTAAGCAAAAACCCATGGAAAAGAGATATTTCTGTACATTTGTTTCATTCTATATTTAAAACTAAATGTCCCCAAATTGGTAAAATCTATGAATCTAAAGTTTACTGACAGTACTTATCACGTCAAAACTCAGCTTTACCATCGAATGCAATGTTGACTTTCTAAAAGAAGTGAAAGATCAACCAGCCCTACTTGTGTGGTGTCACGGCTAGTTGAGAGGAGAGATCAGTTGTCAGCATCAGATCATCTACTTTTTTGTTTGCTGCACCCATACAGGACTGCATCAGTTGTATAGTTACTAATGATGCATGAAATGTCTCTCCTAGAGGGATGTTTATGAAACTCATTTACTATAGCCTGATTTCCTTCTTCGATTCTTATTTGGCGCTCTGGTTTTGCGGCCAAGTCAGTGACATTGCGATTATAATAAATGTATCGATATAGTTCATTCCAAGAGCAAGATCATAGCCTGTTTCCATATGAAAATTTGTCCAATGTACATGACTGATTTTAATGGACAGAGCCTGACGATCTCTTGAAAAGAAATGTAAATTTAATATGTACTGAGATGATTTTAGTAGTATAGTAGTGTAACGAGTGATAAATTACCAGACATATCATTATAGACGATTTTCCTTTCAGTAGCTATTACGAAGAAAACGATTTCACTTGCATTCAGTATGGAAGTTAAAATATCATTATTACAATGACACTTTTCAATTTTTTGTTCCAGTGATTTATCTTCACGAACTTTGTACGCGTTCTGTAATTATAACTTTTAATTACTTCTTGTCTTTTCGAAAGCTTTGAGAATAAGTTTAATAAAATAATCAAACAAAAATATGCCAAAGTGTAGAAAAGATAAGCACAGCGCCACTCCCATTATTAGCCGCTTGATATTTTGTCGAGAATGAAAACCGGAATTGGAATCTAATTTTTTTAGTTGGAGAATGATGAAATTCTATGGCGTGAAATGGTGGGGCCATGGCTGTACCGGTTGCTTTAAAATCACAGCTTGGACTTACTTTATTTTTTAAGTCACACAAGAACTCATAGTTCGATAACAATTCGTTTTCAGAAATAAAATAATGTTCTGTACACACGACAATTCGTCAAAAAATTAAAGATGTCTGAAAAAAATTGCATTTCAAACATATGAGAAATGCTTTGGTTGTTTTGGTTAGTGACATTTCAAACTCTATGGGTTATTTAATATTGAAATCTAAATATTTGTACGCATTTTTTTTTTAATTTTTGAGATAATATTGACTTTAGTGATACAAGTCGGAAATTGGAAATTATCCCTCCGATTAAATCACATACACACATCCAAGATAACATCACCGGGTATTCCCAAACGGTCATCCAACTAGGAAGGGGACAGACAGACCTGACGTTACTTAACCGGTGTTCAACGATATGTGGCCGTAAGTCTCGACCATAATTCGATTTGAAACTTGTTAGGCATTCTGACGAGAAAGGTTTATATTCGTCGGCAGCAATTTAGCAACAGATATGATCTATGCTGTCTTTTACATCGAAGAAGTCGAACAGTTTACCAATTGTTGAATAATTTCTCGATCTAATTTTGTTTTTATAACATAATAGTGGAGGCATGTTGGATTAATGGATAGTGACTTAGATCGAGAAATCCGTGAGTCTAGTTCAATGCATTCACTTACGTGCTAATAGCCTTATCCATCTTTTCCCCTCAGCAATGGGTAAATAGCAGTACAGTCTGGACATTATAGACTTGGTTGGCAACCAGTTTAATAGAAGGAAAAATCTGAACATAAACCACCTGCTACCATATAGTTCTTGCATTCTGAAGCTGTGACAGCAGGGACGAGTTACCACAACATCTCCGGTGCAAAACGAAACGGCAAGCCATTGCAATATTCAGTCTTGAATGTCACTATGAATTATAATTTTTAGATGGAGAGGGATGGTGATCATAGTGGCATATAGTGCGCTAAACTGAATAGATGATGATGATGATGATGATGATGATGATATCATAATATAGTTTGGCGTGTTCCTTCGGACTTTCATTACGTCTTGCTAATACCTAATACATAAAGAACTATCCTTTTTTAATCTCACGAAATAATGGAAAAAACATCTCAGAGAAGCAGTTTGGTTTCAATGACAAAAGGATGGAATGCGAGAGAAGGTAGATTAGCCGATAATGTTCTCATGTATTTAACGTCTGCTTCAGTGAAATTATCAAATCTTCAATTGTAACCACCTTAAATAATGCCTTGTATTCATACTTATAGTTGTTATTGAAACAATTTGAAAAAAGGTGTTGTGCAATATTTTGCTAAATATGTTAAGCTCAACGAGGCGACAGAGGTATTTCCGTGGGCATTTTATATTTGTAGAACTCGCAAAAAGATTATTTAATTATTAACTTCAGGATTACGATTGCATCAGGAAATGAAAACAGGAAAACCGTGAAATTGTGACGCTTACTACAAATTATCATAATTGCAATAACACCTTTTTGATTTTTTTGTCCCAAACATTTGTCATCGGAAATTTTATACGCTGTCTGTAATTAAAACTTTAATTAAACTCTTGGCGTTTCAACAACCGGGCGTATGAGTTTAAATCTGTAAAATCCGATAAAATTAACAAAACTGTTGCCATGTAAGTGTGACATGTACTCTACAATAATTAATACATATTAGGTGTATTAATTAGCATATAAGTAGAGAAAATTTTACCTCGATTAATTTCGTTGGGTTTGGGGATATTAGGAAAACATAAAAGTAATTAATAAAGCGGGTATATAGATGACATAGTGTGAGCATTCCAAAGCATAATCCGGTCTTCATGCACGACTCGTGTTCGTTGACTTTTAATACACACATCATTCCACGTACAGAACAATGAAGAACGCCCTTAGTGAAGGCTGCAGGCTTGTTAGACGATGGTCAGTGATCTGCTTTGTCTTACGTAGATATGTTCAATTCACGTTCTATAAAAATGTGTAACGCCTTTAGTCCATACTCCTTAACTTGAGATAAGCAGGAGCCGCTTCTTCGATAGACCATAGAAGAAAACAATTTCCGTATGACTTAAGTTTATCTTTGTACCCCAAATATGTTGTTTTCAACTTCTAAGAAACGTATTTAAGCAGTACATGAGGATAGTCAAGCGTATTTCATCACACCCTCGCACAGTACGACCAGCCTTTTAAAATTTGCAATCGAATTAGAAATACCTACACTTTCGCATTTTAAAATCAGATTGATTCCAGATTTTAAGCACAGATCGTAAAAAGTTACTGCGTATGAAAGGCGTCAAGCTGAGAATTAAGCTTGAGTCAGAGGGACAGGATTGAAACCCAAAGAAGATTACATTAACTCATTAACTGCCATTTTCTTAATGCGCATTTTTGGCCCAGGCAGGTGTCTTAGGAGTTTATTTATTCCTAATGTTTAAATCCAGTAGTTACCATTGTCGTTTGTATAGAAACTGGAACATCAAATATATATGTTTATAAAACACCAAAAATTAATATTGATTAGAAATAATAAAGAAATACTTTTCTAAACAGTACTAAATTTTCTACTCGTGAAATGTAAAATTACGACAGAAAGTGTTTTCTTACGGCTAATAATAAAAACTTTATGGTCTAAGTGTTGTAAAATATGCCTCTGCAAATGCAATGTATGTAAGCAATTGAATGTAAATACAAGGAATAACATGCAGTGAATTTAGTTTTGACAGATCCCTAAATGGGGCTCATGGCAGGTAATGGGTTAAGGCTGGTTTTCAGGTAATTACTGACATTCACCAGCCGAAGTTCGGACTTTCCAAAATACTTTCTCTCTCTCTCTCTCTCTCTCTCTCTCTCTCTCTCTCTCTGAGATGTTGTAACTTTCCAAAGTACACACACACACACACACACACACACACACACACACACACACACTCTCTCTCTTTCTCTCTGGAAACATGCGATAAATAATCTGATCATCAAGAGAGGCTAAATTGTTCATTTTCCTTTCAAGTTATTTAAATGATTCTTAATATTTATGTTCTTTAACATGAATGGTAATTGACACAGATATGTGAGAGTGCGTTGAATAATGTTGTCGGAAACCGAGTACAGATTTATGCAGTGGCTTCAGTCGTTGAACCACTTCAGTCTTCTTGATACTAATTGATGCCAATTGCCTTGCATGCATTTATGAATCTTCGCATAAGCTCTTGAGTCACACGCAAAGAGTTTCCCCCAGAGAAGCATCATAAGTTAATAGAAGATTATAGTAATACTGATTCTTTTTAAAGCCTGATGTTTGCATCTATGATAATTAAATAGCCCACCTGATTTACTCAACTGGTATACGCCTGTATAATATAAATTCAAGTAATAAAGGGCAAGAATGTACAGGAGCCTTGATAAAAATTGTTTTGTTACATTTGTTACGGTAAAGAGATCTGAAATTTAGCCATCCGATGTAACAGAAACCTTCATATGCTTGTGGAATGACATGAATACAATTAACTACTTACAAACAAAATTGTGCATAACGATCTTCTTTTTCTCCGGTCGAAGTGCAAATTTAATGCACCGAAACGAAGTTGCATCTTTGTTGTGAGTAAAATGTTTTTGTCTATATAAGAAAAATTATAATAAATAATTATTGCTCTACTATCGGTATTGAGCGCTCTTTTGAATTAATGCTGTGAACGTTAGAATTTATAGATTATTTTCGTTCTCATTACATTTATATATATATATATATATATATATATATATATATATATATATATATATATATATATATATATATATGCGTGTATGTGTTTATGCAGATATAAAGAAACGATTCCAATTGATTGAAATTTTCTGGAAGGTTCGAATACTGAATCTATCTCAAAGATGGTAGAATTTAGTGGAACATGATATGACAATGTGGTTTACATAAATCTATGCGCCATTACCTAAATATTGTCCTTGAATTTCATTAAAAAACAAGTCAACTTTGTTATACACACACACACACACACACACACACATATATATATATATATATATATATATATATATATATATATATATATATATATATAAGGGTGATCCATTAAGACGGATCAAAGTCAGCAGCAAATAAATTAGTGTTATTGGTGAAAGGTGAAAATTTATTTATTTCTATATTGGATCATGTTATTTAAGTCATGGCAATTATGTGTGAAAAATAATATCGCCCTGGTGTTTATCGTACTCGAAGGGTCGATCCAGGCGTACCTGAAAACCATACCACGAGTTGACTCAAGCTTTGTGAGTGAAATTGGGTAGACAGAACACTTGGGAACCGTCGATAGCTGTACCAGCACGAAGTCACATGTCAGCGTGGCTGAGGGCTTCAGTGTTCTGGCCTTATTCAAATTGTTGATCACGCAAGATAAGACCCTCTTTCACAGAAACTGTAAACATGGTCTGCTCAGCATAGTTGCAGTATAACCACAGGTTTGCTTTGTGCGTGATGAATAAACACAAAATGCGCTTGAGCAAGCGTCTGGAATAGGGGTTGGCCAGCCGCACTAGTAGACGGCTATCCTCGAATACGAGTGGGCAGCTATAACTATATATATATATATATATATATATATATATATATATATATATATATATATATATATATGATTAATACAATTAAAATTAGTCACTTAGCTGAGTGATCTTTTATTCAGCACTTTGACTGTAGAGTTTTTTAAATGATCTTTTTGTATTTCTTTACTCCACTCTTCAGGACGTTTCAGCTATTAACTGCCATTTTTCTACGTTTTCACATTCTTCATTTTAAGTTTGGGATGTTCTTTTTTATTGATGTTAGGTAGACTAATTTCTTTGTATACGCGCATGTGTCTGTTCGTTTCTTTGCATGCGCGTGTGCATGCGTATGCGTGTGCATCTCTATATGTGCGTATTTGTCAAATTTTGAGAGAGAGAGAGAGCGAGTGTCAGGAGAGATGGGAGATATAAACAAAGAGATAGTATGAGAGTGTAGCTGAAATAGAGTGTTTAGAATTTGTCTTAATTGCTAGTTCATTCATTGTAAATTTACGTGCAGGTTTTTATAGCGCTTCAACATACATGATAAATCTTTTCTTATCACAGTTTAGGAAATTAATTAATTGTCATGGAAGCAAAAAGAAAAAGAATCTAAATGCAATTGGCGAGACTATCTACCCAAGGCACATCACAAAATTCTTTAAATTTAAAATTCCCAGCATCTCTCTTTTGTGCGCATGTGCAGTCGTCCCAAAATAAGCTGACCAATGAAATACCAAAAGACGACACTCGTCACACTTAAACGTTTTCTACGTTGTCGTATATCTTTCTCAACAGAATGTTCAAAGTATGACAATAGTAACAGAGGAAGAGAAGTCTACTGACAAATAAGATATTGTTTTTGCCACACTGTAATCGTTAGTTTGAATCAATATGAAAATGAAAATAAAACGAAATCATAAAAAATAGAGATCATAGGAGGAGAAGAAAAGAAGGGGAAAATCGATTCGAAATAAAAACAATAATGAATTAAGATCACGCAACATTCGGTTTGGGCGCAGCTTTGCATTGAATGTCACCAAAGCGTCTGACATAGTGACTTACTGACAGTTATAGACAAACTTTGAGGCTTTATGGATACTGCGACTCGAACAAAGAAAAAAACACAGACAGTCACGGGCGCAGCTGGTTTTAAAAGTACAGAAGACAAAATTGCCAATCGTAAATATTGATACGCCACGAAAAACATCAGTTGCTTTTTTTTGTCTTTTTTTTTTTTTTTTTTGACCAGTGTCTTCTCTTCACGAACAATGCGTTCGATATCTTGTCTTGAGTTTCAATGTAAGATAAACCTTGAATATATTCTCTGTTACGAGTTGAAATTTAAAGCATTCGCGGGTGAATACAGAAAACGAAAATGACGAATCGTAAATTAATTTAATGCTGATGATTTGCATATTGAAGACATTTATTTAGATCGGACTAGTGCTGCACAAACCTACACAATAGAGATCTCCAGTCAGAAAGTGAAATATGTAAACTGCAGTATGTTGCAGATAATTACTTACCATTGCTATAGGGTACCTTTGTAGATATTAGATTGTAACTAATTTCACACTCAATCTTTATTTCATGTTTTTTTTTTTAATAAAATAAACGTACAACACGCCACTGCCATTGTTAAGCAAAAGTGTAGGGTTATTGTAGATTGTCGGTTGATAGATTTTTTTTTTCTAGTACTTTGCTCTGATAAGTGAAACGTGAGACGTCTACACAATGAGTCGGTAGAATTCCCGATGTAGATAATAGATTTATGACAACAAATCTCTCTTCTATTGGACATATATGATAGCTTTTGTGTACGTATAGTTATATACGGTGGACGAAGCAATTGACTCAATGTATTTGTTCCATCTCAGGTCAGCCGTCAACGTGAGAGACCGAGCATCCGCAGAGAGTTGCTCTCGAGACGTTGAGCGTCAGACATTCTAATGGAGGACAGGAAAGGATCTCTGTGGTGATTAATAGAGAGCAGTTTTGTTTTTGAAGCATTAAAGTTGACCAGCCAATTCCTGCCCACAAGTTCACAAGCGATTGAAGGTCCTTTTCGAGACGCACGGCCAGGTTAGTTTTGTCAGTGACACTAGATTTGTTTTTGAGGCAGGAATAAATTGTGGTGTCATCCGCGTAGATGCCAGCTTGGGCATTTATGGCGCCAGGAAGGTCATTTATGTGGATAAAGTATAGAGTGGGGCCTAGGATGGAGCCTTGAGGAACACCTGCGTTCGTGGGATATGAACTGGAGTAGAATCCGTTGAGAACGACCTTCACTTCACGGTTTGACAGGAATGATTGTATTAGGTCAAACAATTGACCGGTAATGCCATAACCCTGGTGCTTGCGAAGAACGCCAGCATGCCAATCGCTATCAAATGCTTTGGAGATGTCTAAGGCTACGGCACGAGCTTTCCCGTTATTTTGAAGAGCTCGGTAGACAGTTTCAGTGATGGCCGTAAGCACATCAGCTGTAAATCGGGCAAAGCGGAAGCCATATTGCTTGTCTGAGAGCAGATCATGGGATGTGAGGTGGTTAACCACCTCGGTATTGATTAGGGCTTCGAAAACTTTGCCGAAGAGCGGTAGGAGACTGATAGGACGGTAGTTAGAAAGGTCAGAGGTGTCGCCAGAGTTCTTGAAGACAGGAACAACCGAAGAGGACTTCCAACAGTCAGGAAAACAATATTCCTTGAGATAGTAGTTGTATAGTTTAGAAAGGGCGGGCGCCAGTTCAGGCGCGCATTTCTTCAAGACAATGGCTGGTATTCCATCTCCACCACTAGCCTTGTTGGGGTCT
Organism: Acanthosepion lycidas; assembly: GCA_963932145.1. Classification (NCBI taxonomy): domain Eukaryota; kingdom Metazoa; phylum Mollusca; class Cephalopoda; order Sepiida; family Sepiidae; genus Acanthosepion; species Acanthosepion lycidas. The sequence goes on along the minus strand of OZ010586.1, from coordinate 98,266,617 downwards.
AAATTGGCGATAACGCCCAATACCAATGACGGGGTTATGTGTAACCCACTCAATAGTGCCTCAGTTCTAAGAGGGAAGTCGGGTATGGGTACACTGGAAGAGTCGAGCGTCGAGTTGAATGAAAATTTCCGAGCAAAGCATTCAGCCTTGTCAAGCAGAGGAGGTCAGGACTTCCAACTGGTTGAACAATGGAGGAATAGAGGGTTTGAAATTGTTCAATACGATCTTAGTAGCGGAGAACCAGGGGGAGGAGCGCGACTTGAGCCTATATTTCGTTGAGGGGATGAATGCGTCGATTCCAGCTTTAACTCAGAATGAGACCTCAGAAGCACATTCTTCGACGAGGAGCTTAAAGACACGATCCCAGGGGACATCGTGGAGGAAATCACGGAACGCGTCCCAGTCAGCTCGTTGATAGTAGAACGAAGTTCTATTGGTAGGAGGTTCTTTGCAGGGGGTGGAGTTGAAGGAGATGTTAACAGATACAACCGCATGATCAAAGTTACCAAGAGGGCAGAGTTGCGCCGCGCTACAGGACTCGGGGATGGAGGTAAAACACAGATCGAGAAGAGAGTCTTTACCTTCCCGGTTGAAGGCAAAACGAGTGGGGAAGTTAACTATCTGCGTGAGGGATTGAGAGACTGAAAAATTGAACGTTTGAATGTCTGCGTGGTCAGTAGTAGCATTCTTATGCCATATGGTATGATGGGTGTTATATTCGCCAAACACAAATATGTGAGCAAACGAGTGGAGGGAGAGAGCCTTGTCTATGCTGTCAGAAATGCTATCGAATATCCCACAGTCTTGAGAGGATGGAGAGCGGTAAAGGAAGAAGAGATAGCTAACCACATTGAGAAGAGATAGTCGGAGACACATGTACGACTGGTCTGGCGATTCGATAGACAACTCTCTGGCCAGAGGGAGATGGTCCTTGACGTAGACACCAAGACCGTGCATGAGGGTTATAGAGTCTTTTCTGAGGAGAGGAATGTAGCCTGGGATAGAAAGATCAGAAGAGGGGATAGACGAGACAAGGTTGGTCTCACAGAGAGCCAGTATATCCGGGCAGTTTGCAGTGAGGAAAGATTCCATACTGTAGAAGTTTTTTCTAATGCCACGGATGTTGGTGAACGAAATGTCTAAGAGTAGGGGGAGGAGTGTTGAGCGGGCGGTAGGAAAGCCTACCTACTCCTATTACATATAATACATACAACAGCAACAAAAACAGAGGGAACGATGAGAGGGGGAGGTATTTTGCAAAGAGACCTGGCTGACACTTGGATTTTACCCTTTCGCAACATTAAGTTTTAACTTAGTATAAGTCCCATTGTCTATTCTAAAAAGAAATTGAAGAAAATAAGGTTATCCGGATTAATTGTTACGCCATAATAAATGCCCCAACATACGTGGCAGCGAGTGTTTGTCTGCTTTCTTCCTCATGATAACTTTAAGTCCAAACATCGACCTCGTGTAGGGGGGATCAACGGCCAATCCTCCACCCTCACCAAATAGTGGGCTTGGGAGACATGCTTTCAATAAAATTAAGAACAACAGGAGAAAGAAACGGCGAAAACAATTCCAAGTTCAGACATTTTTATCAAGCAAGAAGATTCGGCCACTACATCTTGAGAATACTGACGAGACACTTTCGCATCTAGCCAAAGACATTTTTCATTTTTTTCGGATTTTTCTTTCGAACCGGGATTTCTAACTAGACCATCAAATAGGTTAGAATGATTAGGACAAAATGTGTTACTATGGGCAAACACACTGACGAGTAGGGGGAGAAAAAAATACAATAAAATAAAATAAAATTTAAAGTTTAAAAAAAAATAAAGAATTAAAATAGAAAAAAATTAAAATGAGTTTTCGGTAGAGCGAAATTATACTCACACAGGGCAGCAAGTGTTTGTCCGCTTTCTTCCTCATGATAACAAGGGAATGTACGGTTTACCTTAAGTCTAAGCATCGACCTGGTCGCGGGGTATAATATATATATAATATTAATTCAATAACTAGGAAGGCAATGACGCTATCAGTATACCAAAAAGCGCTTTTAGCTATCCTGGCAAGCCTTTCCAGGTTGATTTTGTTTTCTTTTTATATTTTTAGATCGAGACAGAATGATCTACACTGTCCGAGTCTGGTTTGCTTGTCAAATTGTACTCGGCCGGTGGTATATAATGTAATCATCTTATTACTGCAAGTTAATGGCTACCTGAAGATCGTGTGCAAGCACATGAAACTTAATTGCCTACATGGTTATTCAATTAATATTCAAATGTTCTGCCATTTTTATGACATAGAGTACTTTTATGCCAGAAGGCTAATTTTGGGCAGATTCTATTTAGAGCTGTTTATTCAAAACTTGGAATCATATATGAGTGTATACAGCGTGAATTTGGTTGTCTGGTCCTATTGAACAATTTTTGGCTTTATGCTTCAGCTCCTGGACCATGACACCAGTTTCTCTTGTTATTGAGCGATTTTTGCTATACTGGTAAGCCTTTGCAGGTTGAATTTTATTTGTTTGGCCATTTTAAGATCTAGGCTGAATGATCTACCTTCCCCACAGGTGAGAGTTTCGATTGCACAAGGCCGAATTTAATGTGCTTCAACATCCGAGACGTAGGCTCGGCCAAACGTTCACTGTAGACCCCACATAAACCGGGTCAGGTCTGTCTACCTCCCTGGAGCGGGACTCTGACATGTTGGCAAAGGCACGTCCTCGTTCGACCGTCGGGCAGAGAGAAACGAGGACGTGCCTTTGCCAAATGTCAGAGTCCCGTCCAGGGAGGTAGACAGACCTGACCCGGTTTATGTGGGGTCTACAGTGAACGTTTGGCCGAGCCTACGTCTCGGATTGAAGCACATTAAATTCGGCCTTGTGCCACATCCTACCTCGTGGGGATGTTGGTAAATATTCCTGGCAACCTAAAGATTGTGTACTAAAACATTAAAATTTTAGTAATGACTAGTCACTGCCTACCTGATTATTGAATAAATATTCAGATGCTCTGTCATTTTGATTGCATAGCACACTTTGATGCCAGAAGGCTAATTTTGGACAGACTCTATTTAGAGCTGCTTATTCAAACGTTGGAATTATATATATATATATATATATATATATATATATGTGTGTGTGTGTGTGTGTGTGTGTGTGTGTGTAAAGAAAGAATATTAAGATATATAATACGGTGTTCTTATTGATATTTTTTTTATTTTTACAAAATAGTGCTCAATGTAAATTTACAGAGCATTAATATTATAAATTAACTGATTTAAAATATGTTTTCCCTACACAGTAATAACCATGTTTCAAAAATGGATCCTATAAGCTTCGAATTTAATTTTGTAATTAAATTAAAAATATTAGTTGCATTAAATCCTCAAGCAAATTTTGGAGAAATTTATTTTTTTAATTTTCTAAGTTTTTAAAGGCACAGACATATTCATATTTCCCTGTTTCCAAGGATACAGAGACAACTCTCTATTCCGTCCAGCGGGGAAGATTGATCTAGATTGCTTTTTCTAGATGTGACATTATCAGTTATCTCCCTTTAACTCAACGCTCCAAGTGCTTTGTTCAACTCTGCAGTAGCCAGGTTTTGAACACATAACTCTTCGGGTCAAGTCAGTGGATTCAGCCAACGCCACTTATACGCTGGGCCATTTGGATATATCAGCGGATGAATTATTGTGCCAAAACGTGATAAATATGACAACGAAGATGACGACAACGGTCCAATGTAATTAGTTCGAATAATTACAATACCTCACGAAACCTCGGGAATATGATAACGAAGACAAGGTAAACAATCGGAACAATGTAAATACTAGAAATAATTACAATAACACATCTGACAAATATAGGCAGATATTAAAAAGTCAATCTTTATTATGGTTTCTTTTCTTTGGCCTTTTTTTTTTAGTTCGGAAAATATTGTTTACACATTTCTTTCACAAAATATCAGAAAAAAAACGTTTATATGACATGATATGTAAAAACAAATAAGTGTGTTATTACTGCACAGGCTAACATAAATGTTTGTTTATTACTATGAACGGTATATTTAGTGTGTAAATCTAGTGGCTATCGCTATTTTCTGTTTTCTCACTCAGTAATAGCAACTCAAATATACGTTTAACGTAATAAAGCTGCTTGGATTGAGGAATCGGACAGACGAGTTCGAATTGCAGTCAAATCCATTATATTCACTTACGTGCTAATAAACCTTGGGAAATGTGTGAATCCTCTTCTTCTCCCTCCAGCTATGGGTAAATAGCAGGACAGATTGGGTTTTATAGCCTTAGATAGCAACTGGTCTAGGAGAAGGACAACTCTGAACTCAAAACCTGCGGAGTGTTGTTTGGGGACCTTGTGGCACTTAGTCAGGCCACCGACGATTGCGTCTCGTATGAAACAGCCTGTCACCTGTGGGTGGTGATTTCAATGTTCACTTTTATATATATATATATATATATATATATATATAAACTATAGGCATATGTTTCGATATATGTGTATATAACCAAATATATATCGATATACTTATATATGTATGCAAACACCAGCACATATGATTTGATTATAGTGGTGAAGGATTTGTGAGGGAACAACCACATTTTTGAAGGGCTGAATACATTATCTCACTTCGAGAACCATCGCAGCTTTTGAATTCCGACTTGTCCTTCTCCAAGACCTGTTACCATACAAGGCTATACAACTCAGTCTGCCCTGCTATTTATCCATAGCTGTACGGAGAAGAAGAGGATTAATACCTTTCACATCAGTGAATGTAATGGATTCGACTTGAATTCGAACTCAGCATATATATATATATATATATATATATATATATATATATATATATAGCATAGTTTAAACTCTATTTTATCACACACACACATACATACACACACGCACTCTCACACACACACACATATACATATATATATATATATATATATACACTCACATAAATATATATGAAAATTTATGAGGATAAAGATCAGATATAAATAAATAAAAAAGTATCTGTAAAAAAGTCAATAAGATTAGAGACAAAAAGAGAATTTTTCTTTATCGTAATTTATCCCGATTTATTAGAAATTAAATTATATCATTTAGCCTCCTCCATACTTTAGGCAACCTTTTCTTTCGCAGTGAGGTTGAAGAATGTTTATGAGAGTCCTTAAATCTATAAGAAATCCAAAACCTCATATGTTTATTCTTTACGCGAAATAAATGTATATAGTTATAGATGTATTTTTAGATATGCGCTTATATATATAGATATATATATATATATATATATATATATATATATATATATATATATATATATATATATATATATGTATGTATGTATGTATGCATAACATGAACATGTATACGCTCTATGCGCGTACTAGGAAGTATTTTTTATAGATTTGTTATTGTGTATATATATAAAGAATTTTTTGAGGTTACGTAAGTAGCAGTCAGTTCCGGTTAACGGGATTCGATTCCGACATGAGATGCCATTGTGAATACTCAAGATTTCTGTAACGTTCGAAAATTAATTCCATGGCACAGGGTAAATAGCCACCTAAGTAATATGCGAGGGAGGGGCCTTTTGATGTAAGTTCATGCGCAGGATTGATTGATTCTTTCCCGCCAACGACAATTCGTATATCCAAATTCATTGAACGTTCGATGTAATTGATCAAATATTTCTTTCGGGTTTATATCCCCCATTTGAATATTAGTATAGAGAAATGTATCCGAGAATTTGCATTTACTTGGAAATCATAAAAGTCATATTGTATTCTAACTTACATTTAAATAGAGCTGTATTCAAGAAGCACAAACACACAAAAAAAAACTCCCATAGATATTATCTAAGACAAGCAGCATGGCCGGGCGTTGCCCGTGCTTGATTCAAAAATCGTACGACCCATACAGCAATCGCTATCACTTGACTTAAAATATTTTTGCCCTTCCTTGTCTTTAAAGGAGTGCCCTTTGCCGTGCTGATGTTGCTACATGACTTACTTCTTGCCTATCTCACACTGCGAATTTTTTCGAAGCTCTATACTAAGCATTAAATCTGTTACGAAAAGAGAACTAAACAAAATGAACACAAAACGATCAGCTTTAAAAAAAAAAGGACTCGTAACTGGAAAAACCGAATAAAAAAAGAATGTTAACAACAAATACTTTTTCACACCGAACCCAGTTCTGCGGAATCAGAATCAACGTTGAGTTTAAGCAAGTGAATAAGCCAATTGGCATATTTAAATTTTTCCCACTTGTGACGAATGCAGATATCGATTTTTTTGCATACAAGCATGCTAATTAACAGTCGTGTCAGTCAGCTGTTGGCTCTCACGTTGACCAATAGAATTTTCCTGCCTATTCGTGGCAGCCAGCTATTGGCTCTCACTCTGGCCAGTACAAAATGGCCACAAACTACATGAAAAATGCCGTAGAAGCATGAAAAAATCGATTATTTCCACTATCGATGGGAGTTGGGAAATGCAAAGTCGGTCATGGCCTTTCCACTAACTTGGAGCATGTGCATGTAAATTTGGGTGCAAATCTGTCGAATATTGCGACCGTGCATTCGTTACACACACACACACACACACACACAAACACACACTCATATCCTGCATTTTATTGAGAGAGATTTTCACTATGTATAGGTAAAAAGTTCTTACAGTGTGCAGTAGAGAGTTTGTAGTTTGTAAAAATATAGAGTGAGGACATAGAAAACAACATTTTCACCTCTACAATTACGTAACCTACATATCTTCATATTATGCACTTACCTCCCATTCAGTAATCATCTACCTTTCATGGCTAAAAAGGGCGGTTTAAAAGACATATATTTATTTTAAAATAAATAGAGTTGATACGCCGATAGAATAAAACCATCGCTCGGAGCTGTTTTTCCGTGATAACAGTACCCCGCTTCTCGTTTCAGCTCTTATCAAAAGGTCTCCGTTGGTCACCACCCTCTCCAGGTATGATATGGGCAGAATTCTTGTTAGAAACCACATTTCTACTGTTCTGAGATTCGTCTAAACCTCAAGGCGCAGGGTCCTGCCTTCGCATCTATTAGGTCAATGTAGTCAATATGAAAACAGTTGATTAGACGCGCCGTCAGCTCCATTGGCAGGTCTATATGAAGTTGGAAATTTGTATGATAAAAATATCATTTGTAGGAATGCAAAAGGTGATTATATCTCTTTCGTTGAGATGGAGCCACAGGGGTCACATGACGGCCGGTGAGTGACGTCAGTCTATAGATTCCGCGCCAGTTGCTATATATAAGCTCCTGGAGACCAGACACGTCTTCCCATACAATTGCGATATATCCTGCGTAAAGAACCACACACTAAATGATCTTTATATACGTACTGGTAAGTGGTAATACAATTTTTTTTCCCGACAATCTCTTTAAAGTTGAAACTAAGAATCCCGCATCTACTGGGTTGGTTAGAAAAATCGCGAATCACTTAAGAAGAAAAATAAAACAATAAAACCTTGATCTTTGTCTGATGGAATTCCCAAGCAGTACTTCATTTCGAGCTTTTTCCACACGCGCGTGTCATCAACGCTAAAATGCTAGACCGCGTATACGACAAACAAAACGAGGTTCCTGCTTTGGTCAATATAGGTCGGGATTTGTTTCTGAAAGACAATGCGAAGCCACAAATTGATGACTAAGGACATGTGCACACAGACGGTTGGTGTTGACATTCTTCTACATCCACCATTCAGTACCGTTTGACGATGGAATATTCCGCACAATGGCACACTTCATCCGCGACCAGCGATTCAACACTTTTGATTAAGTGAAGGAAGCTTGTTTGGAGTTTTTTGATTCAAAGACAGCATATTAATATCTGGGATAGATTGGGATTCTGGCGCGAATGATGGAATCTATTTTGAATAATAAATTTTGGTGTTATTCCATAAAAATGTTGTTGCCTTCTTTCCGATTCCTAAGTCAGTCATTCTGGCCAACCTAATATCTATCTATTCATATATATATATATATATATATATATATATATATATATATATATATATATATACATATATATATATATAGGTGTGTGTGTGTGCGTGTGTGTGGGGAGAGAGAGAAAGAGTGATAGAGAAAAGGAAAGATTAAGTAAGCAAATGTGATACTATTATTCAGAAGTATATCATTACTATGTGCAATTAGGAGGCACTGTGGAGCAACGTATAGCGGCTCACATTGAGGAATCTGTAAGCCGAGTTCGAATTCCAGTCGAATCCATTATATTCACTTACGTGCTAAATAATAAATACGAATCCTCTTTCTCTCTCCCCAGCTATAGGTATATAGCAGACCAGCTTCTATAAGTTTGGATGGCAACTGGTCTACCACAGAAAGAAATGGCAAATTATTGCTGGAAAAGTCTGTTATGTATCAAAACATGATCCCCTAAGTGTGTATCACGTATGACACATAAATGACTCACTGATATCATTGCATATCCAAAACCAGTTATTTTAAATGGTGCTTTTAAATCCTCACTACATAGAAACAAATCTAGAAGTTCTTCTTTATAAGAAGCTAAATATGTTAATATTTTGAAATTCACTGCACCTTCGTGAGCGCTTCGCACAATATTATATTCGATGCAAAACGTTCAACAGAAGAGTTGACGCCGATATTTGTAGATCACAGAATAAAGCACACTTGAATGATAGTTGCTAGTAATTCAAGGACGGCTATCTTTCGTTGTTAATGGCAAGTTGAGCTCTCTTACTTCCATTTATTGAAAGTAATACTCATTGTTTTCAATAAATAGAAAATCTCCAATAAACGGATATTCTGACAAATGGTGGGGTGCTTATAGACCCGCAGGTTATCGACAAAGTGCCAGAAAGTTCGAGGTTGCCTTTCACACGACTTTGGTTGCCCACATAGAGCGGAAGAAGCCGAATAGAAATGACAGAATAAAAGTTTAGATTTAAATCGCAAAGAATTGTGTAGAAAAATGTCGGTATTTAAAAAAAATGGATATCTGTAAGGGTTCATGATGATCAAGTTCAGAAATCAAATAAGAAGACCATTGGTGAAAAAAAAGTGTAATTTGATCATTTCCTCTTTCGGTCGTCAAGCGAGAAAGAAAATAGTTGCACTAAAGGATATAAATATATAAATATCTTGTAGGGCTCAATAAATGGATTAAGCTTAATCTGAGTCCCTTGGAATATCACGAAAATCTATGGAGAGATAACTAGATCATTGAATGGAAGAGAGTGTCATTAAGCAAAAGTGGGTGACGCAGAGAGAATTTGAGAGGAGAACTGCTCTTTCAGAATCTTAGATGTTTGCATATATAAATAAGAAAAGCAAGAAATAAAAGAAAGGCATAAATTATAGTTTTCTCTAAAAAAAAAAGAAAGAAAGAAGGAAAGAAAGAAAGAAGATATAGTCGAGAAAAAAGAAGAAAGACAAGATATTGTCTCATCTAAAAAAAGAATAAAGAAAATAAGAAGAACGAGGAGGAAAGAAAGACATAAGATATAGTCTCCTCTCCAAAGAAAGAGAAGAAAGATAAATATATGGATGATATAGAAATTTAAATTTATCAGTATAACCCGGATATAAGAGACCCTGATATAAGAGAAACCCGGATATAAGAGATATTTTCTCTGGTCCCAAATTACAGCCATACTTACCTAAACAAAATAGACCAATCTCGAATATAAGAGAAACCCGGATATAAGAGACTTATTATTCGGTCCCGACAACTCTCTTATATCCGGGTTACACTATATATATATATAGAGAGAGAGAGAGAGAGAGGGAGACATAAAGAGAGAGAGAGGATGAGGCAGAGGAAAGACAGTAGGAGAAGGAAGCCATGAGAGAGAGAGAGAGAGAGAGGAGAAAGAGGAAAGGCGGCCAATAGAGTGAGAGGGTTTTACAAGGAGAAATAAATGAGTGAAGCTTGGGTGATAGTACATTCGGAAAGAGAAAGAGGTAAATGCAAAAATACGACGATAGTGATATAGGTCATTCAGAATGAGAGAGTGAGAGCGATAAAGACAGAATGAGAGAGTGAGAGCGATAAAGACTACATATAATGAGTAAAGTAGAAAGAGAGAGAGAGATGGGGAGAGAGAGATAGTTAAAAAGTGAATGAGTATGAGAGGGAAGTTGTTCGTTTTCACCCACAGATTTCGAGAGTGGAATATAATTTATTCATGAAAAAAAGAAGGAAAGAATGGAAGAAAAATTCGCAGAGAGGGAAGGAGAGAGAGAATGAGAGAGAGAGAAAAAGAGAGAGAGTGCGTGTGTGTGTGTGTGTGTGTGTGTGTGTGTGTGTGTGTGTGTGTGTGTGTGTAATTAATAAAAAATAAAATCCCAAACTACCTCATATGGGGAATAGACTATTTCGGCCGACGTTGATATCGGTCGTCTGTCTTATCAACCCCGGTGTGGACTTGGATTATATATGAATGGATTTTTTACACACACACACACACACAAAAACCCTGGCGATCCGCGTAGGTGAAACCTAGGTACGTTTGCCTGCCTTTTTAGGTTCATAGTTAGATTTGCTCTACTTAGTGTATTGAGCACTTTCCTTAGTTATTTTTGCTTTACTCGTGTTGGAGGTTTTTTTCTTTGAACTCTGAGCTTGAATTCTGGTCGATTGTTTTCGTCTGAATTATATGTTCTTACTTCTTTCTTTTTTTTATTCCTTATTTTTCCTTGGTATTGGTTTGTTCATTTACAAACCAAAACACCTAAGGTTTTTTTTTTTCCGGACGAGTATAATTACTTATATTTATAAGATACTTCTTCTTCTTCTTCTTCTTCTTCTTCTTATTATTATTATTATTATTATTATTATTATTATTATATATATATATATATATATATATATATATATATATATATATATATATATATATATACAATCTTTGGTGTGTAGTTCCTCAAACTAAACAAGGCCAGAGTCATCCAACTTTTGCTGCAGTTTGTCGTCGAGTTATTGAGGCAGGATCCATGGCTTCACAAACTATGGTAATATGTGTTTCTGGATTGTATCTTGAATTGTACAATTAACATTTCATCGTTTATACTTAATAACTCCAAAACAAAATATTTGTCTACAAATGGTTATATGAACTTTTGTCCTTGTTCAGTGTGAGCAACACGCCCCCAAAATTTTTAAAATATTTTTGATAAAGCCTGTATATGATGGGATAATGAACGAGTACGAAACGTTTGTAAATCTAGCTCGGGTCTCTTCTATTGTAGCTCCATCAGCTTTAATAGACACGCCACAAGCTAGAATAGAAATTAATAATCTAATAAAACTGTGGTAGATAAACAGTGGTGTGCAAAAGTAAATAAACCCGAAAATAATATTATGAATAATTGTCTCTTTTTTTCCAGATATCCAACAAATCATAATTAAACTATATATTCATTAAGTAAAATCTTTATTAAATGAATTAAAACTTTCAAAAATTTTTATCGATCTTCATGGAAAAAATAGAATTGCCACCCACCTTCATTTTCAAGAGTTTTTTCTTAATATTGAAAGTTATGTGATTGATTTAATAAAGGATTTCTTAATGAATATGTTGCGATTTGTTTATCATCTGGGAAAAAGAGACAATTTTTTTAATATTATCTGAGATGTTCACATACATTTGGGCCGCACTGTATAAATACATATATTATAAAACTGAAACATGTTAGGTGTGTAAACGTTTCCTATTTATACTTTATCTTAATATTCTGTCTGATCGCATATATCTATCTATCTATCTATCTATCTATGTATATATATATATATATATATATATATATATATATATATATATATGAATAAAGACAAAAGGAAAAGTTTACTCAACCGACACGTTTCGAGCTCTGAATCACTATACAGAAGTAAAAATGCCATTAGTTTGTCAACAGTTTTAGAATTAAGAACTCATAAATATAGTTCAGTCTAATTGAAAATCAACTTAATCTATCGAATTTCTAAAAGTGACGTAATTTAATATCTAATAAAAGATAGTGAGTAAATGTTATTATTTTTGTTGAATGATATTTTGTAATTTTAATTATTATCTATATTATATTAATATGAAAATTTAAATGACGCATTTATATATTTTAATTTTACAGACACACAAATATATATATATATATATATATATATATATATATATATATATATATATATATATATATAGTTTCACATTTAATCATCGAACAGTTAGTATTACGACCGGTTGAAAATTATCTTTTTATTATATTTTTTCCGGAAATTAATTGTCCACTCGCTATTACAGACAAGACTCCCCTTTCAAACATTTTGGTCTTGATATTGGGGAATATTAACAGACAAGCAGAGAGAAAGAGAGACGCACACACACACACACACACATACACACAAAGGCAAACACAGACACATTCATATGATGCTGTTGTCATCTTTACGATCCTACCGAGAGACCATCCAGCAGACAACTAAAGAATGTATACGAATAACCCCGCCATAGATATAAAATATGAAGTCAAACAACTTCATATAACTCTCATGCTATCACACTCGAAGAAATGAAATATTTAATTTTAATCCGAGCACTATTTCTAATACAGTATGAACTCCGAAAACGTTGATCCCCTGTAGACAAATTATCATGCAGCTAAGTAAAACAAGAACTCACTCTATATGTATCACTTAACTCTGCATTCAAATCCACTGTTATTAAAGTTACTTATGTCATTATTTCTGTAAATAAATATTGTTAACTTTCAGTATAGCTTTTCTCACGTAATTTATGTTGGACAGCGGAAAGCAGGAATATATTCTAATTAAATCCTTCTGATATTTATAAAGACCAAATTTCTACGTTTCTCTCCCACCATCCACAAGAAACTGTTTGATAATGTAGTAACGGAAATCGAAGACGAATAAATATTAGCTGAAAGAAAACAGAATAAGTCGTCTTCATCATAAGCAACATCGCACTCTGCTGACGAGGCATATATCAAGCATTTATAGAAATTTAACTACGTGGGTAATGTAGTGGAAGTCATCTAAAATTTCGATAGTCAAATACGAGAAGGACGGGCAGAAATAGCAAAATATTCCTTCCAGAAACTTATCCAAAGTACTGCCAGATATTAACATTTTCACTGAAAAAAAAAAAACGGGTAAAATAGAAAGAGAGAGAGTGAGAGTTAAAAAGTGAATGAGCGTGAGAGGGAAGTAGTTCATATTTACCCACAGATGGAGAGAAGGAAATATAATTTGTTTATGAAAGAAGAAAGAAAAGAAAGGAAGAAAAAAATTGCGGAGAGTAAGTTATTGCATTTAGAGAGAAAAATAAACATGTGTTGATAGGTATATGATTTGTTGTATATATATATATATATATATATATATATATATATATATATATATATATATATATATATGTGTGTGTGTGTGTGTGTGTGTGTGTGTGTGCAGAATTAATAAACAATAAAATCCAAAATCAACTCATATGGGGAATAGACTATTTCGGCAGGCGATGATATCGGTCGTCTGTTTTATCAACCCCGCTGTTTTTTGGGATTATATACCAATGGATTTGTCTCTCTCACACACACACACACGTATATATATATATATATATATATATATATATATATATATATATATATATATATATATATATATATATAAGCGTTTTGTTTTGTTTATATATATATATATAAACAAAACAAAAGAATCGAAAAGAGTGCTGAACGGTAATATAATGCGAAACCTAATCTATATTCAGGGAATGCTGGGTAATTTCCTCATAAATGAAAAACAGAGGCGAACGAGATGTAGTTCTACAGAAAGAAGCAGAGACTACCATATCTAGAACATGCTTGAGGTCCTAGACAAAATCCAAAGTCGGATATGCAATGTGATAGGTCCAGATCTGGCACTGGCATCTTGACTCCAGTCACTTTCTCACAGATATGGTGTTGCTTCTCTCTACCTTTCTACAAATATTTTCACTGGTACTCCAACTGCATGAATTTAAGCGTGCTACTACGCTGGCATCTCGCTCCCATCCTTTCACTATTTAAATAGTTAAATGTAACCGCCTCTTCTATTCCAACAGCTTCTTTTCTCACTTCCTGACAGTGAAGCTCCCTTCCACTTACTCGCTTCTCTGATAGCTATAATCTTCAAATGTAATGTCAATCGACATCTTCTGATGCCTTGATCTTGATCCCCTTTCTTCTCTTTATTCTTTCCTCAAACACCATTATTTACCATTATTTACTCTTACTCTCGCTCTCTGTAAGCCCTTGCGTGCAATGGCACACCCGCCTTGCTTGGGGTGGATTTGTTAAAAAACAATGTAATAAACGAGGAAGGTATAGTGTTTGTTTTATGCTATATCGGCACCTTATACGTACTTTAATACCGAAATTTAATTTTCTTGGGAATATTAGTACTAAATTACTTTATTGATACTAGTATTGCTTCTAATAATTTTTCTACCATTGAAAATGTATTGCATCTATTTTTACTTTAAATTCTATTTTTTTTTTCATATTGTTTTAGCCTAGTTTTTGGGTGAAATATTTGCCCATAGCTGAGGCCCAAATATGTGCTACCAATCCGACTCAGTGTGGATCTAGGAACAACAGCAATTGATAGGCGATTCAACGCTTCTCAAAACCTCCTGATCAGGGACTTTTCTGTCGGATGTAGTTTATCATCATATCCAGGACGGTGGAGGGATACTTAAGAGAAACAGAAAATAAATGACACTTAAAATGTACAATCAGACAGATTCCGTTGAAATGTCTTGGAAACATATAGAAGAAATACGGCCTGAAGAAACGTACACGCATAAGTGTCTTGATGGTAAGGGAAGCGGACGGAAACAGTGGATACTGAAGGCAAAAGAAGCGTCGTAACGAGAAAATTGTTCGAAAATAATTATTCGAAAAATATATATTCGAATTCTAAATTGTTTGAATGAAAATTAATCGACAAAAATTTTAAGTAAATGATAATTAATGAAAAACATATGTTTGAAATGCGTATTTCGTTTTGCTTTGAGAGACCCAATACTGTATATATTTATAATTTGAGATGAGGTATTATGTGTATTATTTAGATTATTCGGACTGTTGACATATTTATTACAACGTTTCGGCCGTTGTACGCTACAGCATTCTTCAGGTGGTTGTAATGTCGAACTGAATCCTTTATTTCGCTCACTGGGGTAGACTGTTCTAGTTCCACGTGCCATGTCTAATAGATGTCAGTTATCTTCTGTATATGAGCTCTGGTAAAAAACATGTAATTCTAACAGGAAAAATTGCAATATGATCACTGGTAAAAAAAGTTAAGAAGACATTAGGTTTATAATACCCAGAAATCTATACACAGATGTCCTCAAGGACACATGTCACAGTGAATAAAGGCGTTACTTTCAGTGAGAGGGCCCAAAGAGTGTGAGTTCAATACCTGGTTATGGCAGTGGAGAACTTGGAGAGGGGGTTTAACAGGAGGTAACTGATAGCTGACGTCCATAAAGATGAGGACAATAGTCCGAATAATGTAAATAGAGTCAATAGTGATTTACCTGTAACAAATAACGCCCTTCAAGAATTGCATAGGGGTTTTCGCAGCAAGTTTAATCACATTATCCCACATGACGATTCTTAGACCAGGAATTGCAAGAAATTCATATTCCCAAAGTAAGAGCAGATTTCCAAAATATCAAGAGCGCCAAAAAATACCGTGACTAAAATGTTAGTGGCATCCTTTAATGTAGTTGACTAACTGTGTGCAGTATCATATAAGTTGTTATGAGGATTTTTCCTTAGTAAATTGTTTTATTAACTATATTTGTATTTAGACTAATTTCCATTTTGTATTTCCTCTTTTAATTTTTACATTTTTATTGAAATAAAAAATGTATTTCGAATAATTATCATTTATATAATAAATCCGAATATCAGTGTGTCAATGTGTCACATCTTTTCAATTTTACACCGAGAGGCCGTAGTCCAACACATCATACCATTTTGGAATCCGGCTGACTCCGTGAGAAAATTAAAAATATTCTGGCCCGGATCCGGATCTGCAATCCTGAAATCTTTGATTGCTAAGTTTTTATTACTGCGATTGTTTTCGGGGATATTTTTACGTGATTTTTTGCGACAAATTTTGTTTGTTCGATAACAATTTTTATAATTTCTAAATATATTTGGAAATAATCGAAATTAATTGCGAAATCCAGCGAAAGTCAACCACGAATTAATGAAAATTGTTTGTACGGAAATTAAGGACCGACGTATATCAAATTGTATTAGGTTGGTGCAAAAATAACGACGTAATAATGTCGTTTTTTGACGTATTTTTTAACGTCAAAAAACGACATTATCACGTCATTATTTTTGCACCAACCTAATATTTAAATTAAATGGCGGCAGAAGAATTATCGTTGAGCTTTTAAAAAGGTAAGCAGCTTAAATAGTAATACGATATGTAAACGCAGCAACCAGTTATTAGTTCTTCTGTAGTTCGACCCATCACATCTACTACTACTTAACTCTTACGATGAAGACTCAATCAAGGACCCCTCGCAAGAGCTAGCTTAAATTCTGCCGGTCGAGTGGGTTTTAAGCTAGTTTTGTATAATTATCCTTTCGATTAATTTTCATCCAAAAAATTTATAATGGGAGTAAATTGTTTTCGAACAATGTTCACATATTTCAGGAGATGAGAGAAACAGATAGGCGTGTTTGAGTGGATAGATGACAGGGTAAGCAATAAGAGGTAAAGTGAAAAATCAAAATCCTTTAGAGCAACAAACGAGAGGAGAATTGTTAGGTCAATACCTGATTAAGGCAGTGAAGAACTTGGAGAGGGAAATTAACAGGCGATAACTAACATCTATTAGACATGGCACGTGGAATTAGAACAGTCTACCCCACCGAGCGAAAAAAATGATTCAGTTCGATATTCCAACCATCTGAAGAAGGCCGGAACGTACAACGGCCGAAACGTTGTCCTAAATATGTCAACAAAGATGAGGACAATAGTCCGATTAATGTAAATAGTGTACATAATACCTCATCTCAGAAATATAGACAGAAACGAGAAGTGATCATGGAGGTCCATGTTCGGATACGTCCGGAAATAATGGAGTACTTAAAAGAATAAGCAGAGTTTTCTTTCATGATTATAAAAATATATTTTTGATGTGAAGAGATATGTTTGTAGTGTTCAGGAAATCATTGTGCACAAGAGTTTGCTCCATAATGTTTTTACATCTGGGTGAAAATCTGGCTGGCTGGAACCTTCTTACAAATGAAATACGTAGAAAATGGATATGTTTCGACTCTGTGGCCGTAGCATGATGATTCCTAACTGTAACGGTCTGAATTTGTGGAAATAAAGAGTTAATCTCGTTTGATGATTTGCCATAGACTAGTAATAAGTTTGTAATGTTGCGTCAGTAGGAAAGAAGCAGTCTTAAAGAAAAAATCGCAGCATGGGCTAAAACGTTTCCAATAATATATTTCTAAAGCATTCAGCTATTTTTTTTTAATGAATAGGTTGATATTGAAGTCAATTCAAATCTAAAGCTTCCCAGGCTTTAATCTTGTCTTTGATCATAAATATGCAGGATCAAAGGTCGTTCGGGGGTAGGCATTTTGATGCACAGCATCGTTCAAGATCAGTGAAAAAGTCAATGCATTTGTCAGTTTAGTTCGAGCAAGAGACCCGATAAATGAAAAACTTATAAATAGACATAAAATAGATAATCAGTATGAAAAAGCATTTAGTTCATTCTTGAATTAGACCTAGAAGATATGCCATTTCTTCTACGTGCCGCAACTATTCAGGATGTTGGCTCTCCACAATTCCCTGACCTTTACAGCTCAGAATAAAATTTGTCTTTTTGTTATCTTCTAACCATTTTTATACGATTGATTTAATCAAGCTAGCTACGTAGGTTATCGGTTGTTTTCCATTGTACCTGTGGCATTCAAAATGTACTTTGCGTATCAAATTTTCCAATCCCTCTTTTCCTTACTATGTGCCCAGGATATTTCTACTCTGTTACTGATGGTAATCAAAAACAACATCGTTACTCACATGTTCGGCCTCTGGTATTCTTAGTATCTTTCTGTGGAAACACATTCAAATGTCTTCTTCCTCAATGAGGAGATTATCTCGCATTTATTGTCATATAGGAGGATTAATGTTACGCAACAGTTCAGTATCATTTTCCTTGTTTCTAATGAGATTTCCTTGTTTCCTAATACTTTTCTTAGCTTTGGGAAGACATCTTTCCCTGTTCTAATACCGTTCTCTGATAAAACATTTCCCTGATAATTACATTATTGTACTTTTTTTCATTTCTGGCATGTTCAATTTGTAATTTGCATGCTGGATTGCTCTTTTACTAACAACCGGACATTCTGTCTTCTTGCAATTTAGTTTAAATACTTTCTTTTTGATTTCCTTTACTACCTTCTTCAAGTGTTCTTCCTGTAGGTTCCTATCTGTATCTTGTTTGATTTGGTTTGATTTCCTTTGTCTTACAGTATATCAATCTCAATGGGTTATATAATACCGAGAAAATCTTTTAGTGCTTATAATATTTACTTTTCAAAAATGTATTACTGTTAATATTTTTCTCTTCAAAAATCTATTGCCGCTAATATTTTTTTTCATCAAAAATCTCTTGCTGGTAATATTTTTTCTTCCAAAATCTATTGCTGCTTTTTTCTTTACAAAAATTTATTTTTTTCCCCAAAATGTATTGCTGGTAATATTTTGTTTTCAAAAATGTATTGCTGGTAATAATATATTTTTGCGAATAATTTTCTACAAAAAAATATTTCTGTTATTAAAACCTATTTTTACACTTTCATAACGTTTTGACACTAGTTTAAGGTTAACTATATTCCTATAGCAGAGACCCTAACATATGCTACCACATCTGGTCAGGGTGGGCCTGGATACAACACAAATTTAGAGGTGATTCCACCCTCTTCAAAACCTCTTGATCAGAGGCCTTGCTCTTGGAATCAGAACGGCCCGTATTTGGTATGAGCACTATATCATGTACATATCCTAAGTTGTTAAGGTTGTGATCTTCGATATTGTTAGGTCTTTAAATTATCTCAGAATCGCTCACTGTATAAGTTGAATAAATCCGTCTTACACCCTATTCTATTTGTGTATCTTTACTGGATTTATTTTCTATCTTTACAGTTCCAGCAGATTCTGTGACATTATCATCTTGACATTTACTCGCTTTATCTAATCTGAAATCCTGTATAAATATTTAATAATATTATTCGTCTATTATACGATGTTTCAAATGTCTTACGAAAGATGAGCTGCTATTCTCATTGTTATACATTCTTTATGGATTTATATGTGTGTATGTAATGTATCTGCCTATGCTTGTGAAGTGCATGAGTGATTAAATTGTTCTTTTCCTATTTGATGTACAAAGACTGATTCAAAATAAAATATCGGGACTGGTGCTATAAACAGAAATTTACAACACATCAATTCGACTTTTAAACTTTTAATGTTTTTTTCTGAAGCCACATTTTATTCAGCGCCGTTTCCATTGATTCAAATATATCTGAATCTTCTTTTTTGGAGATAGCGAACAAAAGTCTCGTCACATTCTCTTGTATTTCCTCGACGTTTCAAAATCTTTGAAAATCTGATTTTTGGAAAGAGGAAAAGTCGCAAGGGGTCGAGGTATGTAGAATTTAATGATTCTTGAGCCTGGGTAATGTTGTGCTTCGCCAAAAACTTCTGCACAAGCTGGAATAAATGGTCAGATGCACTGTCAGGGCGAAGTTTTCACTGATCAGACGCATGCAATTCTGTCCTTTTCCGACGAACAGCATCCCGCAAACGACGTAACACGCCATGGAAGTATTTCTTGTTTAGTATCTGACCAGTAAGAGAATATTCATGATTAACAATGTCCTTGTAGCCGAAGGAAAACTTTCTACAGTTTCTTCCATTGCTTCAACTAATAAGGTGCTTTCTTCCTTCTCGGAAAAGTAGGGGTCTTCCACTGCGAAAACCGGGCAATGTTTTTGGAGACATAACTATAAAAACACGATTCGTCACCTATTATGAGCCTTCAGTTTCTGTCTATATTTCTGAGATGAGGTATTATGTACACTATTTACATTATTCGGACTACTGTCCTCATCTTTGTCGCCATATTTATTATTTCGGTCGTTGTATGCTCTGACCTTCTTCAAGTGGTTGGAATGTCGAACTGAACCATTTATTCCGCCCACTGGGATAGACTGTTCTAGTTCCACGTGCCAAAGAGTGTGAGTTCAATACCCAATTAAGGCAGGGGAGAACTTAGAGAGGGGAATTAACAGGAGATAACTCATAACTGACATCCATTAAGAACATGGAAAGTGGAACTAGAACAGTCTACGCCAGTGAGCAAAATAACGGGTTCAGTTTGACATTCCAACCACCTGAAGAAGGCCGGAGCGTACAACGACCGAAACGTTGTAATAAATATGGCGACAAAGATGATGACAATAGTCCAGAAAATGTAAATAGTCCATTATGAGCCTTTTCAATTTTTTTTTTCTGGTATAGTGAGACAGCCACACACTACCCATTTTCTTTCTAATCACTGCATTAAACAACGGAAATGAGCAGGAACCTTATAACATAGTGTATGCACGATAGTATTCAAGGTCTAATGGTACCAATTAGCTTTAATCTGCGTATTTTAGCACCGTTACCATAGCCAAGTCCAGAGATTTTTTTATTATATCTCATGACAGAGTTTGAAATAAAACATTGGAATATAACATTCACCAATCTCTCAATTTGTATCCCACATTACAGTGAGCTGAGCAATAAAATCTTAAATTTTGAGAACAGAAAAGTTGGGTTTGGTTTCGTTTCGTTTCGTTTACATCATATCAGCCTCAGTGGGTTATTTAATGTCGACAAGATTTTTTAATGCAAGTATTATTTTTTTTCAAGAATGTATTGCTGGTAATTTTTTTCAAAAAAAGAATTGCTGGTATTAAAAACTATTTTTATATTTCCATAGTGTTTTGCACGTTTTAGGGGGTTACCTATTCGACCATAGCTTGTAAAAACGACAGATGATACCATCCCTCGTCAGGGTGGACCTGGAAACACCAGCAATTAAATGGTGGTGCCACGCTCATTAAAACCTTCAGATCAAATCCCTTGCTGTCGGATGTAGTTCATCGTATTACACAGGACGCGTTCAGGAAAAGGAAAAACAGTTAATATATTGAACCCTAAAAATATTTAAAAATTTTATTGAAATTTATTAAATTAATCTGCGATAAAAAGAATTAGCGTATATATTAGGTTGGTGCAAAAATAATATCGTTTTTTTTAAGTATTTTTAACGTATTTTTAACGTCAAAAAACGATATTATTTTTGCACCAACCTATTACTTGGATATAAGCCAGCTTCATGTATCGTACAAGACCTGTTTTATTTTTAGGGTCAGGGGCGTATATTTTAACCACTTAAGAAAAAGCTTTATCTGTATAGTGTACAAAACGGTCACCGAAAAATTATAATTTTTAATGCGAGATCTTACTATTTGTGTAGAAAGATGGACGCTAGAAATTCGAGTATATACGGTAACTTTATTTTTAGTTTTTAAGAAATCCTTGGTAAAACTAAAATGTGCATATTAAAATATGCTGTCCTGCATTTAAAATGAATATATTTTCTAATAATTTTTTAAACGAACATATTATCTAGAAATGAAATGTGATCAATCATTTATTATGATACTGTTGCCTGTAAAATTTAAAATGTATTAACTAGTTTGTTTTCTGTATTAATATCAGTGCTTATAAACATGTCTGTACCCGTTCATGCATATCGTTAGAACAAAACGTACTCACGTTTTATTAGTGGATATAAAATTCTTTGTTTGCATAAAATCTCATAAATTTGTTCAACCAAAACTGCGCCATTCTTGACCACATTCTTTTCGCCATCTTTGAGACAATCAGTATTTTTCCATTCAATCCTAACTTGGAAATTTCATGACGAATGAATTTGTCAAACTGGTGTTTACGGGTTGCTATATAATTTAATTTTGATTTGATTAATTTGTTTTTATGATCTATCAATATTTTGCAGTTTATTTAAAGCTGGAACATTTTCTTGGATTGCAAGAATCTTTGTAGATAATTCGCATTTTCTGATCCAATTCCTACGATTTAACCCATGGTTTTAATTTTAAATGTTTCATTTGAAACAATAAGAAGCTAACTTAGGCCCTCTCCCCACGGATGCGGGGAATAAATTGAATATCATTGGTCATGATGGTGACTCGCTTAGCATTTGATGGTGCACATGTTTGTGTCTTCTAAAAGACCAACCAAGTAAGATTTGCTAGCCTCCTGCAAAGTCCTGGGCAATTTCAAAAACCATTCTCTGAAACGGAAGATTCCTGATGAGAAGGTAACGTCTGGTTTCATGGAGAGCTACTGTGCCAGGTCTTCTTACTACAAAATCTATTTTTTTATATTGTTTTACCCGAGTTTGGGGCTGAAATATTTGTCCACAGCTTGGACCGAAATAAGTGCCACCACTCCAGGCCAGGGTAGATCTAGGAACAAAAGCAACTGATAGGTGGTTTGCTTCCCAAAACCTCCGGCTAAATGATAATTATTCAAAATATCTATATTTGAAATGCGTATGTCGTGTTGCTTTGAGTGTCAATACTCATTTAATAGAACGAATAACGCCCTGGAAGGATAGCATAGGGCTTTTTTGTAGCAAGTTTAATCACATTATCCAGTAGCATGAAAATTCTTAGACGATCTTATAAGAAAACATGACTTGCAAGAAATTCATATTGCAAAAGTAAAAGCAAGTTTCCAAAATATCAAGAGCACCAAGAAATACCGCGAAGTAAATGGAAAATTTAAAAAGTTAGTGGCATCCTTTAAAGATTACAGTGGTTTACTATGTGTGTGCAGTATCATATAACTTAAGGCGATAAGGATTTCTCCTTACTACATTGTTTTATTAAAGATATTTCCTCTTTTACACACACACACATATATATATATATATATATATATATATATATATATATATATATATATATAAATATATATATATTAAAAAATTTGTCAAAATTATAAAAGTTTTGAGACTATTTATAGACTTTACATAGTATATCTAAAAGTTTCTTTACATAAATAGATTTTATTTATAGATATTTTCTTTTGTTTATCATAGTATTTTCATTAGCTTTTAAAAATTAATCATACTTTAAAAACACACAGACACAGACACACACAGACATACACACACACACACACACACACACACATATATATATATATATATATATATATAGATATAGATAGATAGATAGAGAGAGAGAGAGAGAGAGAGAGAAAGATTTATATTTTGTTTGAATAGATATTTTACGATTAAATCGAAATCTTTCCCCGTCGATGATAAATTAATATTTTTCATTCTCCTACTCCCTATATGAAATGACTATTCTTAATTATTAAATCTAAAGTATATATATATATATATATATATATATATATATATATATATATATATATATATATGTATGTATATATATATATATACATATATATCATTCAATTCAATCACGTGTAAAACAAAATTATTATATGCGCTGAAAGATGCTACTAAGTTTAATCCCAAACGTAAATTCAAAGCTCATTGGTAAAAATCACCAGAATATATATATATATATATATATATATATATATATATATATATATTTCAACATTACCACTTACTTTGTCAATGTTCTTAATACATTCGTGAATATGAATATCATAAACAAACCAAAACATTGTTATTCCAATGGAATACCTAAGTCCAAATCTCAGTGTGAAAAATACTTATTTACGAACCATATATATATATATATATATATATATATATATATATATATATATATATATATATATATATATATATATATTCCACATTATCACTTTCCTTGTCAATGCACTCAATACATTGGTGGTATTCACAGTCATTATAGATAGAGTTTGAACAAGTAAATACCAGATCATAAATACTGCTTATATTGTAGATTTCTTGATGCAACCCTGCATATATTTTTGCTTTATTACTCTTATATCCAATGCTGAATTTTTCTATATTGCATTCAAAAATCCTCCTTCCACAGTCTCTCTGAAAGGAAATCCTGTGTTCTGGTTTAAAGGAAAACTTTTCTGTTAACTTACAAATCTGAAACATTGGTAAGAAGGTGGCCAGTTTCGGCACGAATAAATGCCGCCTACTCACATTCAAGGGATTTATTCTCAATGACAAATAGGGTGAAATAGAAAAAATGAAGTATGAATAAGGCTGACATTATGATTTCGAATATATATATATATATATATATATATATATATATTGAATATGTATGTATTAAAACATGTTCCATTACATATATATTGCAATTGGAAAATCAAATATTATCAGTATATATATATATGTATATTTTCAACACACACACACACACATATTATATATATATATATATATGTTGCAAAAATAATGACGTAATAATGTCGTTTTTTGACGTTACAAATACGTCAAAAAACGACATTATTACGTCATTATTTTTCACCAACCTGATATATATATACCAAAAAGTTATATCCGATTCTTCACTGAAGTAACAGCTGCATTTGAGTCATAGTGACACTAATGTCAGACCAAACAGCTATAAGACAATAAAATAAGCATAATTAAAAAAAACTGGGCGAAACTTTTAGGACACCATGTGTATGTATATATATATATATATATGTATGTATATATATATATATATATATATATATATATATATATATATATATATATATATATATATATATATATATATATTTGTATCTCTCTGGTGTCTTCATATGAGTGTCGTCAGGATTAAGATGTGACTGAAAGTTTTTTACCATTTCATTATGGAAATGTATACGTTATAAATACATCTCAATTCTTCCTACAGGCGCACTGCATTCTCAATAAACGGGGTTAATATATCTGTTTGCAAACTTGGAATATAGACACATATCTTACACTTGTGCCGCTGAAATTTATGTGTTTTATTCATGTATAAACGAACCTCAAGATATACCACCGCCCAAAATGTTAAGGTTAACGAGTCAGGTCGGGAAAATATATTCTCCATAAAATTACGGTAATTAGCAAAATTCTGCCTTGTTAAAACGTTTGAGGAGGATAAATTTAAAATTCCGCCGTCATTGTTTCTTTTTTTATTGACTTCAAGATTTCTCCATAGATAATCTCTCTATGTTAATCTAAATTCTGTAAATAATCATAAAATATATGGAAAACGTGACATGTTACTTTTTAAATAACTAGGTGACAAAAGCACAGGCAAACCATATATATATATATATATATATATATATATATATATATATATATATATATATATATATATATATATATATATGCACACTTCGAGGTAATAGGCTGTTTCATGCTAGACGCAATCGTCAAGCCTCGCGTGCAGTTTTTTTTTTTTTTTCTCGGCTATTTATATATACGGATCAGTGTGCATTTTGGGCAGTCTATTTTGCCGGGTATTTTGCCGGAATCCTTTATTTGTTTATTTATTTGGGTTAGATTATTTTGCTTGTTTTTATTTTTTCTATTTTTATTTTTTATTTTTACTTCTTATTATATATATTATTTATTTATTTTTTATTGGAATCGGTGTTTTAGTAACGTAGTAAAAAATGTTTCTATCGCTTATTTAATAGTTTTGTTTAGGATTGGGAAGATAATTAAAGCAATTTATTCAATTTCGGGGTTGATTGCTGTAGTTTATTCTAACTGTTATTTTCTTGGGAGCAGTTTTTAATTTGTTTATTACTTCATTTATTACATTTAGATTGATTATCTTTACTTGTTTTTCTAACGATTAATTTTTCGGAATCGGTTTGTTAATTTGTTTATTGATTTATTAATTTGGATTTAATTAGATGATTTTATTTTACTTATTTTATTATTTATTTATTATCCTGTATATTTTAATTTACTCTTTTCTGTTTTCGATTTTAAGTAACCTAATATTTTTATCGTTATATAACAATTATAGCTATGTTTTTTTCGTCCGATTTTTGTTTGATTTTTATAGTCTAGCAAAAAATTAGGTCATAATCGTTTGTTACGTAGCTTATTATTTATTTTATTTATTTGGCTTCATTGATTTTGTTTTATTTTTATTTATTTATTCCATTTCGTCTATTCTAACGGATGTGATTTGGTAATTTGTTTGCGTTAATTTACATAGTTTAATGTCATTTTCTTTATTTATTTCAGTTTTCTATTTTTAAGTAACGTAGTAAAAATTGTTTTCATGTCTGAATTTTGAGATGCGGTGTGATCGTTTATTTAATAATGTATTTTGGTTTGGGAAGGTAATGAAAGCTATTTTTCCTCTAAGCAAATTTTGCAAGTTTGGGATTGGTTGTTGTAGGCTGATGATCTTTTCCTTATTTTTCAATATATTTTTGGTGTGATGTGCGTTTTGTTTCCCAGATATATTTAGAAAGCATTGTGCTGTTCGCGTATTTACTATTTGTGAAAGATGTTTTGTGTGCATAATTTCTTTCTTTGCAGGGTCCTTCAGTTACTCATGTGTATAATTTTTCTTGATTATCTGGTGATTTTATCGTGGTTTGGTATATTACGTTGTTCTGTAAGCAATTACCGTTTAAGGGACATTCTATATTTATTCTGCAGTTACACGTGGGTTTAATTTGTTCGTGTGGTTTGTTGATAGTTTTCCTGTTGTGCTTTTTATTATTTGTGCCATGTTCTCAGTGCAACTGTAGCTGATTTTTAGAGTGTTTTTGTTGAATATGTTGTGTACGGTGCTTCATTCCGGGAAGTGTTTGTGTAAGGGTTTGAAGAATATTTTTCCTTGGATGTTTTTACGTTTTAGCTGTACGGTGGGGTGAACCATATGATATTTCTTTTCCTGTTGGCCTTTTTGTGTTCTGTGGTGAGTGTGAGTGTTGCTGTGAATCCATTATCTTTTAGGGCTGTTTCGTAGTCTTTCTTAGCTTTGTTAAATATAGATTTAATAGAAGCGCTTAATCGATTTTGGTATCTGATTATAGAAGGCGGGTGATTGGAAGATGAGTCTATATAGAGTGGTTTATCATTGGATTTTCTGTCTGGTTTATATGTGCCTTTTCAAAGGTTGAAGGTAACATCTAGAAAATCTACTTCGTTTAGGTTAGTCTTTATATCTATGTTGAAGCCGTTATTTTTCAAAATTTTTATTATTGCTTATCTAGTTTTGTCTGCGTTTTGTTTGTTGCAGTTTCTTGAGATTATGAGACCGACGTCCCTTTTGAGTCCTGTGTCATTTCTATCTATTATTTTGCTCAGTTCGTATAAGTAATTATATACCTATGGTTTAGCAATATTTCACCGTCAAAGCTTCCCATTGTAGTGTCAAAGATCCCGTCTTTCTTTATCCATGCTTCTTCATTTTGAAATATTAGGTTGGTGCAAAAATAATTTCGTTTTCTAACATATGTTACTATGTGAGAAAACGAAATTATTTTTGCACCAACCTAATAGTAATGATTTACGGGAGTGTTTAATGATGTCGATTTCGTTTGTTTTTTATTATTATATGTTCCTGAGCTAAGTTCATGGCCTTATCTAGTATGTGTTCTGTTATGAATGGGTAAAATTCTTTTATGTCTAATTGTAGGAATTGGCAATTTTGTTAGTTTTTATGCTGTGGAACCAGTCAATAGTTGCTTTTGTTTTTTTCCACTGCTTTACTCCAAACTTCTTCCTAAGTTCAGATTATATTATTCTAGTATCGTTTTACTTATTTTAAGTAATTCACATTTGACTGGATTCATGAGTCTGAATGCAGGGTTGGTTTTGAAATTTTCTTTATGGTCTTTTAGTGTGATAAAGGCTTGCACGTTGCCGATATAACTTTTTCGATAAAAAAACGACTTCCGGTGAAATAACCGCCATAACAGAATACCCACAATGCACCACTAACCCGTATATATATAAATAGCCGAGAAAAATAACAGCATATGTGGCCTGACGATTGCATATAGCATGGAACAGACTGTCGCCTCTAAGTGTTGACTTCTATGTTCACTATATATATATATATATATATATATATATATATATATATATATATATATATATATATATATATATGCATTGAGGTAACAATTAAATATATCCGTATATCGAGTATGACGATTTTAGCAGAACACCCATACACGCCCCTGCGGGCGAACAAACATGCACACACGCATGCACGCTCGCAAACACACACACACACACACACACACACACATATATATATATATATATATATATATATATATATATATATATATATATATAGATATATTGATAAAACCTTGTTACAGGTGTAGAGTACGCAATATCAGGGTTAAATATGTATATGTATAGACAGTGTGAACGTAAGAAGCAACAATTATTGGTAATTTTCATGATCAAGTTTCAGTGAGATCTGTCGAGCTGCAATAGAATCATCTGGCTACAATGTCTGCATCTCTCTCCCTCCTCCTCCTCTCTCTCTCTCTTTATCTATCTATCTATCTAAACAGCAAAATAGATTATTATACAATCCAAGTAAAAACTTTTCTTTACATGAAATATTTTTGCAATTTTCTTTTAATTTGCTTTTATTAGGAAAAAAATAATAAGTACTTAACTATAAAAAGAACTATTGTACAGCAGCATCTTATTTTGTTTTACTCAATAGAATCGCCATCACCTTGAATTACTGTATTACCAATTCTCAACATACTCTCCTACAGTTTTGAAAAATATACTTCACAAGCATTCTTCATTCACTGAGTTTTCTATTCGAAATCCAATTATTACTATACTTATTAAGTTGAAGAGTAGTCAGAAGATTGAGGTAGCCATAATTCATAATTTCCAACATTTATTTCTCTGCTTTTTGCTGGACGTAGGTTTGGCATCATTTAGAAGAGAGATTTTTGATCCTTGTCTGGTTGAAAGGTGATTTCTTCCAGTCAGGCGTAAATCAAATGGTAGAACATGTCTTTGCAAAACTCAATGACATCGTTCGTTTTCATGATTCCTTTGAAATGTATCCCAACTTTAGGCCTCTCTAACTAAAACACAATAACATACTGACCACTATGCTTCATTGTTTGAACTACAGTTACATTCCATCATCGACAATCGGACCCTGAGCTACCACCAGTCACGATGAATGAATGATCGTACAGTGAGGCCTCGTACATTGGGTGACTATTGGATCTCAAACTCAACCTAGATCTCAATTAGAACTCGTGCATACGATCCTTTGTTGAAAACGGAGGAAAAACGTTCTGTTCTCTGTACGGCTGCAATAAGTAAATGACTACTTGTACAATCCTCTCCCATTAAATTCCGCCTACTGTCATATTTGGACAGGAAGTAACCAGTTCTCACTTCCCCGTCTCGGTAAAGTCTAAAGATCTCAAAGCTAACACTCTATCGCTACGTCCATAGTAAGTGCTCACATGAACTATATTTCTTAGTTCCACCAGTTGTAGCCTCCATTGCTAGGACCCGCAAAGCTACGCACATGAGCTCGGAATGAGCGTGGTCAACTAAAATTTGCGTAGCTTTTCGGGTCCTAGCAATGAAGACTCTACATTCAATCGATCACAATTAATTGCCACTCGATAAACATTTCCCTACAAGGGACTCCCAAGAGATTGTTTTTTTCGATCACTACAATCTTAAACAGATCAAGTCTTGGGTAAACCGTTATCTTTCCCAAATATCCCGGGTCTTGTACAGGGGGAACGTCACTGTAAAATAATCCTCATCCAGTCTTTCTCCCTGACTTTCATCTCACATACAGTCTCCTCTTACGAGCAAAAACTCAATTTTATTCGTCTGCCGACAATACATTTTGTCACTCTATCAGTGTTCAGTCCTTATTTCTTTTGTCCATAACTGTCTTCTCTACTTATTTACGTTCCGTAACAGTCCTTTCTTGATGGCTATAAACCCATGCTTCCCAGTAATCTAAGTCGATTTTCCCAGTTAGGAACTACGATAGTTGCTGTGGAGTAGAATTATATCCAGCTATCAATTCTGAAGCAAATCTTCCTTCTATCTCTATTGTTTTCAATAAGGTATTTATCTTCAGTAGCAGTTGCCACTTTCGCAGCTCCAGTACTTTTTCTCTTAACATTCTTGCCCGTTACTAACTGCCTTTATAACGAGTTGTCCACCCAATGTCTAGAAATCTTCAACGTCTTGACCGTCTGTCTTTGAAATAAGCCTTTTTTATGAAATATTTTTAATTTGTGTCCTCACCTCGATGCTTAGCTGCTTTGGGTTTGCCATTTTGTGCAGATTAATTAAAAATAAATAAATAAAACCCTATGAAATTCCACAGTGTCTGCTGAGGGTATAATAGTTAAAACAAATTATCGTTTGTCTTATACAAAATATTCTTAATTTAGTAAAAGGTATTGTGAACAGCCCAATACAAATGTGGACTTTTGCTATTAAGAGGAACCTAGAGAAAGACTGAAAAATCAAAATGAATGCAGTGTAGGTATTGAGATTTTATATTTAAAAAATAATACAAAAATATTTCTTTGTAAGGTGATTTCTTATGAGAAATGCAGGCTATGCCCAAACCTCTTCCCGTAGTGTATAGTGTATACTTATTTTTGACCTATATATGTAACATGGATTGATAAATAAATTCAATAATATGTTTAGTTAAAATGAATGAGCCATATATTTACGGATCTCAGATTCTGGTAGATACACACACACACACACACACACACACACACACACACACACACACACACACACACACACACACACATATATATATATATATATATATATATATATATATATTAGGTTGGTGCAAAAATAATGACGTAATAATGTCGTTTTTTGACGTATTTTTTAACGTCAAAAAACGACATTATTATATATGTGTGTATGTATAAGCTATCTATCTCTCTATCACTTTCGTTTATTACTATCTAATAAACTGCATAACAATACGTTGCCTTTTTGACTTTGGTCAGTGATTGCTATTACCGAATATCTTCTGTTTGTAAAGCAAAGGCAACGACCATTATTGCCTTCAGACATTGCTTTTGTGGCCTGAACATCGATGTTTTGAAACTAACCTATTTTAGATTACATTTCAGACAAACTCAGCGCTGGGTTGCTGAAGTAGAATTCTCTAAAACGTTCTAGAAGTTTCAAGAACTTTCGAGAGGTTTCTAAAAGTTTCAAAAATAAGGCTATATGAAACCACAATTGTCACCTAAGGACAGAAATCATGTTACACAGTGTTATCACCCCATTCATATCTATCTATCTATCTATCTATCTATCTATCTATCTATTTATCCAGCGTAGCCTTATTATTTTTCTTGATAGTCAAATTGATTTGCGTTCCACATTTTACAAACATTGTCATTTAAATTTCATAACATATTTCATAATAATTTACCATCTTAGTAACTTTAGCTTGATGATTTTTTAATCGTAAACATTGATTAGCAATTTACAGGCTACAAGTATAGAAGAGACTTTTACTGATTAAAATTAATTTCTTCTGAGAGAAAAAAAAACCGCCAAGCGGCAATCTTTTCATAAACCTGACTGCAAATATGGCAGTCAATTATTCACTGCAAAAGTCACTCAAGTGGCAATTATTTTAAGTAGCTTTGTGAAATGGCCACTAGGAACGGGGTGACGAAAAAATATACCGTTTATCATTTAATTCCGAAAAGAAAAATGCTTTAATCTAATCGTTTTCTCATTTAAAACTTCAGTTTTTTCGATCTGTAAGAAAAGGTTTATTGTTCCGCAGTAGTTTCAGAAATGAGACATAAGAAAATATTGTAGGCAGGTTAGAATGAAAGGCAGCAAATTACTTTCATATTTTCGACTTCGGATATAAATTATTGATAATTTCGAGAGAAGGGAAACGGCATTCAGGCTTTGAATTGCTGATTCATCAATTAAAAACCTCTGCGTAAATATTAAGTGTTTACATACATTCAGATATTTACACAATGTGAAATAATAAAATGTTGACGAGGAATGCTGAAAGCTTACATGGCAAAGCAAAAAAAAGTGTCAGTGTAAAAGAGCGTAAAATATATGGAAATAGAAAATAGTGGGCAGGAGAAAAAGATGTGAATTAATTTAAGTAAAAGGGGGAAGTGGGTGGTTAAATATTAAAATGCTTACAGAATTGTGGGTAAAAATACTTTTTGAGAACACCTATGTTTAAAATGTTTATCCTGGAAATCCTATCCAAAAATTCTATCCTGAAAATTTTATCCAAAATCCTGAAAAAAATATCTAAATCGCCTTACATACTGACTGGTAAGACCCATGGGAAAAACGAACCAAGTCAGTTATCAAGCAGGTCTTTTATATATGAAATATATTAATTTATTCATTTATATATATATATATATATATATATTACTATTTGTGTTTATCATCGCTTGAACCAGCTTCTAATGCTCCAGTTGGAGCGGCTTGGTGAGAGTAGTCGTGGCTCCAGGAGGCTCAGTCCTATGGTCAGAGAGAATCTCAGTTGAGTTCCACCACGGAATGTGGGAGTGAGCGGCGCTTCATTGAGTCTGATTTGCAATCTCTTCGAGGCCCGGCGGAGCAGTTGGTATGGTGTTCGCTTGCCAACCTAACTGTCGGGAAAAGAAATCTAGTTTTAAGGTCCGCTATATTTATGGGATAAAATGTTCCCTATCAGAGATATAGCGTATGTAAATATAAATATAAAAGTTAACATTGAAGTCAACCCTCAGACGCGACTGATATTTAACAGTCCCCCCCCACGAGGAATGTATGTGGCATCAGGTCGAGTTTAAAGTGGGTTTCTCTTAGAATCTGCATAAGCTGGTTCGGGATCTGTCTACTTCTCCGGGCGAAATTTTGCCTTTCGGCAAAGCTTCGTCCGGGTTCCTCTCTGCCAAAGCAGAGAGTTCAACAGAAGTCGCACATAGTCAGAGACTGCATGTCGACTGCCTAGACGCAATTGTCAGGCCCGAATGCTGCATTTTGCCTCGTGTCAGTTATGCATTGTGGGTAATTATATGTGTCAGTTATGCATTGTGAGTAATTATATGTGTCAGTTGTGCATTGTGGGTAATTATATGTGTCAGTTGTGCATTGTGGGTAATTATTCCTGCGGTTCTTTTTGAGGGAGAGGCTTTTTTGTTTATTTATTTATTTATTTATTGGTTTGGGTTAAATTATTTTACTTGTTTTTCATTTTCTCTTTGTATTATTTATTCTTTTCATTTTATTAACATAGTATAAAATTTTGCGAGGGATTTGCTTAAGTCGCTTATTTAATATTTTGTTTTGGTCTGGGAAGATAATTAAAGCTAGTCATCCAATGTTTAGATTACTTGCCGTAGTTTATTCTGTTATTCACATACGTCAACAATCAATCCTACATACACAGGGGGCCTACAAAAACGCACCCCATGACATATAAATCTGATGATTACAAAATTTATATACAAAAATTTATGGAAATTTAAGGAGGAATGGATGAACCCCGAAAACAAACTAAATATCAAAATAAAGCAAAATAAACCTACATAACTGATATTAGTAGGACCCGTCCAACCAGCAGAAGATAGAAACTACTGTATTCTGCACATGGACAAAATCAAGAGGCTATCTCGCTAAGGAAGAGTGGGGAAAGAGAAAATATATATACGGATATGGGAAATAAATAAAGCTAATCCAGTCGAGATGAAAAGTGAGCCAAAAACAAACTGAGGAGGCGTGGGAATCTCAGCTTGGATCGTAAAAAAAGATATAGCCGGGAGAAGGCTGGGAACAACACTTACTCACATTAACTTGGTACACAAAGCATGTCTATCCTAATTAGGCGAGGGCTCCACAGGAAACTACCCCGATGCGATATTGGTTGATCTAAAAGAGAAAATCAAGTCTAGCCCCATTCACACGGACCAGACTCGCCTCAGTCACCCACATTTCTGTCGAAATCAATCGTTTTCTATCAGTTCTAATTTTCATCTTGAATTGAGAAAGACGATTGCTACGCAAGATTTGCTCCATTCGCTTCGTCCAAATCCCCGTTCGAGCCGTGTCCAGCCGAGTTAGAAACTCCATTCGCTTCACTCCAGAATACGGAGGCGATACATTGTCTTGCCCCCGAATGCTCTCTATCCAAAGTCAGCGACGCAACTGAGTGATGATAAGTTATCGTCTTATATATTATCTACTTCTAGGCAACTTCAGTTCTAACTAATATGCATAATGATTTTAAAAAAATTAATTCATTTAATAACTGCCTTTTATTACT
>OZ010586.1:98149591-98229591 GCA_963932145.1 Acanthosepion lycidas | reverse complement strand
CTGAGAGAAATGCGAAGAATGGATCATCACTAGCTAAGCTTTCTTATTTTGGCTTTATTAATATTTCAAGATGCGTTTTTGGCTCACTACTGATTCTTTACTCAACACGATATATCATCTCACATAGATTACTTGCCGGTTGAATTAAATCAATTATATTTCACTTGGCTATCATCCTGAATTTATTGACGCGAACGAATCTGTGTTGAAGGCGAAATGTGTTGTTTCGCTAGGTGGAAAATGGCCTTCATTTTATGCCAAAACGTTCGTTAATTAAATGAATTAATTTTAACTAATTAATTAGGAAATATGTTTGAGTAAACGAAAGTGAAATCAGGTATTTTTCAGTCTTTTCAGAAAACATGTTTCCCTAAAAACAAAAAAGCAAAAAAGCAAAACATCTCTCTGTTTTTATCGTGAACAGAGAAGCGAGAAAATATGTTTTAAATAAGGATTTAAATTTATGTGTTTTTCTCCTCATCTCTAGGTGGTGACATCCATTAAAGATTTTATAATTAGGGTTGCAAAAACAGTGTATTATTGCAGATACAATGTCCTTTTTAAAATTAGTTTTGTTGACGGACATATCCAATCGTCATTTCTTAAGAATATTTGTCGCGTCATGCTGTAAAATTTCTACGAGTTTGAATAAGTTAGCTGTCTTAATACCAATTCTTTTCATGACGTAGGTGATCATGGCACTCCACAGATTCTATTTATTTATTATTGGTGACTCGCCGTGACCTCCCGGGAAAATTACAGGTGAGCATTCTTGTCGTCTTTTCAAACATTTTAATGATGTGTAGTCCTTCTCTTCGACAAAGCATACTTGAAGAAACGAGAAGTATATTCTTGCCTTTTTCAAGGCTCATTGTCGGAACATAGGGAATTTCGGCTGTTCGTCTTCTCATGTCGATAACAGGCAATGATTTATAACCTTTATACACTCTCTAAATGTCGCAATTCGTTTATAGAATAAATGCTTTTGTTTTCAATATATAGTTATACTTATATAATGTCAACTTTACCGGAAGTGAAAATAATAATGGCCTAATATTCTGTACATAAAGAGGAGGAGTTAAATAGGAACAAGGAATAAATGGTTTATGTGGGATAGATGACGCTTGACCCTTTTGTTAAAATTGGTTATGTTTCAAATGTTCAGGGAAGGAAATCTCTGGAGTTTCGTCAACGAAGGGGAGGTTCTTGAAACAATGAAATATGAAAGAAATGAAGAGGCTTCGACTAGGTTTAATTTTTTCTTAAATGTTTACTCACTACAAGGTATACGCTTAACTCAAGGGAAAGTGCTACTAAGAATGAACGTAGGAGTGGGAAGACGAAATTCAATACAGATTGTGAGGATATGGACGATACGTAATGGTTGACCATAGACTTGAAAAGGTTTAAGTTGTAATGGTCAGTAAGCATTCTCTGGGGAGTCTATACCAAAAAGTGGTGACTTTTGGAAAGAAGCTGTCAAAATGGATCTTTCTTTTTATCAATGGAAAACTGATGTCACTGGGATATTTTGTCACTGTACATGCTAATACTCTTGGGAAAGGTATGAATCCTCTTCTTCTCTCTCTGGGTAAATAGCAGCACAGACCGGGTTGAATAGCCTTGGATGGCAACTGGTCGACCGTGGAAAGAAATGGCAACCTACTGCGGGAAAGAATCTGCCTCCTCAGTCATTTATCGAAAGATAGATGATCGCGTAAGCATGTATCTATCACGCATGGCATATAACTGACTGAATGGCATGTGATATATCTGGTCTAAGATGTAATCTGAACAGTTCGAACTAATGAGTGTATATCGTCAGTACATTTGTTATGGAAATAGGGCTAGTGTAGCGGAGGGGCATGTAACATTTCGTCAGGGGGAAAATGTTTGTATGGTAAAAAATATTTCATCACACACAAGGTCGCTTAGACACTTTTGAACTCTGTCAATGACTGAAAGAGAACAGATTAGGCAGATCGTTAGTACGGTTCAGAACGATGTCTAAACGGAAGAGAGAGCCTTGCGAGACGCCTCCCTTGATGCCATAGATTTCGGAAAACTGGACAATAGCAACAACCTAGCAGAAGTAGACGAAAAAATTCAGGCAAAATATGGCATTGGTCGGCTAACCTTGATTATCGAAAACAGGTTAGTACGTTAATGGTTGATATTACAGGTTGGTGCAACGAGAAATTAGAATCAGAGAAGACGTTTAATGAAACTGTCAATGAAAAGGTTTATAGACAATGTAAATTTAGAGGTACTCGGTCTGAAATATCCGATGCCATAATAAAATGTTCTATTTTTTCTCACCGCTTTATAAATAAACGCTCATTTATATATAAAAAATATCAGGATTTCCTTCAAATATTGATTTATTGATCACTATTATCATGTCTGAAACCAGTCAATTAAGTCTTCAGATTTTGCATATATCTTAATCAGCTGAAAAATTAACTTAATGCCTACAATGTTTGTGTTATGATGCCAACATATACATGAATATAATTGATAATTTCCGAATCGTTTTGTTGAATTCAATACGATCAGTAAAGTCATGAATCTATAATTTTGAGCAAATTCGCTAAAACTATTGCATTAAAAATAGGTACGTCCATTTTGTCGGGGGAAAATCAGTATACCATAATGAAAAAAAGACCGCAAACTCAATAAAAACAAAGTTTTGTCATCAAATGTTTATTATGTCTATATTTCTGAGATGAGATATTATGCATATAATTTACACTCTTCGGCCTCAAGGACACATGGCACAGTGGATAAAGGCGTTGGTTAGGTCCAGTGACAGGACCCAAAGAGTTTGAGTTCAATTCCAGGTTAAGGCAGTGAAGAACTTTCTGAGGAAAATTAACAGGAGATAACTGATAACTGACATCCATCAAACATGGCACGTGGAACTAGAACAGTCTACCCCAGTGAGCGAAATAAAGAGTACAGTTCGACATTCCAACTACCTGAAGAAGGCCGTAGCGTACTCCGGCCGAAACATTGTAATAAATATGACGACAATAGTCCGAATAATGTAAATAATATACAAAATGTTTATGTTATTAGTGAGAGTATTCTTATTATTTTTTTAAAATATTTTAATTCTTTCTAGCATGTTCGAAATTTTGGTTAAAAATATTTTCTTTTTTTTTCACGTTAGCGGTCGACGTAATGCTAAGGATTATATTTTTTCGCTTTTTACTGGTGTAAAAAACATTAATTTGGAAAATTTTTGCAAGAATCAAATAATTGTCGAATTGTAATGAAATATTTCAGAAAAGAATTTTTAGAAAATCTTGGTAATTTGTTGTTTTTTTCTTTTTACGTATGTTACCACCCACTAAATTAATTTGATGAAATTTCGAGAAATTAAATTTTCAGGGCGGGGATTTTTTTATTAGTTTAAAGCAGGCCTCTTTCGAGAAAGTAAATCATCATTTTTTTAAAAAAAAAAAAAGAAGGTACCCTTTTCACCGAAAATCTGGTCTGAATTCTAAAATAAAAATATGCAATAAAATTATTTAATTAGTTTGATAAATTTATTAAGGACAATATTGTCTTAAGAGGAAAACTTTTTTCCATGAATAATTAAATTTTACAAGAATTGTTTTCATTTTTATTTTAATTAAATAATTTATAATATTGAAAAATCGTTTAAAATTCTGCATTACTTCAAGGCGGTGGTTTGGTGATATTATTAAGTGAAGAGTAAATATACGAATCAAAAATCTAAAAAGCTCATAACATTTGTTTGTACCTAAATATTATTTTTAATCAAAAAGTATAGATAAGTTCCAAATTTCTAACTATGGTAAGCCAGCTTATAAAATACTCTAAAGGATAACAAGATTTAAGAGACATCTGGCGTTCAATAATTATTTCAATTTCATTATTTAGATCTGTTTCCTCATTAACGTCTTTGCAAATTATCCCTTCCAAATATCAAGTTTTATTTTTAATTACTTTTTCATTAAATATTTTTATTTATATATTCAGTTTGGGTCATACTTCAATTAAGTAAATTTTTGTTTAAGTTAGAAAACGAAAGAACCTAGAAACGAAACTCAACCGTCATAAAGCTTCTTGAAACCTAACTAAAAGTCAATAAAATATTAAATAATTGCTGAAAATATGTTAATTTGTAAAAAATTACTAGGTAGTTAAAAAACAAATAAAATAGTGCGTTCACTTAGATTTCATATATTTATATTATTCAGCTCATCCATACTAGCGGTCATCACCATTTAACTTATCGATACGTCAATAATGATCAAGAAATGCGTGTATAATACGTGTTTGTGTTATAAGTAAGTAATATTTATTTCAAATCAGTTTAATTTAAGTTAAAACTTGCTAATTATACTCAAATATCTTGTTACAAATATATATTTTATTTTTGGAATATTTTTAAAATTCAAAATTTTGTTTTGTTTACAAATTTATGAAGATTAAGAAAATGGCCGCTTTTACAATTTTTGTTTTTAAATCAGGCAAATTAATGTCAATTACACTATTTTAATTTTTTCGTTAGAAATATTTTTCCATTAATTATAATTTTCAATTACGTTCTCCGTTTTTTTTTTTTTTTTTTTTTTTTCGAGTTTCAATAACTAGTCTAATTTACTGACTCTTGAAGGATCCGGTACAATTAAGAAAAAATAATTGTCACATCGGAACTAAACTCTTGTTTCCCGCCTGGTCACGGAAGCGAACTCCGGCGGTTGGCAACGTTTTCAGTCGGAACTACGACTATATCTGATTATCTTCGAATGCGAACCTTTCGCAACTGCTTGTCACACGTCACCGCAGCGGGTAAATGTATTCAACTGTAATTTATGTATATATGATGTAAAATCTTTTTTTTTTTTTATTAATAGTGGAAGATATATGAAATTATTCATTTCAAAGAATTAGAAGAAATCAAGTAAGACTAAGAAAGACTAAGTGTGTACAAAGGTAAAACTTCTATTGAACTATTAGATTGGCTCATAATTATTTTTTCTCATAGAGAACAATTTGCAAATTACCAATCATGTGTGTTATTTAAGAATAAATATAGACTAAATTAGCATAGTTCAATATTTGCAAGATAATGACAGCATAAAAAGTGGGGGAAATGATAAGATCGGTCATCTTAGTGACAACGTAGCAAGAATAACACAAAAAATAAGATTTGAAATCGGTTGGCATATTCTACAGCAGCCATCGTATTCACTTGACTTTCCACCATCTAAAGTTTTATCGGCTCCGAACGGTCAATAAGGAAAGGCATCTCTAATCTAAATTATATACAGTGTGCGATGGATAAATTGTCGTCATTTCATATTTTATTAATTTCGCGCATGTGCGTTGTTTGCTGTTGATTTTGCCGACTGCACAGTAAAGTAGGGTCAATTGTGCACCGTTTGTGAGAAAACGAGCACCATGACACAATTCACTCCGCCAGAAATTTGGAAACGGCATACTGTAATTCGCGCAGGATGCTCCATTACGAATATTTTAGTTTTTGGGTGTCAATTTGAGGACAGTGCACAGGACTTGGAAAGAGTTGGATCAATCCAATGTTGATTACGAAGGTACGGCAGCTCGGAAAACTTACTGTGATAGTTCTGATAAGAAATGAACTCCTGAATGTGTTGCTGAAGGTGTCAGACTCAACATAGAGATCTTCACCGAGTACCTTGAGGCAGTAGTACTGCCTTGGGTCAAGCGTGTGACTTGAATATCCTGTACTGGAAGATCCTATGTCTAACAACAGGACTGTGCACTATGCCATACAAGCAAGAGAACCCAGCCATATCAAACTGACAATTTCTGCGACCACATCGCTCCTTACATCTCCCCTCTAATTTCCCAGACTGGAACCCCCTTGATTATTATGTGTTGGTCGCATTTGAGCGAGGGGCCAAAAAAAATCTCCTGCTAACATCAAAGATGAACTGAAGGCAAGGATTATGGCAGCATTCACTAACTTAAAAGAGGAGACTGTCTAGAAAAGATACAGAAAATTCCAAGTCGTCCGGAGGCTGTGATTGTAGCCAATGTTTATTCTATTGAATAAATTTACTCTTTAGTATTTTTCTGTAGTTTTTGGTAAATATTTCTTGTAAAATGACATGGCAGTGATAATTTCGTTTCTGTGTAATTTAGACAACAAATTATCTATCACACTTTGCACAAGAGATTCATCATTACATTACAATATGGAATATTACTAAAAATGATGTGGAGATATTGAGTGAGCGATTTTTTTAGACCTTATCAAACATTTGATGTTCGTTTAAAGCCAGGAAATACTTTAGCGGACACACGGCCCAGTGGACAAAAGCATTGGTTGAAGTAATTCAGTAACTTACCCCAAAGATTCGAGAGTTCAATATTGGTACACATCAGAAGTGAACAAAATCTTGGAGAGTTGAGTTATGAAGGCAAATAATTGAAGCTGAAACTGAGATCTGGCGGGTGGGATGGCACGCGGCACTCCAACAACCTACCTTCGTCAAAGAAGTAATGGGTTTGGTTCGAAATTCCAATAACTTGAAGAAGGCCGGAGCGTTCAATGACAGAAACGACGTGAATGTAACAACAAAGATGAGGACAACAGTCCGAGCAGTATTAATAGTTACAATACCCGATCAGGGAAACATAGACAGATACTTTTCGATTGTAAAAAAAAAATTGTAATAATAATGATTTACTGATACAAGTCCTGCTGTTTGACCCCTAGGTGGGGGAAGATACATACCTTTCTCAAAGGCATTGCGCGTGAACAGTTGTAAATATAAAGAAACCAATTGGAATTGAAAATCGGATTTACTCTACCTGCATACCTGAACTTACATCAACTGATGTATTGCGGAGATGCGTGATAGGTGTCAATAATTTATTACAAATAATGCGGAATATATAATTGAATAAAATCTAATTGTACTTTGTGAAGAATATAGTTAATAAACAAAAACGGAAATTATTTATTACCCAAACTAATAACGGAAACGTACGTTTGAAAGAACTGAATTTTCGTTATCCGAGGTGAGATAGTAATGAAGCCAATAGAATTTGGCTGCTTTTAATTTAATTAGGTGGCTGTGAAACTTCGCAGCCATAAACTTACGTTGCAAATGAGAATTAATGTTACATTTCTATCGAGAATTGAAATCTTTTATTGGCCTAGAAATAATAGCGTGACGCTCTAAGTGCAGCTAAATTCTACAAGGTCGCACAGGCTATTTTTCCTGATTACAAGTTGTGAGTCAAAAAGAGCTAAGAATTTTACAAAAAAGGTGAATATAGAATCTGTATGCAGGAGTTTAACAATTTCGAGAACATAGATTTTCAAGGTGAGCTTGATAATAATTGGCTCATATAGAATAGTTTCCGTCCAATTTTATGATATGCAATTGGATGAATAAGAAATAAGAAAAACGATTGAATCGCTACACGTTCCGGTGTTGTCACTGATTGGAAATGTGTAAATAATTTTTTATTATTTTTCTTTTCATAAATTGGTAACCCAAATCTTGTTCACAACATCTCTAGTGTTAAGCTTTATATCAGGTTGGTGCAAAAATAATGACGTAATAATGTCGTTTTTTGACGTTAAAAAATACGTCAAAAAACGACATTATTGCGTCATTATTTTTGCACCAACCTAATATAACCAAGATGCAAGCTTTAAGCCACGCCTTAAAATTTGCAACTGGAATAAGAAAAGCACTTTTTTTTTTCATCAGTACTGACTCTGTGTTATATTTAGGGTTACGAGCCGTGATAAGTTGCATACTATGTTATTAGGTTGGTGGAAAAATAATGACGTAATAATGTCGTTTTTTTGACGTTAAAAAATACGTCAAAAAACGACATTATTACGTCATTATTTTTGCACCAACCTAATATTTACTACCGAAATCTGAATATTTTGGCAGGACAGACTGAGTTCTGTAGCCTTGTGTGGCAACAGGTCTAGGAGAAAAAAAAACCCTGAATTCAAAGCCGGCCTGGCTGCAGTATACATAATAACCCTACGACCGTACGGGATACAGGATGAAATAAATATATGTGAAGCACAATTTTATGGCTTCAGCCACAGATAAAAGATTGTAGTTCATTTTGCTTTATATTATAATTTTTTGGCAAATTTACTATAAATAGATATTGTCGTTTGGTTGATTTTGTTTAGCGACATATCAATCTCTATAAATATTTGATGTCGAAATTTAAATATTTTGTACGCAATTTTATGCTTTCAACTACAAATATTTTGTATATAATTTTATACTTTCAAAGTAAACGTATGTCTCTTAGAAATATATTTTCTAGATCATAAAATGTATTCTTGGTAACTTTGCTATGAAAATGCATTTTTTTTTCCCTTTTGTGTTGCATTAATTGTCATTTTGCTATAAAAATGTATTGTTGTTCATTTTAATATAAAAAATGTACCGTTAATTTTTGTTTTGTTTTTGAGGTTCACAATTTTTCAGTTGCTAGGGCCGTAACAGGTGCAACAACAGCAATTATGAGGAAGTGCCACACTCTTCAAAACCTCTAATCTCCCGATCAGAGGCCGTGCTGCCGGACGTAGTTTATTGCCATATCCAGTAGGGTCATAGGAGCACCTTAGATGGTTGGACTATTTTTAATACCGTATCTTTTCAGATTGGATGTGTAATTTATTATCTGCGTATTTGAATGTATAGAGTAGTAGTTTCGTATTCGTTCCCTCTTTCTCTCTATCTCTCTCTCTCTCTTTATATATATATATATATATATATATATATATATATATATATATATATATATATATATATGTTAATTTTAATTAATATAAATGGCTCACCCCTCGTATTCGATAATACCAGACTACTAGGGCGGCTAGAATTCCTTATTGCAGACGCTTGATCAGGTGCATATTCTGTTTCTTCAACACACACAGAGGCCTCAGGTGGGATATACTCCAACTATGCTAAGCAGATCTCAGTTATAGTTTCTGGTAGAGACCGTATTATCTAGCGTGATAAACAGTCTGAACAAAGTCAGCACGCTCAAACCTTCAGTCACGATGACTTGTGAATTCGTGCTAGAACAGCTATCGAGGGCAAGCAAGGGTTTCGTCTGCACAATTTCGCTCACATGGCTTGGCTTTGTTTTCCGGCACTTTTTCAAATATGCCTGAAGATCGATAACGTCATATCACCTTCCTGACAAATCGATCATAGGGAGATTCAAACCCGGGTCGTGTACAGAAAGCGGACGTTCTAACCTCCTGCCTCGCCCACACATATATATATATATATATATATATATATATATATATATATATATCTTGTGACTGGAAGGGATAATTCCGAGAGGATAATGGCTGCAGCAATATTGTTAGACCAAACATAAAGTCTTTTATTTCTTGGCTGCTTGAAACGGTTTCATGCACTTCTTTTTTTTTTGTATTCCTTGAGGAAGGACTTTATTATTGTTGTTACTTATAGTCGAGAGAAAATAAACGGCAGGTGATTTACCTGACTTTAACAATGCATGAAATATATAGTTTATTGAGATCTCTAACCTAAATCTTATTTCAAATATGTCCATATCATACTGGATCACGTAAACTCTGGCGAAACCAGAAGGAAGACTAAACAAAAAATTCCCAAAGAACATAGCCACAAAATAAACTTAAATAAAAATGAAATAAAACATATGTGGAAAAAAAGAACACAAATTAATTACAAAAAAGACAGACTTCATAATCG
This sequence comes from Acanthosepion lycidas, assembly GCA_963932145.1. Lineage (NCBI taxonomy): Eukaryota > Metazoa > Mollusca > Cephalopoda > Sepiida > Sepiidae > Acanthosepion > Acanthosepion lycidas. The sequence continues at coordinate 98,219,830 of OZ010586.1, read as the reverse complement.
TTAGTAAGAAAGTATTGTGCCAGGTTTGGATTAATATCATCAAAATCAAACAGATAAAATAAACTATCTGTCTGTGTAGAATCGTAGAGGCTGGAAACTTTGATACAATAATCAGAAGTAACATCTAAATAATAAAAATGGTCTTCCTGGAAATCAGCAAATTTTCAAGACATAAGAATGTTACGTTACAAACAGCAAGACAAAATGGTAAATTGCTGTCCCTTAACTATATTTCTGTTTGGCAGTAAATGCTGGACAATTTTGACAGATATTCAACAGAGACTCAAGCCGAAAATGATGTGTTTCTAAATACGGATACTGAAAACGTGACCAACGGGAAGTCAAAGAAAACGTTAACTAGAAAGTTGAGAAAGACACCCTTGAATTCAGAAAAGAGACAGAAGGAAATTCCAGGACAAAGATGGCTGTAAACATTTTCACACACTTGGCATATTATAATAAGTAAATAAAACAGAAACAAGTCACTTAACAAATATGTATATATTAATAGAGAACATAGGAAATGAAAAGTAAGAATGGCAAAGGTAATCATTGCTTAGAGTGACAACTGATAGGAAGTTGTGGAGAATTGTAATCGTCTGCATCTTGCGATGACACAGCTAATATAACATGAATAGTAGAAAAATATACAGTGAATCGTACTGGGTGTATCTATCGATTAAAAACATCGTATATTGTTACGGATGATTTGAAAACTGAGATATGTTTTTGCTTGATGAGTAAACTTGTTAAGCATCAACATCATTATCGGGAAAAAGAAGAAGAATGCTTAAAGAGGACATTCAAAACAACGAAAGGACTGCGGGAAAGTCAATGTTGAAAAAGCCAAAAAGGAAAGGAAAAGAAATGCGCGAAAAGGGAAGTTCAAATTAATAAATTATATGAAAGAGAAAAAAACGAGTAAATGTAATATTAGGTAGGGAAAAGAAAATATTATAGACTTTCTATGAGAAAGGCTGCGTATTGAAGGGTCGGTATTTGCTGCTGGCACTCTCAAAGTTCAGTGAGTCTCTGTGACACTTTTTGCCAGTGCAGATGTTTCACGTGGATCTCATCCGGCTGGAAAATGGATAGGTTCAGTCAAGCGGACGCTTAGATTGAGAGAGCCTCAAGACACACGAATACAGTTTTCAATATAACACCAACAAATGGATCTATCACTAACCGTGTACATATATGAAATTAAATAAGACCTAATAGACACGTACAAAAATAAATTCTCATATGAAAGACGTTTTTACATTTAGAAATTCCCTTCTTGCTTGTGGAGAGAGAGACAGAGAAGGAGAGAGAGAGAGAGAACGGGAAAAAACAGAGAATGTGGTAGAAACTAATACATCCGATCGACCAGCTGCCAGAATTCGCTTGTTAAATATGGAGTTGTTTGCATGCCCAAGATGCAATGACGCAAGATATATTCAACCTGTTTGGAAAGAGGTCAGCAAACTAATCCTCTAAGCTACAGTTTCCTTCTTCAATAGCAGTTCCAAGAATGTAACGCTATTCAATACAGGGTTCAGTCTAACCATTCGCACATCAGATATCAAGATGAAATATGAAAGAAAATCAGTTCTAAAATAAAAATGCATTTCATTCTACAGAGATTGGTTTGAAAGAATCCAAATATTTTCGGTAAATTCAACAACCCCTATAGACAATAATTAAGACATGAAAGACCTTAACACACCAGAAACTTTGGCGTCCTGGGTATGAACTACATCTAGTGGTAGGGCCTCTGATCGGACGATTATGAGGAGCATAGAACTACCTCTTAATTGCTGTTGTTCCCATGTCCACACTGACCTGTAGCACCTGTTAGGGTATCAATTTTGAGTAAATATTTCACTCCTGAACTGGGATCAAAACACTAAGGCAGTATAAAAATATTTTTTATAGTAAAAATACCAGCAATACAATTTAGAGAAAAATACCACCAACATATTTGACTCTCAAGAAAAATCCTGTTTACAAAAATACGTCAATGAAACCTGATTTCTTACAAAGAATACATATTCTATTTATACGATCCTATCCTAAAAATCTTATCGGCATTAAGTAAACGATTGAGGTTGATATGCCGTAAAACAAAATAAAGCAAACCAATCTAAACCAAAGAATACATATTCTTTTTACACGAATCTATCCTAAAAATGTTGTCGGCATTAAATAACCCATTGATCTTGATATGCCGTTAAACAAAATAAACCAAACCAATTTAAACCAAAGAATACATATTCTATTCAGACGAATCTATCCTAAAAATGCTGTCGGCATTAAATAACCCATTGAGGTTGATATGCCGGAAAAAACAAAATAAAGCAAACCAAAATAAACAAAAGAATACATATTCTATTCATACGAGTCTATCCAAAAATATTTGCGGCATTAAATAACCCATTGAGATGGATATGCCGTAAAACAAAATAAAGTAAACAAAAATAAACCAAAGAATACATATTCTATTCATACGATCCTATCCTAAAAAAAATGATCGGCATTAAATAAACGATTAAGGTTGATATACCGTAAAACAAAATAAACCAAACCAAATCAAGCCAGAAAATTTATAACTAGTAAAATTGAAGGATGGCAAAAGCATTGTCAATAGAAATAATTACAGAGGACAAACAAAAGATAGCAAAAGGAGCCAAGTTTGAAGCAGACTATTGCAGCAACATTCTGGTTCTAACCACTCTGTATTATTTCGATTATTTTAATGATCCTTTTCTCCAAATTATTGTTGGTGATTTCTTACAATACTCGACATGAATAGACGCTTCATTATTACTTTAATTTTATTAGGACTTTATACAGTATTTTTGTTGTTTTCATCGCAACGCTATGCGTTAATTCGATCGATTCTAAATAGCAAACAACAGGCAAAGAAGATATGTCCTACGGAATTTGAAATCACCCGGCATGCTTCAGCAGCTCGCCTTTGTTGGGCCTCATCTTAAACACTTCGGACATTGACAGAATTTTATTTACTGGGCCGACTGTTCGGAATTTTCAAGACTTAATCATACTTATGGATACGAGAAAGACTTTGATGTCAGTTTGAATTATTTATAGAGTAAAGATTTCACCTTAACAATAAATGACTGACTCTTTGAAATGTTTCTCAAGTCACACGCATCTTGATCTATAAAGGCGACACCAGTCTCTTAGAAGATTGCACAGATTAGAAACATGCGGTAATACTGGTGAATGCGAATTCGAAAAAAGTAAAAGAAATGAGCAGAAAAGCAATTATGACAATTATTACAGTTAATGATCCTGGTGTAATGTTTAGAAGTTCAGCCTGAAACTGGAAATCGATATGTGATTGAGTTACTGAACGAATTAATCGTAATCACACGCGTTACTTTTAGCAGCTAAATGCTTTTTGAATGTGCCTTAAGGCTTACATCTTCGTTCGAGCGGGTGGTTTTATTATTTGTTGTTTTTTTTTTTGTTTTTTTTTTTTGTTTGGTGGGGAATAATGGAACAATACTAGGTGAATGAACCCGCAAGCAATGTTCTTCGTTACTTCAATGTGTTAAAATAAAGTAGATATTGTCAGGGAAAAGAAAAAACCCTTCAAAATCAATTGAACGTGCCATTATTGGCAATTTTAATGGCCGGTGAAGAGATAGGAATTATGATGTTCTTTTTGTTTGCATTCAAATTATTACTTTTTACTTGAATACAATTGTAACACTAATGACAACATTAATTGAATTAGAAACGCCTTCACTCATATAATGGCGTTTATAATAGAATACTGGTTGGTGTTTGTAAAAGTAAAATTAATTTAAATAATAATAGTAGTAGTAGAAGTAATAACTTCTTCGCAATCAAACTCCAAGAAAGTCAAATATAAAATTGTATCTTCATGCGTTTGTTTAATTGAAATTACATTCTATATCTTCATTTGTTTTCTTCAAGTTTTCAAATCAATAATAACTGATGGCATTCACTGGTGACTAGCGGAAAACAAATATTTTCAGTGAAGCAGGGAGACGACTACATCACGTAGAAACACTGGTTTCCCTACAAACAGCGTAGTTAAGCATCATCCAACCTGGTCGGTAAGAAGTTGGGCGACCGCTGGGGTATACCAGGTGCTTCAGGTCTGAATGTGCTGGTGGTTAAATGAATAAAGGCTTCGAATTATGAATCGGAGAGCCGAGTAGCAATTCCAGTTGGGTTCGTTATATTCACTTACGTGCAAAATACCTTTCGGAAAGATATGAATTCATCTCTTCTCCAACAGCTATGGGTTAATTAGTAACACTTGTCCCACAAAACCAATATTATCGAAAGAAAAATATTCTTAAATATGAATATATTTTCTGGCTTTAAATAACCTTCAAAGTTTTGATAAGCCTTAGAAAACGAATCAATCAATCAATGAAATCTTCATATCTATCTATTGACTTGGGTTATTCTTATCTTTCTATCTCAATTTCAAAATGTCTATTCGCCTTTATGTTTCAAATCTTTATCAACCTCTCCTTTAATCATATCTACTTGTCTCCTATTTTCTGGCTTTAAATAACCTGCAATGGGTTGATAAGCCGTAGAAAATGAATCAATCTATCAATCAATTTGAGTAAACCTACATTTGGCTCAATGGTTTATTAACTATGCCACCAAAATATATTAGAAATTCTTCAAAGTTATAGTTTTCAAATGATTATTACAGAATAATGCTGAGATTCGGTCTCTTTTTTACTACATAGTAATCATCTTCTCTAGTTTTTGCCATTTTCATAACAAAGTCACTGCCACTTAGTGGCGTTAGCACAAGTAAGATAACTGTGGAAATTAAAAAATAACAGACAATAAATATACAAGTTGCGATGGGTAAATTTTTGCCATCTATGTGAAATAATTTCTATGGCCACATCATTTCTTTACATTTGGCCAAGTAATTCTCCAGACTGCAACCCCCTTGATTATTATGTGCGGGACGCAGTTGAATGAGAGAATCAACAAAACTCCTTGCAACACCAAAGATGAACTGAAGTCAAAGGATTATGACAGCATGAGATTCCGAAATCGTCTAACGGCCGTGGCTGAAGTCAATGGCGATTTTATTGCATAAATTTACTCTTTTGACTTTCATCATATATTGTGTAATATGGTAAATATATCTGTGAAAATGAGATGTCAGTGTTATTTTCATTTTTGCGTAATTTACACTTTACTTCATCTATCGCAACTCGTGCAAATAAAAACAATAATGCTAATAATAAACATTTACGTATAAGTAAATTTTATGAATTTAAAATATTCATTCTTTTAAAACAATTTTCAAGAAAACAGGTTTCTCGTGAGAAATATATTTATATATTCGCTATTTCCAGTATTAATGGAGGTTTCCTTCCTGAAATTTTACTGGAAGTAGTGGGAATGTCAACATCTTGGCTATGTGATTATGTTAACCTCGAGTTACATGTTTTTCAAAGTAATCAAGTGATATGGCTTCGGATACTTGCTGTTACTTTGGATATTTCCTTGTTATTGTAAACCGCCGGTTCATAATGTTGAAGTAAGAATTGTCTGCGCAAAGGTATACTGGGTTCTATATCTCGAAGCCATTTTGAATCATTGATTTAATGAAAATCATACTTATTATAAAACCCAGGTTGTGTGTGTGTGTCTGTGTCTGTGTCTGTACGTTTATATATTGGATCGTATTTCCTACATTTTTCAACCGATTTCAACAAAACTTCACAGGGCTACGTAAAATTACCTTGCGGTGGTTCTGACAACGCCCAAAATTGGAAAAACACAATTGTTTTTGCACAAAAGCAATTTGAAAACACGATTAACAGGCATCGCTAGAATGAAACGGGGGACAACTCGTATCGAGTTATACTTATTATAAAACCCAGGTTGTGTGTGTGTGTGTGTGTTCGTTTATATATGGGATCGGATTTCCTACATTTTTCAAGCGATTTCAACAAAACTTCACTTTTTTTTTGGCAGGTAGTGTTTCTTATTGTCTTGAACACTTTTTTCTTCATTTTTACATTCAGAATGCTTTAAAAATTCCATTTATAAGACAATTGTTTATAATAAAATTCTGTTCAAGCGGTAGACTCATAACGATTGAAAACAATGTTTTTGTTTGAGTTTGACCAATACGTAAAAAAAAACAAAAAACAAAACAACAAAAAAAACTAATTAAGACATGCGTGTCCGTCAACCTTAAACAATAATCTTTGTCAATTTTATTTTTCAGTCTTTATGATGGTCGATACTTGATCTATCTCTTACTGTTACAACCCCGGGCAACGCCGGGCTCTACTGCTAGTATTGTATACATCTGAGAGTTTAGATATTACTGAACGGGTTTGTCTCCATGTATGATATCCATATGAAGGTCTCGATGTGATCTAAAGAGGGAATTAATTACAAAGGGTGAATTATATAGATAACTACAATCTTCAGCAATTCTGTCTAATTAGATTCATGTTTCCCACCTTTCCGTGTTCTGTAGTTAACAATAACGAAAATATTAATCCATGTAAATAGCACACTGATTCTCTAAAAATTCCTTCGATTCTATGAGTATTTTATTCAAAGTTCCTGGCCTGAATTAAACGGTTGATTTCAGTCTCAAATACCTGATATATTTCCTTCCATGATGTTAGGAACGTATCAAGCTTTTGCATATGCCCACGCATTTGCACAATTCATAATAATTGACTGTTTATACCCAGTCATGTTATTTATCGTATTTGCATATTATAGGACAGAATATATAATAATTGTCTCAGAAGCATTTTGTTTGGTCTTATCTATTCTTATAAAAAGTCTCGAGGACATTATTAACCCATATTCATTTTCATTCTTCAAGTGTCCTTTTCGCATCCCTGTAATTTCTGCTGCAATTTTTTCAAGCTTTCCTTTGAACAATTCATGTAATTATTTATTTAATCTATTTGCCTTTCTTTATTTCCAAACCTTCATTCATTGTTCTGTCAATTATGTTGTCTCGGTTTGTTATAGTAGACTTGCTTCTTTAACTAACCCCAAAGAAAAAATTCACACGTTGATATGTCAGGAATCATGGATAACCGCTCATGCATTAATTAGGGAGATAGTTTTCAATCATCTTGTACGTTGTAACCTAGCAGGTCACCTGGTTGAAAATCTAAAACCTACAGCAATATTTTAAATATCTTAGATAATAATCCAGACCCGATTAATTTTTTTGTCTAATTATTTTTTTTTTTTAATTTTTTCACAATGATTTTTGTCATGTTTACTGGGATATTAAGGTTTACTATTAGAAGTGTTGGATTTTAGATATTATAATGTTATTATTGTAACTTTCTTTTCGCTAGACAAAACGACCGCATTACTGAACATTATTTTCAAGTCTCTTCATCACTACTTTGTATCCGACGATGACTTAAATTGAATAGCAGCCTAAAGAATATTTCACACTTTACAACTTTCCAAAGGTCGTGATTCTCCGCCTTGTTTCACAATTATCACGACACTCGAGGCAAGATACTAATTTGCATTTTTTCATATTTTTATCTCTGTTCACTTGACATTGTTCCTTGATGCAATGCCATTTTGATAGATTTTCCTCACTTTGTTTACACCAATTAAACCCGACATCGTAACCATAAGAGCTCGATTCTTTAAAATCTCAAAAGATTTCATCTTTCTCTATTTTCGATGTGACTGACCTCAGAGTGTTTGTGGGGGTCAGGGAATGCATACTTTCCAGTGTAACTTTCTCCTTTTTCACTCATCTAGCGTTAGTAATATTCACCTTACTGAATAAGATTCAGGTACTGATTCATACATATTTCATGATATTGGTTATGGTTTAAAATCATCACAGTTGCACATGGCCGAATCAATAGAACCTGGATTTGTATGTCATCATTTTGATTTGTCGAGAAGGTGACTTTTTCATGTTATCGATCTGGTAGCGTAGAAAGTGCGTGAAAATAATGTCCCAGTTTGACCGAAGCCTTGTGAGTGGAAATGGTTAGATATATTTGGCAGCCGTCAATGTTTGTGCTAGCATGTCACAAGACATCAGGACCGAAAGTTTGAGCTTGCTAATTGAGGTAAATGATAATATGCGTATTTATTCATATATATATTTATTAAAATATATATATATGTGTGTGTGTGTGTGTGTGTAAGTGAACATTGAGGCCATCATATATGTGCGTTGACCTCAATGTCTACTTTCATATTTACATAAAATCTAGTCCTGATATCGAGCACTTTAACTCATAATTATATAGCATACTTTAATACACACACACACACACACACATATATATATATATATATATATATATATATATATATATATGTGTGTGTGAGTGTGTGTCTGTGTGTTTGTGTGTATTTTCTCTTTTTTCTAGATATACAACAAATCTTAATCAAACTATATATTCATTAAAAATCTTTATTAAATGGATTACAATCACCTTCAATGAATTTTGATTAATCTGAAATAAAAATATAAATTAAGATGTGTAAAAATAATTGAACACTTATATTTACACTCTGTGTTTTTGTTTTAAATCATTTTGCGCACATGTAAAAATCAAAATGACACGTGTTCATATTTTTGGTAAGCCGTGTATACTGTGACGTCACCCCATGCCTCTGCCCCCGTGCTATCCTTTGACGACCAGCGTGACTTCGTATTGGTCGCGGCGCCAAATGTGACGTTCTAACCCTTGGCTGATTCGGATGGAAAGCTGGTTAGATTCGGTATCAGCTTTGTCATTCCCAGCTCGCCTCCAACATCTGATTACCGAAGTAACTGCTTTGATTTCCAATCTAAACTACCCACGTTGTGATTTGATCTTAGGAAGACGAAATCAATTAGTCGTCGGGCCGTAATGCAAGCCGAATTCGAGTAAAGGTGACACTGCACAAGTATATGTAAAAGAAAATAAAGTAACAACTCGAAAGATTCAAATTGGTTAAAAAAAGAATAACAAATATCTTTATATCTGTTTGCTCAATACAGGCCTGCGTCTTTCTCCCAAACCGCTTCTATGGATACGTGACACTTTGCGTTTGTTAGGCGAGTCTTAATATCTTAAGTTGTTTTTCAAGAAACTGGTTTTTGGTATCTTCAGGCGATATTCCTAAAACTTGTTTTGGTGGTGTGAGTCCAAGTCGTTCTTCAAAAATAAATTGTTTTTGGTTAGAAGTCTAAGTCGGAATGCGTGGATATCTTTCAGTCAGCTCCTGCGAGGCTGGTCCCCGAGCTCACAGCTCAACTCTCTGTGCTCTGTCACTCTGTCTGCGTCTGCCCAACTGCCTCTTCCAACTGCTCTGGGGACGTTTGTTTATATGGACGCCGACCAAAACCTGGCACGGGCCTGTCGTGGTTTGGGTTCCTCGATAATTCCAAATCCACAATAAGGATTTTCTGTTTTCGGAGAGGAAAATTTATCACTTTCCATTTTTGGAAGTCCATTACTTCCTGCTTTAGAGGGGTTCTTAAGGGAATCGTCCTCCCAAATTCTTCCTTTCTCATATTGGTATTTAAACACCATCCCCTCAGAGGGCGTCAACAGGTTTCCCTTCTTTCTCAGATTGGTATCTCACACCAATCCCCTCAGAGGAGTCAACAGGTTTTCCTCTTCTCATATGTTTACCTTCGCCAACCGCTCACGCCACCACTCAGCTAATGAGCGCTTGGCAGCGTGGGTGCGGCTAGACTGACCTCAGTTTACAATTATCGCTCAAAGAAAAAAAATTATCTTCATTTTTCTTTTCTTTCTTTTCTCGACCAGACCCCTCACGACTCGTAGTGTGGTCCTTAATCTCTATCTTAACTGAATGTCATCTGGAATTTATCAACGAGATTTTTGTCAAGTGATTATCAGAATCTTCTTATATCCTTAACGCCTTCTTACTCTGTCGCCAACAATCCGTCCCGGTAACAAACTTTTATAATGGCTAGGTCTGGACATAAAACAGGTGGTCTCTTTCCAAAACTAAATGATATCTCCGAAAGATAGTTCATGGTTTATTCTTCTCCTTTTTCTCTTTTCCTTTCCCTTTTCTTTTGGCTGGTCTCAGCTGATCTTTTTTTCTTGGTCGCATCGTCGACCTAATTACGATTATCTTCCAGCATTTCACCCTGCGAGCCACTTGACCAATTTGAAATTTTCATTATTGCCATGAGCAGATTGCTATCGCCCTTCCTCGCCGCTTCATGTCATAAATTAATTCTGTCAGATCCGAGATCTTACGAACTTCCTATCTTCTGCGAAAAAAAAAAATTTTCTTCGCAAATGTAACTAAATTCTTTAACACTTTTCTTTGTTAAAAAAAATAACATCGCTCAGTATGTCTTTCGTGATAGCTTCTTCTCGCCTTAAGTATTTCTCGCTTTTAATTTTCACGCTTAAAAAGTTAGCCAAAAGTTAAATAGTGTCACAATACTGTAGTCAAACAATATAACTCATTCTGTATGCAAAAGTGTTCAGTTAGACACTAAATTATATATATATATATATATATATATATATATATATATATATATATATATATATATATGCAAAGATCAAAAGAATTTCCTGAAGCTTAAAAAGATTGCATATTTGGAACCAATAATAAAAGAGAAAGCGACAAAAGGCTATCAAAACGATTTGAAATACACTTCTCCTTTGTGTAACAAATTATTTATAAACGGAAAGCCTTTGCTATGATGATATCACAATCAAAAACTGACTGACCGCGAAAAATAGCAGCAAGAACAAGTAGACATCAAGTTTGGCAAGCCCAGGCAAATCTTGCTATGATCATTGCGGTTCTTCAATACTCAGCGGCCAATGTAGGAATCAATTTTCAGAAGTTTAAAGTGCGACGAAATCTGAACAATGCTGATCTTCATGGCAGAATGCCTAGAAAAAGGCCATTGTTTGCAAAATAGGACAAGCATGCTCACCAAAGCTCATATTAATAACCTAGAAAATTTCTAGCAGGTTTTATGGTCAAATGAAATCAAAATAGATCCTTCTGGGAATAACAATAGGTGGTATATCTGACGCGCTCAGACTACGTCTTTTGATGAGAAATATTTGATACTAATGATTAAAATGGCGGTGAAAACATTACAATTTGGCGGTGTTTTGCTGCAACAGAAACGGACAAAATAATACACATGAACGGTACAATGGACGCTTCACGATACCAAGCAATTTTGAAATAAATTGTCTCGTTTTCTGTTCAATGTTGGGTTTAGGTCTGTGCTGGATCTAAAAAAAAACAGGACAATGATCTGAAACATCAAAGCAAATCCACAAAAGAATGGTTTGCTAAAAAGAAATTCAAATCATGAAATGTCAATTATCTCTTCCAGAGGGACGCCAGTAAAAATGATGGAAATATCATAAGAACATATACATTTGTCAGTCTACGGATAACGCTGTACGAATTCAAACGAATCTTTAATACTGAAAGAATAATACCGCTCGAAAACTGGTTGTAATATGGTGGTAAGCCATTTAGCCTGGCCATTTTGAGAACACCCTATCATTGACCCTATCATTGACAAAATGGTCCTCAATGAAACCCCAACCTTTTGCGTTTTAAGTAAACCATACTTAAGGGGACGGATAGAAACTGGGGGTCTAATTAAATATCAATAGTCTATTGATATATGTGCTGATACCTTATATCACAGTCAGTTTCTCCTCCTGTTATTCCTGAAGATGTTTTGAACTGATGATATTTGCCACGATTTCGCTTGAATTTAGTTTCGAAAGCGTCATGTATAGGCATATTGATGATTTTTCAATGGGTTCCCCTATAAGACCCATTTTAGATAAAATATTTGTAGGATTCCATGAAGAGAATGTATTATCTAAATCAAATAAACCTGATGCTTATTTTTGTTATATGGATGACACTTTTCAACAACGAGACTGAAGCTGACCATTTTCTTTCGTCCCTGAATTATATTAATCTAGCTCCTAAATTTACACAAGACAAGGAAATTAATTCTTCCCTCCCCTTTCGTGATGTTTTTGTTAGCAGATCTTCTTCGGATTTTTTTACTTTGCCGGAATTTACAGGTTTATAATCCCGTTTGAACTCTTTTTTGTCCCGTAAAACGTAAAATCTATTTAATTAAGACTTTTACTCATAGAACCTTAATGATCTGCTCAAACACCAAGCTGGACGATGACCTCAAGTTTATTAATACCACTGACTTCAACAATGTCTATCCGTTAGACATCGTTCAATCACTAATTAAGAACAAAATTTCGGGATCCAAACCGACTATAAAACAAAGATCTCCTGTGTACCTGCGCCTTCCTTGGCTAGGTACTATCAGGGATTGATATGATAAGTGGTTTTCTTTAGCAGTTCGACATTGTAACTTTACTCGTTTAGTTTTTTTTTTCTGCCAAACCTGTCCTTCTATCTATGTGGAAAGACGTTCTTCCTCCACATCATGATAGTTCTTTGATTTATTCATTTAAATGTATGTTCACACAACATAATGAGAACAACTCAAACACTGGATGTCAGAATAAAACAACATGTGCCAACAAAAATCCGAAATCTTAAGTATTCACCATCAGACATTCTGACCAAAACATACGGGTCTTCCATCGCGGATCACTTAATAAATAACCATAATTGTGACGGTAAATTCAGTGTGGACTGATTTTCCATCATTACACACTCGAATTACCACTTAAAATATTGAAGGTCATATATATTTTGTTCATGAGACCTTCATTATGCAATCAGAAGGATTTTTTACTGGGCCTCGAATTAATTTCAAATTAAATATTTTTATTCCATGCATATTGCCCGTCCCTTTTATTGATAATTCTATATTTATTAACCTCAATTCAGAACATTTAGGCGAGATTCGAAACCGGTTAGCTGACACGTTTTTTTAATTTTATCTTTTAGTTATTATTATAAGTGTTAATAAATATACGTTTAGTCCATTCATGGTTGTAATATATAAGCGAAATTCGAGCAGTCTGAGACCTTTGTTATTCGTCTCCCCAATGTCAAATCTTTCGACTGTTTCTGCCCAGTTTGTGTACTTTGGCATTCCAATCCCTTTGTATGTTGGTGATGTCTTTCCGAGGACATTTCGTTGGGTAAATGTTTATAATTCGTAGAATTCTTCCACTTTCTTGTCATCGGGCTCTAATGTTGGAGCATAGGCCTGGATGATGGTCATGTTGTATAGTCTGGTTCTTACACGAATGGAAATGAGTCTGCTGGAAAAATGATTAATGCTGAAGACACTGTGTGTAATTATTTCATGATGCTTCTTTTCATCTCCAGAAAACTAAATTTTATGTACATCCTCCTTAGTTGTTTCACCCAGACGGAATCCATCTGATTTCAGATACAGCCATGATATACAAGCGATTACAGTTCAGTTCTTGGATTCTTCCAGCGGTATATAGGGTGAGGGAGTAATTTTTTCCGGTGATAACCTGATACAATGTTTCACAGTAGCCGACTTTTCACGCCCATCCTGAAACGAATCAATGAGACGCGCGGTCGTTTTTAATCCGGGCCTCGACTGATTCGGCAGAGTTATATTTTGCTTCACTTGATTCATAATCCTTTCAGTAGGGGTTGTAGATAAATTGGTGGCGCTCAGCTCCTCTCCAAGTCTTTGGCCGACAGCCGAAAACCACTAATATGATGGGGATAGTAAACTTTTGTCGTATTGAATTCCGATGTCGGAGTGAACGGACGTGTTTTCTCATTGCTCAAAGAAAGCGAGGTTGATTTTAAGGAACGTCTTTATTGTTTTCATTATTCATTTATTCTTATATTTTCTTTTATTTATCATATTATAATATTTATTACGTTATTATATATTATATGCATAATTTATACTCTTTTATACATGTTCGTTTATTTTTAAGATACTTCGTGCTATACATCGAATTTTTAATTTTGAAAAATGTGTTATTTAGCAAGTGTAATTTATTAAGAATATCTCACTAATAGTTATTATATTAAGAACATTTAACGGATCAGTCACCTACGCTCCATGCGTGATATACGCTTAGGCGATCATGTAACTTTCGATACATGACTGACTAGGCAGATTTATTCGTGCACAAGTTGGCCATTTCTTTCTGCAGTAGACATATTGCCATCAAAGGCTACATAACCTAATCTGTTCTGATATTTATCCATAGTCGGGGGGAAGGCTTCATACCTTTCCCAAGTTAATTAGCACGTAAATGAATGTAATGGTATCGACTGGAATTCGAACGCGGCTCTCCCATTCCTCAATCCAAGACCCTAACCAATTATAAATTACTTATATATTAGCATGAATAATTCTAATCTATTTTTATCTAAGCGTAATATTTCTTTCCTTTTTACGAAAGTGGACGTAATTTTCGAAATGTTAGGAAAGTATTTTGAGTTGTAATGTTTATTTTGTATGTCTGACTGTTGCTTAAGTGTCGTCGATTTCTTTGTCTACGATTTATAATTCAGACATTCTTTTTAACAGCATTTGGCACTAACTTTATTCTTATGACCTTTTCTTATTTATTAATTTTCATGTAAAAGGTTTTCAGATTTATTGGAATACCGCTTCCAGTTATAACGCTATTTTGTTTCGTTTACTACTAATCAATTTTTTCAATTATTTATCTTTCAAATATTTTAAAAACAATAATAATAATAATAATAATAATAATAATAATAATAATAATAATAATAATAATAATATTAAAATGTTTTTAAATATATTTGAAATGTTATTATTTTCTTATATGTTTATTTCTATTATTATTTATTTAAAACTATATATAATAATACATTTGGTACGTTTGATGAGGAAACGTTTACTCCGATATCTATTGTTATATACCTACATACATATACATATATATATATATATATATATATATATATATATATATATATATATATATATATATATATATATATATATATATATCAGGTCATCCGATATGTTCTGTCCGAATTTTGATTAAAGAAGACAAGTAACCAAATTTTATATTTAATTACAGATTCAATCAACAATGTATTTTCCCTTATTATCTATGACTTCCTTCCATCTATTAACAAGCTTACTAATTCCATGACTGTAAAATTCTTTTAGCTTTGATTCGAAGAACTCACAAATGCCAATTTTAATCTCTTCCTGTGTTACAAAAACTGTTTCTTCCAAATGATTCTGTAAGCTACAAAACAAATGGTAGTCTGAAGAAGCAAGATCGGGAGAATAAGGTGGATGGCGAATTTTCTCCCAACCAAGTTCTTCTGTCTTTTGTGACGTGATACTTGCTGTGTGGAGTCGCGCATTGTCCTGATGAAACATTACCTTTTTTCGATTCATTAGAGCAGGTCTTTTTTTTCCTCAATCGCTCTAATTGCTGTCAGTATATTTGAGCATTAATTGTTGCATTAGGTGGTAAGAATTCAAAGTGGATTATTCCTTGGCGATCCCACCAGATTGAAAGAAGAAAGTTTTGGCTGTGGCTGGGGTCCTTCCCCTTTACCAAGCCACTGTCTACGAAGCTTAACATTTCGATAAAAGATCTATTTTTCGTCGCCAGTCACAAGTCTATCCAAAAAAGGTGAAACAGGTTGGCGAGAATGGAGAGAAGAGCAGAGCAGATGTCAACTCGGAATTTGAGGTTGTTTTCAGACAATTTATGAGGCACCCATTTTCCAAGTTTAGGAACTTTTCCAAGTTTTTGAAGATGACGATGAACAGTTGTATGGTTTGAACTAAGAACCACTGCCAATTCCTCAACTGATAAAGCAGGATTTTCCTCAAGGTCTGCTTCAAGAAGCTTTTCATCAAACTCAACTAGACGTCCGGTTCGATCTTCATCTTCACGGGTGAAATCTCCACCTCTGAATTTTGCAAACAATCTTCTGCAAGTACTTTCATTCACACATTCCTCTCCATAAACTGAGTGAATATTTCTAGCCGCTTCGGCTGCTGAGTTTCCTTTCTTGAACTCATAAAGCATTATGTGCCTCAAATGATTCTTGGGTACTTCCATGTTAGCAAGGTTTTAATCAAACAAAATTTAATTTTATTGTTCTCTGAAATCAAATTTGATCAGTTTAAATGCATCTAAACATAAAAATAATGTTCAGTTCCATTAGACATTATAAAATACTCTTTAAATTTCGTTCATTTCAACAAAAAGTTAAAATTCGGACAGAACTTATGGGATGGCCTGATATATATATATTGATAATATTAGTGGCCAATATATATATATATATATATATATATATATATATATATATATTCAATGAGGATAGAATACAGGTAAAGCTCAATGACCAGGACAGAGTAAGAATATAATATAAAAGGCTCTATGGTTATAGAGAGGATGTAATATCGATCTTCCGATTCATCACAAATAGTATAAAAAAAGAACAGTAAAGCCCATGGTCATGATGCTAAACACGTAATAAATGTATTGTCTAAAGAATTTCAAGACAACAATCTATACTTTTTAAACGTATAAACCTTTTAATTCTAGTACATGCAATTATTTTTAATGAGCCAGTATATCACACATTTTCCTGTAAGTTTGAATCATCTTTACTTGGGCGAAATTGTAGTCTACTTCCGGAATCTGTGTTAAGTTAATATTTCTTCTGGACACATTTGGTGACTCACATATATGCTATTGCCTGTAGGCGCTAATTGTCTGTATTAGTGTCAAATTCAACGATTTTTAAGCAATCAGCAGGCTATTATCATTTGAAGAATTGTTAACATCTTTTTTATGGCCATAAGCAAACGCTGTCAAAAGTATAGAGCAATATTTAGCTCAAATTACCATTCAATCAATACAGATTATATGATTTTAATGGTATACTATAAAGAACTGCAAAATCACCTTCATACATACCGAACAATGGCGCGTGGTCGATATTTAATATATAGAGAAAGCGACAATTTCTTCAGAAAGTAAAGACATGTTGGTTTGGTTTGTTTTACGGCACACCAACCTCAATGTTGACAAGATTTTTATAGCTGGCAATATTTTTTTTCCAAAAATGTATTGATAGTAATATTTTTTTTTAAAAATCTATTGCTGGTAATAATTTTTTTCAAAAAAAAGTATTGATGGTATTAAACCTATTTTTTATATTTTCTTTGAATTTTGACCCCTTTAGAGGGAATTAAGTATTTGTTCAGAGCTGGGATACTAACAGGTTGACCTGGAAACATCAGCATTAAGCATTAAGATGTGGTTACGATCTCCACAAGATCACCAAATCAAAGGCCTCGCTGTCGGTTGTAGTTTATCGTCATACCGAGGACATAAAATACATTTTTCCAGAAGTTACATATAAGCAGATATATAATTATGTATTAATTAAACAAAAAAAAATGAAAACTTTATTTTATCCGACTGTAGCTAAAAGGGAAAGAAGTTTTTCCATTCCAGGTTTAAGGAAATTTGGGTTTTTCACCGGGAAATAATTTGAAAGACGTTTTTTGTTTTTTCTCACTTTTACGTATTTTCTGTGTGTTATGTCTCTCACTTTCACTCCGTATAACTCATTACCGCCTTCATTGAGGAGGGGGTGTTAAAAAAATTTAATGAATGCAATATTTTAGAGCAACTACTATTCTTATATTGATTATGAAAGTAACTGAGAAATCTCTGAGAACGATGAATAGAAACACTTCTTGCAAGAATAGTATTGCCTTGTAGTGCCCATGTACAACAGAAAGCTCTGTCGGCAAAGATACTAGCAAGATGCGGCTGATGGTTTTGAGCCTGTTATTAAATGTTTACAGACTTTTTCATTGATGAAGGAAACTTTTATCTATTTATTGCCCAAGGTGCCTGTTTGACGCTCAGTAAGTAATGTATTTTTTAAAGATTTTTTTTCATGTAATAATACTACTACTACTAATAATAGATAAATAATGTGGGAAATGTCAGTAGTTATAGAATTTTGACGTACTTAGCTATAAAAGGATGAACTTAATTCACATAAAGGAAAGGCGAAGTAATAATAACGAGAATGTAAAAACTATGTCGAAAGAGACATAGAAAAGGAATGGGGTCGAGTAAATTCTCAGAAAAAGTAAAGATAAAAAGAAATCCACCGGGAATTTAGTATGACACGCGTTATGTCGTTGTGTCTGTGAAAAGACAAGTGCAAACTAAATTATATGTTATTACGAATAAATGCTCTTGATAACAAGACGGAAATAAAAAATAACTCGAACAGTTCCAACAAATTCAGTTAATAAGAGAAACACAACAGCTGGAAAAAATATAAATAATATAACAAAACCTGAAGGGCGAACGATACTAGAGCCGAACGAAGAAGAATAAAATAGGTCAGAACCTTGTTCGCCATTTGCTGATCCGTGTTCGTATAAAACCCGTAGTTCAGGTAATAATAGTGTCAGGGAAGACTGGGTTAAAATGTTAAGTGAAGAACAGGTTTAATCACATCAGAGACGTTAATAATACAGTAATAAAGAATACAGTAGTTCAGTGCGGCAATGCTTACGGCTCAACCTCTACGCGTTCCAATCCACTATCTAGCGACCGTTCCTATGAGCAGACGTTCTACTCATAACGGATGTAGGATTACATGTTCATGATTTAGTGTCGAGAATGTCGGTCGCCTTTCGACATTATATCTGTAATTATAATGCGCTGTAGTTTATATTGAGTTCTCCATGGATTTATATCCTTTCGGTAATTATGCCTAGCAGTGACAAACTGGTATAAGTGCACATCTTAAACCTACACGTGTTTCAGGACAACTTCTGAAGCGGTTTACCGTGATGTGACTCATGGAACCAACACACGAGAGATTTATGGGAATGTAAAGTCCAGTATTGCGTTCACCTTAATGATAATAAGGTTTAGTAAACGAACAACAAAGTTACTACTTCTACCCACTGACCACACCTACACGCATATATATATATATATATATATATATATATATATATATATATATATATATATATATATATATATATATATATGCTCAAACACTAATATTCCGTGGTTATAATTTATTACATTGGAATCGTAATCACGATCCAATTCATTAGACCTACAAATTTGTAGGTCTCATTCCTTTTTTATGTCTCTTTCGATATAGTTTTTACATTCTCGTTATTATTACTTCATCTTACTTTTTTCTTTCCTTAATGTGAATTAAGTTCATCCTTTTATGGCTAAGTACGTCAAAATACCTACTGACATTTCCCCATTATTTATCTATTAATTTTTTTTTTAATTTCCTTTGAATTCTGGTGTTTACACATTTCTTTCCGTGTCCCATCCAGGGACCTAAAGTTAGAAATGGCATCATGACACTATCCGCTGACAAAAAAAAAATAAATAAATAAATTACATAGATCAGGCCCTTCGTAAAGTGTGGGCTGTACTTGTCAGAACAATATTTATATTATTGTTATTATTATTATTACAGGAAAAAATTCTTTAAAAAAATACATTACTTACTGAGTGCCAAGCAGACACCTGGGGCAATAAGTAGATAAAGGTTTTCTTCGTCAATGAAACATTCAGTACACATTTAAAAAACAGGCTCAAAATCATCTGCCGCATCTTGCTAGTATTTTTAACGACAGAGCTTTCTGTTGTACATGGGCACTACAAGGCAATACTCTTCTTGCAAGAAGTTTTTCTATTCATCGTTCTCAGAGATTTCTCAGAGATTTCTCATTTCCTTTCACAATCAATACAAGAATAGTAGTTGCTCTAAAATGCTTCATCCTAGATTTTTTATAACACCCCTCCTCAATGAAGGCGGTAATGTTAATAGTACGCAGTGAGTTATACGGAGTGAAAGTGAGAGACAGAACTCACAGAAAAAGCGTAAAAGTGAGGAAAAAAACGTCTTTCAAATTATTTCCCGGTGAAAAACCCAAATTTCCTTAAACTTGGAATGGAAAATCTTCTTTCCCTTTTAACTACATTCGTCAAAAATATAGTCTTTATTTTTAAATTAGTTTTTATTTTTTTGTAAATAATAAGTAATTATATATAAGTTACATTTGCTTTTATGCCACTTCTGATAAAATGTATTTGCCGTCATCAGTATGACTATAAAGTACAAACGACAGCGAGGCTTTTGATCCGGCATTTTGTGGAGATCGTAACCGAATATTAATTGCTCGTGTTCCCAAATCAACCATGACCCGGGATGGTAGAACCTGTTATGATCCCAGCTATGAACAAATAGTTAATACCCTCCAAAAAGGTCAAAACACTATGAAAGTATGAAAATAGGTTTAATACCAGCAATACATTTTTCGAAAAAAATATTACCAGCAATAAAAATCTTGTCGGCATTGAAATTGGTATCCCGTAAAACAAACCAAACCAAGATGTCTTTACTTTCTGGAAAACTTGTAGCTTTCTATATACATTAATAATGGATCACGCAAAATTGTTCGGTATTTATGAAGGTGATTTTGCAGGTCTTTAAAGTATACCATTAAAATCATATAATCTATATTTATTGAATGGTAATCTTAGCTAAATATTGCTCTATACTTTTGACAACGTTTGCTAAGCGTAGTTTTGATGGCCATAAAAATGGATGTTAACAATTTTCTAAATGATAATAGCCTGCTGATTGCTTAAAAATCTTCGACTTTACTTTGGCACTAATGCAGACAATTAGCGCCCATAGGCAATAGCATATATGTGAGTCACCAAACGTGTCCAGAAGAAATATTTACTTAACACAGATTCCGGAAGTAGACTACAATTACGGTCAAGTAAAGACGATTCAAACTTACAGGAAAAGGTGTGATATACTGGCTCATTAAAAATAATTGCATGCACTAAATTTAGAAGGTTTATACGTTTTGTAAAAACTAGATTTTTTTCTGGAAATTTCTTCAGGGATACATTAATTACAGAGCTTATTACTTTGTGGTAAACACAATGAATGCAAAATTTACTTTTACGCTGCATTGTGGTCCGTTTAAGGACGGCCGTGTTTAGCATCATGACCATTGGGTTTACAGTTCTGTTCATAATATTTGTGATGAATCGGAACATCGATATAAGATCTTCTCAAATTTGGAAGAATTTAACTCGATAAGTAAATTTTGACTAGAAAAGAGATCAGCTAAGGAAACGTGAGATCTCAAAATTACCATTCTATTATTGAAGATATTACTTCGGTCTGGAATCTCGGATAAATCATCTGCGGAATATTTATGAGATATTCAGCTAATTGTTCGCTTCGAGAACATGATGGTTAACTGCTGAACAGAAAGGAATGCAGTAATAGCGTTTTTATGCAATTACATTCTATGCAATCCTTTTGTAATTATAGCAGCATTAGTCAATATGTAAATATGAAGACGGCTATCTTTGTTTGGATGATTTCGTCCCAAGCAATGCGACAATGCCATAAAGCCGAAAGGGTTTCTGATTTGTGGAAACTGAGAAAAAGGTCAATAAAATGAACAGGAATCAAAGAGAGAAGAAACATTTAATATTTGGAAGTTTGTAGTTGACATGAAATCTCGAGTATGGAAGAGTGTTCCACAGACGAGAAAAGAGGAAGAAGAAACTATTAGAATAGAATTTACGGTTGCATGGAGAAGTTGGATATTGAGGTCAACATTTAGGCGCAAGTGTCTGCTGATAATTAAACGCAATCTCTAGGTCATATGTATTGACCTCAATCTCCACTTTTATATTCTCGCTCTATCCCTGATACTGAGCACGTTATCACATAAATATAGAATACGTTGAAACTATATTTTTATCATATATATATAAATGACAATAGGAGAACTGTAGTTATTGCTGACGCGTTTCGATGTAAACTTTCTCAAAGCAAAATAACGAAATGAATGTAATTAAAGAAAGTAACTAATAATAACAAAAAACAGAATGTTCTTAGCAACTGAAGGAATGTAGAGAACGCTATTTTCATATTGTTAACTGAAAATATCGTCAGTTATTGTCACGTGTGGAGAATATCGTCATTATAGCTGTGTTGGCGGATTCAACAATTTTCTTTTGATTTTACGATATTGTTATGTACGTTTGTTTGGGAGAGCAGTAATTTTGTTAAGAAAGGTGAAATAGGGAAAAGGCCTGGGCATAGATTAATATTTGGGTAATATTCTATGGCGGCACTCTCTAGAATTTTTTTCTGAGTGAGTTATTTTCTTTTTTTATGAGTGTAGCATGTTTAAAATCAAAATAACTCACTCAGAAGGAAAATTGTGTGTGTGTGTATATATATATATATATATATATATATATATAGAGAGAGAGAGAGAGAGAGAGAGTATCACTCATTCGTTTTTGTAAGAAAATGATGATAGATTTTAAATCAATGTTATAATTTATGGAGAAAAATGATGCATTTCAATATTACTCAATGATCTTGCTGATGTGACCTGGATTTCTTCTTTATTTGGTGTAGGATTCATTCCCTTGTTCAAATCTAAATTTTATTTAAATCAAAGGGATTTTTTTTTTACGTGGTGCGTTTGTGAAAATACAGCTTGGTCTGACTCCTTTAATATTACATGTAATGCAATATTTTATTAAATCGATTCATGAGCACATTTCACCATTGATATTGCAGTTTAATTGTCACAGCAACATATATATTTTGAAGGTACAACCTCCTAACTGGTCAATTCTTACTCAACTTGACGTACATATTGTCTCATTTTAATCTTAGCGATGGAATCTCCAACTTCTGATTTTCCTCTTCCATATTTTGGATAGGAATCATTCCGTTGTTCAAGTTGAATTTTAATTAAATCAAAGGGACAAAATTTTCAATGGGGGCCCCTTTGGTCAAATTGAAATATATTTATCCAAGTACCCAAAGAGTCATTCTATTGTTCAAATTTAAATTTAATTTATATCAGATGGGAAAAAAATTTAGCTTTTTGCCCCCCACCCCGCTACTATGATCAAAATGAAATATACTTATCCACCTACCATAGGTAATATAGTATAAAAATATATATGTTTATGGGGTCTATCTCCAAAACACTGACGCTATCAATTTATGCTCGGTCAATGATTGCAGAATGTACCTGTCTCGGAACGTCTATCATCATTATTTTAATTGTTGCCCCCAAAAGAATATGTTTTTACATGCAGTACAAATCTGTGACATTTCTGGTTTTAACATTGAAAGCCTGAAATTGATCTTTGCCAACTGTAGAAAAACGAAATTCTTTAAGTCAAACGAAAGTACTTAATTCGATATCCATAATGCTTATGACAAACCAGATTTGGGCATCTCGAGGCGGTGTAATAGCAAGCTTGTCTCGCTAGAACTATTATGAATGAATTGTGAGTTCTATCCTCACTGAGTGCCCCGTATTTTCGGTCTTGTGATACGTTTAATCTATGCTTGAAGAATCATTATGACACACCAGATTTTGATTTTGTCCGGCATAAATTTTAAAATGCAGCGCCTCCACTCTGGTGAAGCAAATCTGTGACATTCCTGCTTTTAAAACTAATGGTTGAAGAAGCCTAAAATTGAACTTTGCCACTCGAATCAAGACTTCATTTAATATCTAAACTGTTTATACTGGTTAGCTATTTTGTACACTGTAGGAAAAGTAAATTCTTTAAGTCGTCTTTAATTAGATATTCACATTTCATATGCCAAAAGAGATTTTGATTTCGCCTGGCATCGCACACTCACTAACATTCCAAAATACCAGGGTCGTAAAACATTATTTCTGTAAAAGCCCGCCTGGTTTTCACAGCAGTCATTCAAAGCCAGTGACTATAAAACCAACGCCATTTTCAACCAGAAAGTCAGATCCAATCAGGATGATTTAAATGAATGACTTCCATGTCAGGCAAACGTAACCTACTCTCGAAATGCCCAGAGTCTCAGCAGCGACACAAAGGAGATTTTATCAAGGCCGATGTCTTTGACAAGCGACACAATCAGCTGTGAAACAGCTCAATCGATGGTTCATTTTACCACGTGTATCTCTCATCTACTTCCTTGTGCTATATCCGAACGAACTCTCAAGTCACCCAAGATTGATATACAGTATGCCGGAAATATTTCAGGATAATTTTTTCTTTAATGTCGGTAAACCGTTCTATATTGGTGACATTCGTTCCAGTGAACCTAGCAGAAAGGAAATTCGTTGTAGCTGTAAAGGAAAAGTGACCTGGTCAGTTTTATTGTTCCCCGTGCGCAGCCCTAATTGAGGACACAGATGGCGCAAAAATAACTGATGGTGGTCAGATGATGTTATTCCGGGCCGATTTTTAGGAAAAAATTTTTGAAGTGTTCATTGTCTTTGAAATATCTGCTAAAGTCTTCAAAATATTTCATATAACTGAATTTGCACTTGACTACTTGCACAAGATCAATATTCTTTGCTAATGGTAATGGTAATATTAGCTGTTTCCTTATAAGGAAATATTTCGCATTCACTGTCAGCCAGTCGGTTGAAATTCATAAAATCCTTCACTTCAAAAACATTTTTCAGGGAAAATGATTATATTGCATCAATTTCTAGGTCTTCTACTAAGCAAGTTGGTTCCCTGTGTCTTGCTAAACAATTTTTTTATCTTCAGAATCTATCTAACATATTTATTGATCTACCATTTGTTCATAATTTGAATTTTGTTAACATATATGGTCTGGTGTTCATGCTATACATTTGCACATCCATGATAACATCGAAAGAAGAATCTGCAATATTATTGTTCCTAACCTGGCATCTCGGCTTAAGTCACTTTCCTACCGTCATAATGTAGCCTCCTGTGGCTTTTTTATAATTATTTTTATAGTAATTGTTCTAATAAACTACTCACTATGGTACCTAGATTTTACAAAGTTAAGCGCAGTACTAGATTAGTGGCAAGTCTCATCATTTTACACTTGAAATAGCTACATATAACCGTATTTTCAAATGTCAATCGTTATCCTGTCTTAATTCTTGTTCTTTTATTGATTTCGCTCCATAATAGCATTTTCTCTCTCCCGAAAAGTATTTCTAACACACTCTAACACGGCTTGAGTCGTAGTGGTTGTATTGCTTTGCTTGGGGTGAAATGATAAAGAAACGGTTTTCCTGAAGTTTAGTAGAAAAGTTCCGTCTTATCCTCTAACAGAGAGAGTAAGGTCGCTCCAAATCTTAGGCCTATATCAGTTGGTCACTTTCTCAAAGCCGGATACGGTTGATTATTTTGTCTGGTATATGTAGTTCTAATTGTAGCAGTGAAATATGCGCTTGAAAGATTCTTCATTGTTACTTTACTCTGCCACGATTAAAAAAAATGTTTAAACTACTCCCCGTGTGTGAAGATTTCGCGTGAGGCATCTGGAGATCGAGTGGGTGTTGAAAAAGATCAGTATTCACATTTACATCACACAAACGGCTGAATAAATTTTAATATTTTCATGTAAATTTTTACACCAGAGTTCGTCGATGAAGCATTGAAGATAACTTGAACGGAAACGATGTATTTTACAGTATTAACCCTAAAATAATAATAAACAAGGGTGATATCAGTCGGTCCCTTATAAAGAATTATAAAAACATACATTTTGACCGAGTAGTTTATGTTATTGTTGTCTGAGATTTATGAAAGTGGTTTTCCAGGTTCCGGTCTTTTTAGTAGTGATGAGATGGTTCGTTCACTAAGCAAGGAGGGCAGCCACTAGCACGAAAGTGGTTACAGAATTGGAGCCAGAACAAAGAAGAGTGATAGATGAAAGGATGAAGGGACGGATAGGGAAGCCATTTTTCATCACTGGTGTCTGGAAGAGTTGAACGCCGTGTATGACATAGATGTGAGAGTTTTGATCTGACTAGATTATTTAAGAATATCACTCGAGTCTAGCTGTTACAGTTTTTGTTTTGTAGCATCATGACATTTTGGATAAAAACTCCTCTTCAAGCTGCCTGTCTTATGTAAAAAAAAGAAGCCATTGAAAGAGAATACGAGAAATCACAAATTACTCAATGCACATCTGTGTATCCATGTTGTCAGTATAACGCTTAGAATCGTATTCAGTTGGAAAACGTGTATAAAATAATTTCACACATCTCTTATTTGTTATAGGTAAATAAATTATAGTTTTCAGTTGACAACAAATTAAATAATTTCTTGTGAATATACATTTTTTAAAATACTCTCTCTCTCTCTCTCTCTCTATATATATATATATATACATATATATATATATATATATATATATATATATATATATATATATATATATATATATATATATATATATATATTTGTCTGACGATCGCAAAAGCTTGAAACCCAGGGTCACAAACTCACATCAATCCAACCAAATATGTTAGCTCTATCTCTGATATTGAGCCCTTTCCAATAAGTACCGTGCATACAATATATAAATAATTATATATATATATATATATATATACACACACACACACACACACACATACATATATATATATATATATATATATATATATATATATATATATATATATATATATATACTACATTTTTTATGTTTATACATTCTTTTTATAGATGCAAATATTTAAGTAAAGTTTCTGTTTATACTAAACAGTATTAACGATATTTACCGGCCTGAATACCCCCAAAATATTTGTATGTATAAAAAAGAGCGTATAAACATAAGAAAATGTCTCAATATATATATATATATATATATATATATATATATATAGATAGATAGATAGATAGATAGATAGATAGATAGATAGTTTATGAAAAACTAGGTAATCCGTATGGGTAGACCCAAAGTCGAAAAAATCCAGAGAGCTCAATGTAAATCCAAAGCAAATAATTTAAGTAAAAATTGACCACTTTAATGTTCCATGTAATAAATTATTTCACCACAGCCCTTTTAAAGGACTGCGGATCATCAGACTTCACTTACAAAGGTTGAAACGAAAAATGAAAAGAAATTTACACATTTTTGACGGGCCGTATTAAAAATGTCTTTTATATATGCATATATATATATATATATATATATATATATATATATATATATATATATATATATATATTTAAAGACATTTTTCATGTGTATAAATTCTTTTTATAGATACAAATATTTAAGTAAACGCTCTGTTTATACTAAACAGTATTAACAACATTTGCCGTTATGAATATCCGAGAAATATTTGTATCTATAAAAAGAACGTATAAACATAAAAAAATGTTTTAAAATAATTGTCGGACTTTGTCCATTTCATAATGTGTGACGTCATTTGATAGGCATCGAGCAGATATGAATGTATGAGAGAAAATCATGTAGAGTTGTCGTTTAAAAACCTAAACGCTCTTCTGTGGCTCAATCGGTATAAGCACGTCAGGCTATATGACGGTTCCGTACACGATACAGGTTCGATTCCTGTCGGAGAACGCATATTTTCTATGAAAATTTTTCGGACATTCGGCCCGATAAATGTTGTTAATACAGTTTATTATAGACAGTGTCTTTACTTAAATATTTGTATCTATAAAAAGAACATATAAACTTTAAAATTTCTTAAAATAATTGTCGGACTTGTCATGCATTATATATATATATATATATATATATATATATATATATATATATATATATATATATATATGCGTGTGTGTTAATGTACATAATATCACATATCGATAGCACGACTCAGATTTTGATGCAAACAAGCAACCCACAAGTGCAAAATATACACGGTAGGCTGCGACTTTGCATGAAACTCCTAGTCGTGATATTATGTATATTCACTAATATATTGAGAAGTGTTCGTATAAAACCTTAGAAAGAATATATACGTGCATGTATATATGAGAATACGTATGTTTTTATCATACTAACATCTATTTTTCATCATACTTTATCTGTCTAAAGTGACATAAGAAAAGCTTTTAGCCAGGTGAAATAAACTACATCCAACTTCAAAATATATTTACGTAATCCCAACTCATTATAAATAAACATTATTTAGAAGTAGTATAGAGTAAGTCATCCATTTGCTAGTTTCAATGCTTTTATTGGATTTTTCAAAGATTTAATCAAGCTATCAACTATAGTCTTTGGACTGCCCATGGTAGTGACTTGATTCTTTGCGATTCCTTCCAGGCCTTTGCTACTTTGCTCGCGTGACATAGTGTTCCATGTTCTTGAAAAGGTAGACATTCTTATCAAGCTGATTGGTTTCAAGTAGTATGAGTAATCCTTTCTCTAATATTTGACAGAAATTTTGACCATTCAACCGCTCGGCAAAAAGAATCAGCTCATATTTCCAACTAATGCCGACACCGTCCCACACCATTACTCCAATCCATGTTTCATGGTCGCCTGCAGATATTCTGTGTCCCAAGTCTCATTCAGCTTTCTTCACAAACCTGCCTCGAATTCGAATATTGGCAGAATTTACTTTCATCTGAATGAATTACAGACTGCCAATATTCATAATCTTTTCTCTCGAATTCTCTCGCCCAATCTATACGTATGTTCATGTTAAACCCTGAAATCAAGGGCTTCTATCTGGCAACTCTTCATTGATAGGCTAGTCCTTTCAGAGTATATCTCACCGCGTATGGCGACATTTCCATGCTGTTGGCGAGATCTTTGACGCTATGACGATGGTTTCTGATAATTTCCCTTTTCAGTACAATTTACCCTGGAAAAATCTAGCAATTTGTCCATTTGACTTGCCACGCTGATGCAATCCTATTATGTACTCCTTTAAATTCACAAAGTTCCTTACTTTTGAGAACTTTCATTGCATAGATTAGAGTAGCTTGATACTAAAACGGTATTGTCTGAATAAAAAAAGAAGGTACGTTATTACACAAGAAAAAATTGGTGTAATTAAAGGTGGTTAAAATCTTATCATAGCCCACTGTATCTATCTATCCTTATATATATATATATATATATATATATATATATATATATATATATATATATGTGTGTGTGTGTGTGTTATGTAAGAAGAATAAAGATTAATAAAATAAATCCAAACCTATTCGGGAAGGCGTGTTCGACATTTTTAAGGTCTGTATCACAAGTAAAGTAAAACAACGATTGAACCCGGCCTGATAATCCTTCAATCTGACGTTGAAAGTCGAGTAGCTTTGCTCTTATTTCCCAATCTTTATTCTTCTTACGTGTTTTGCCTCTACGTCGTACCGAAACCTTTTTCTTACCAGCTTCAATATACTTGGATCTTACTAACCAGCACTGAATATCGTAATATATATATATATATATATATATATATATATATATATATATATATGTGTGTGTGTGTGTGTGTGTGTGTGTGTGTGTGTTTGTGTGTGTGTGTGTGTATATATATAGTGTGTATTGCAGGATAAAAAAAATCCTAGGAGTTTTTGATTAATTGGAAAAACAATTATAAGGTGAATTTGGCATGCAGTCAGTTCTCAAAGTAATCCAAATCGGCATTTACCAATGAGCCTCCAGCTGTGTAATGCCCAGGCGGTGAAAATCAGGTATCTTTGACGCAAACAAAACTGTGAGTGCATACTTGCAAATTTACGTCTTTTGCGAGGAATTTCCCATGAAGTTGGTTGTCCAGGAAAGGAAGAGGTTGTTATCTGTTGTTGCAACATTCGGGTCGTAAAGTGGGCCTCACATTAACTTCCAGCCAAGCCGCCGTATGGTACCCTGGGCAACATATGCTTTGTATGTTTATGGAGGAACAGTACACCAGTTCTACTTCAGTTCATTTTGAACACGTTCCAAGAGCTACGAGTATATGTCCTTGGTGATGATCTGTCTCAGTGGCAGCAGCTCATTGTGCACCTGTTGTTTCTAGTCTACCAGATACAGAGCATGATCTTTCGCGGATGAAAAGTTAGACTTCTTGTGGGTTCTTAATCTCAGAATTCCCGGGAGAATTGAGCTGTAATTTCGCATTTATTCATATAAAGTCCATAATATGGTTTTTATTTAATTAGCTGTTATGTTTCTCTAACTCTTCAAATGTTGAATGTATAACTAATTCTGATTTCTATTTTCCCATCTTTACACTATATTAATTGTATCTTGTCCTCTGTTCTATCACCCATGAAATAAAAATAATTGTACGGAAAATAAGGATCTATTTACAACAAATCGTCTTTAAATTAAGTGGTAGCAGAAAAATTATCGTTGAACTTTTAAATGGTAAGCTTAAATATTAATTCAATAATTAAATGAAGTGATAAATTTTTAGTTTTTTTGTAGTTTATTGCTGCCTATCGTATCTATTCCTCCCTAGATATTGTGATGATGGCCAAAACAATAATCCTCCAAAAAAGCTAGTTTAAATGCCATCCGATAGGGCGGCTTTTAAGCTAGCTTCTTAAAATTTTAAGCCAGCTGCAATTTTGGATACAAAAGGAAAATAAGAGGGTGTCCTAGGGAAAACCCAAGTCTAGCAGCTTGCGAGTGTCATACAAGGCAGACTTTTTGGCACTGACATGCACTTGATTAAATGAAGGTCTGTTGTAGGCCTTGCATATACTTTCTTATTAATACAAAATTTATTTTTGTGTGTGCATGTGTGCATTTATGTGAGTTGTTATAACTGTTTCGTAATTTTAGTATACAGTCTAATTAAGAACAAACATCCTCATAAAATTAATAACGTTGATAATAAATAATATACATACACACATGCATATATATATATATATATATATATATATATATATATATATATATATAATAGTGAGCCAATAATCGGAGGAGTATTCCCACGAAACGTTTTCTTCCTATCAACCTCCTGGAGCCGATGGTCTTTGAGCGAATGTTTATACCCATTCATAGCTAGGTCGACACTATAAACACTCAAATCCAGACACATGATCTCCACCTAAGATCAATGACAGGAACCAATTTCTTACAAAGACAATTCCAATAGCCTAGCGGGTGAATAAAGCATGTATCATATATGAAGATGTCCTCTGCCATTGCATGCAGTACAAGATTCTCTCAAGCGGAACCTCATCTATGTAGTAACCAGGCTCGACGTCGCTTAACTTCAGTGTTCCAAGTGGAACCGCTGATCATAATTTGATCGTATAATATGAATATTTCTATTTGAAATTCTCTTAAAATTGCAATTACGCACTTAGCGATTGTTCAAAATATGTGACTGTTTTTAATAGCCTTCTGTTCCTTTCTCCCTTTTTTTTTTTAAGAATGCGACATGGTGCTGATAGTTCATAATAATCACATTTCTTTATTCATTTGATTATTCCCCTCGTCCTTACAGAAATTAAGAACTTGAATAATTTAATCCCAAAAAGATTATTCTCTAAACAGAACTGGATACATAACTTCAATTGAAAGACGTTACTTAGGAAGATCTGATATCGTTCACTAGCAAACCTTCTTCCTGGGAATCCACAGTGAGATATTGCCATATGAGTCCATCTTTGTTCATCATTGATAAACCAGGAGAACAAGTAGGATGTAAAACCTGTGGGCTACCATGTTTTGAGTTACTGTGTATTGCAAACATTCTCTCGTAAGCAGTCTTGGCGTGTCAAGAGTGGTGATTCTTCGGCATAATCTAGAGATATGTTTCATTAAACGGATATTCACACGAGATCGTAAGAGGATTATCTGCAAAGAAGACGCCAAGAAATCTTTCTTAGAATTGACAAGAATATGCTTGCCCGGTTACAAAACCTGGAGGTTAGAAAATCGGCCCCTACTATAGAAATTGTGCACGCACCTTGAGAGTTATTTCCCGGTTTAGATGTTGCTTACAGGAAAACCAATTATTGTCCCGGAACATTATATCTCAATTCTTAGTGAAAGGGGAAGATTTTCGATATTACCTGATCGATTAGCTCGGTTTGTGATATGCGGAAATCGGGTTGAAATGACGTGATAATGACAATGAATCGCTCACCTAGCTTGTGATTTGTATTGTAATATAGGTCGTCAAAACGGTTTTCGCAGATGGACTAGCGGATTTGAAAGACCGTATTAAATTCGATGTTTGAATGAAAAATCGCGAACTCTCTTTGTTCACTAGCTTCTAAAAAATTATTGCACAATAGTAAAAGATTATACGGCCAACTGAAAAAAAATCGGTATCACTGCATGTAAGGTAGGAAAGCCGCTAAGACATGAGGGATTACAGGGTTTAGAAGAATTAGGAAGAGAAATATTAATAAGAAGAAAGATTAATTCGAAGGAGAGTAGATAATGATTATCATTGCTTTTAGATTTTTACAGATTAACGTCGACATGAATGCATGGAGCCGAAAGGGAGTTCCAATAGCCAGAAGTGCAAGTATAGAAACTTGTAGCATAGAATTTACGGTTACATCTAGCCAGATCAATTGTAAATTATGAAATCTTAACGCCTGTCTAGGACTGAACTTAAATTCAAAAAGTGTAAGGTCCATAGGGAAAAGGTAATCCAAACCATTACCATGAAATTATTTATTGAATAGACAGAGAGGCTACTTTAAGGCGGTGGGAAAGTGACTGAAGCCGAGCTGCCAGATCAAGACTAATAATATTGCTGATTTTTCTTTGGATTTTATCAAGGAGTTCAAGATAAATAACAGGCACACCGCACCATATGTGCCAATACTATTCTAAGCATGGATGAATGGTAGACTTATTGATATTTAAGATAGATCCTGGATTGAAAAGTTATCTCACACGGCAAAATGAACAAAGTCTTTAAGCAGCTGACCTAGCAATGTACTCATTGTAGTGTTTTCACTTCATGTCAGCTGATGACGTTAGCCCGAGAAGGCACAACGAGTGACATTCCTTTGTTCCTTTTACTTTTTTATCCCTGAATTGTATTCCCTTAACAGAATATATATATATATATATATATATGACCTTAAACCAAGAATCAACTGTTTTACTCTACTATTGAGCAATTTGCAATAAGCAACGAATGCTTTATACTATTATACGGGTGTTTCAGTCTGAATTTCTGGGATGAAAAATGATCATTATTTACACTGTATACATTCAAACTACGAAAGTAGAATGGAATAATGTATTGCGTCTCGGATTTAGGAATCGGAGAATGTGGTTCGAATTCCAGTCGAGTTCATTACATTCACTTAGGCGTTAATTCGGAAAGATAGGAATACATCTCTTCTCCACAAGCTACTTGAAAATAATGAGACAGGCTTGGTTCTATGGCAACCGAGATAAGAGAAAAAAAAAACTCTGGAGGTAAAATCGGCCTGGTCCTATCAAAACTCGCCTTATAGGTCCTGCCTCTTTCGTCAAATGCTACAAGATAATGATTTTACAGACAAATCAACCTCGCATGTCCTCTCGAAGAAAGAAACTATGCCTGCAACTTGGAGCCGTGACAGATAATGATGGACTCCTCTGGCTTAGTACACGGGTTCGAATTCTGAGACAGGACACCGGGGACTTCTCTGATTTCGGAGAATTTACCTAAGGGTGAATTACCCACGCATCTTTAAATGACGACAACTTTCGTACTATTTACCTGAGCTTTGTTTTTGTTATCATAACATTAGGGACATTGTGTTCTCCGGCCGTGCTCGGGCGTATATAGATCAGGCTAACCTACAGAGTAATTGAAATTTAACTCCCTATTTTGTGTATGAGTGGCCAGCTCTGATTTAACACCCTGTGACTTTTATTTTTAGGGTTGGTTAAAGAACAGCTCTCCTATACAAAACCAAGATTTGAAAGAATTATAGACGTATTCCATACAAGGGTTTCTGGTGAAATCAGTTGACACCATTTCTGGGCGGCTCAAGCTGTTGGTAGCGAAATCTGGTGCCAATCTCAAATTTTAAATAAAAACTCATGCTATACGCTTTTCTCTCATATATATTTCTTGTAATAATTATAGTTAATTAATATATAAATTATAATAATTTTACAATGCCGAGTTACTTTAAATTACCTTGTACAACCCAAGCTAAAAGGGAGGTACTTGAATAACATCTTAAAAGCTGAAGCAGGAAGGGCTTATAATATTAGCTAACAAACGTATAGGAAAGACCTCGAGGACGACAAATAAAAAATAATAGAAAACAATAAAAGATTATTTTATAAGATAAAGCCCTAATGCATTAGACTTTCATTGTAATGAGTCTGGCCATAATTTAGATTTTAAAAATACTTTAATCTAAAAAAGTAATCTTTTCTAACATTTAACCTTTCTTAAAAATCTGTTGACAGAGTGTGGGATATTCAGTAACATTAAAATTTAAAAAATAACGATCTTACATTATCGGCGTATCCACTGTGCGCATAATTATAATCAATATTTACGATACGACATCTCTCCCTCTACACATATGGAATTCCATCATTAAGAACACTATTTTACTCTAATGAAAAACATCCCTACCACACACTAATACATACACACAACGCACACACTCAATTAATCTGAAAAATCGAATCATTCTTGATAATGTCTAAAGTTTTAGCCGAAAGCGCTCAGAAATATAAAACATTTGGACAGTTCTTACACACCCTTTGTCCAGAAAAGAAAGCTCTTGTGAGAACACAAGAAAAATTAAATAAAAAGCTTAAACGTAGTACCTTGTCTGTCGTTTTTAATAACATATGCATAAAGGAAGGATTGCTGCCTAAATATACAACTATATATATATATATATATATATATATATATATATATATATATATATATATATATATATGTTATTTAATAAAACAAGGACAAAGTAAAGGGTACCAATATAATCAGTACTTAAAATATTCATTAAATATTAATCATTTATCATATGGCAGAAATGAAGCTTAGAAAAAAAAAGTCACGAATTTTTTAACACGCCTGTGTCCTTCATCAACGCAGCTAGAGAAAAACAGAAAATTTGCATTACTCACTGACAGATGTGTTTTTTAGACGGTGTATTTTCTGGTTGAAATCATATTATTAACACAAAACTGATATCTGATTCCTCGCCGTGCGAAAATTTTTATGAAAATGAAATTAAATCTAAAATTCTGATAGTCATGTCTGTTACTACTATTTGGTGGTGTAGGGAGTAAGATTGTAAATATTGATGAAGAGCGTTATAGATTGCGAAGTGTACCATATATATATATATATATATATATATATATATATATTGTAGATAATCATATTTTAAATATATGTCCCGTTTTTATTTTTGTCGTAAACTGTATGTATTATTACTATCAGCCTATAAAGGGAAGCGATAGTCTGAAGCATAGCGGAAAAGCACAAACAAACACTGGTTTCTCTAAAGAAGGTGGACGCAGGCTCAAACCCTGTCGCAGAAAGAATTTTCTTTATCGAATTTCTCGAATGTGGAGGCCGATATATACACAGTTTTAAACAAAAACAAAACTGGACGGCTATGCTAAATGCGGGTATCGATTATAATAACGTGCGACGTTATCAAAGAATATCGGATTAAAAATAAATCCACTAATTCTTTATATATCCTCTTTGCCTTCCATCAGCATGGCTGATGCTGACCTCCAGGAGAGTGACTCGTGGTGCCTTCTCTGGCTAAAGTTCTCTGTTGATAGGAAGTGGAAAGGCTACATTGAATCTCTTCTAGCTCAGTCGCTATTATAATTGGTTCACTGTTTCATGCTAGATAATTTATTTCTCCTGAATCCGTCTTCAGTCAGTTATGTGCCATGCGTGATACATGCTTAGGCGATCATGTATCTTTCGATACGTGACTGACGAGGCAGATTTTTCCGCTGTATGTTGCCATTTCTTTCTGAGGTAGACCATTTGCCATCCAAAGATACAGAACCCGGTCTGTCCTGGTATTTACCCATAGCTGGAGGGAGAAGAAGAGGATACATACCTTTCCCAAGGGTATTTGCACGTAAGTAAATGTAATGGATTCAAATGGAATTCGAGCTCGGAATTCCGATTCCTCAATTAGAACCCCTATCTATTAGGTTGGTGCAAAAATAACGACGTAATAATGTCGTTTTTTGACGTATTTTTTAACGTCAAAAAATTACATTACTACGTCATTATTTTTGCACCAACCTAATATTACTTCACTATCTTACATATCTATAAATCTATCATTCGTCCATGCTTAAAATATTGCAGACACATATAGTCCGCAGCTCCTGTAATTTATCTATAGTCTCTAGATAACATCCAACGAATAATCACCAATATTATTCGTACAGACCCGGCGTTTGGGATTCATTGACACAGCCCTAAGTTTTTTACTCTCTTTGCATTTTCTATAAATATTTTTACGCAGTCTGTCTATATTTCTGAGATGAGGTATTATGTACAGTATTTACCATAGTCGGACTATTGTCCTCATCTTTGTCGCCACGTTTCGGCCGTTGTACGCTCCGGCCTTCTTCAGGTGGTTGGAATTTCGAACTGAACCCTTTATTTTGATTACTGGGGTAGACTGTTCTAGTTCCACGTGCCATGTTTGATGGATGTCAGTTATCAGTTATCTCCTGCTAATTTTCCCTCTGAAAGTTCTCCACTGCCTTAACCGGGTATTGAACTCACACTCTTTGGGTTTGTTCAATACCCGGTTAAGGCAGTGGAGAACTTTCAGAGGGAAAATTAGCAGGAGATAACTGATAACTGACATCCATCAAACATGGCACGTGGAACTAGAACAGTCTACCCCAGTGATCGAAATAAAGGGTTCAGTTCGAAATCCCAACCACCTGAAGAAGGCCGGACAACGGCCGAAACGTTGTTGATAAATATGGCGCCAAAGATGAGGACAATAGTCCGAATAATGTAAATACTATTTTTACGCAATTGTTTAGATGAGCTCTTCGCTATGCAGCATAGACTCTTTGAATTTAGGCGATGAGGCGTCATCAATTTATAGTTAAGTTGGCTACATGTAACCGTAGATTCTATGCTGACAGTTTATTTCCTCGCACTTCCTGCTTGTGGAAATCTTTTCCGGCGCCAGGTTTTCCAGCCCTCTTCATTTTTGAAAAAAAAATAAATTGCATTTTCAATCGCTGTCCACTGTCCTCTTGGTTACTATTCTTTTGTTTTCGCTCCTTCGCAATATTTCTGTTTCTCACTCTTCCACACCCAGTAACCCCTTGTGGCTTAGTGGCTTTACTGCCTTGCTGGGATGAACTGGATATATATATATATATATATATATATATATATATATATATATATATATATATATTAAACAAAAAGACCACTTTAACGTTCCATTGAAATAATTTATTTCACCAGAGCCCTTTTAAAGGACGCTGGATCATAATACATCACTTCCACAATGTGAAACGAAAAATGAAATGAAAATTCAAACTTTTGGCGGGTAATATTAAGTTTATGTAATTTAACAGAGAGAGTAGCGAGGAGTGGTGTGAGTGAGATAGTCGAGTTTAGAGAAGGTTTATTTTAATATTTGTTTCAATCATACTTAGTACTGAGGGAGGAGGGACCAGACATTTACCTATTTTATCGGCTAACTTAACGGAAATAATATATTGAAATGGGAGGGGTAAAGAGAGAAAAAGAAAAAGAAAAAAGAAAGAAGGGGGAAGTAAAGATAAAGAAGCTGTAATTAGGTTTTACGGAGGAAGAAGGGGGGTGGTATAATTTTAGTAATTTATGTAAAAAACAGATTTTAATGTTTGATAGTAATTTAAATGATTAAAAAAAATTAACGAAGAAATTATTTTGATGCTTGCTAGCAATTTAAATATTTAAATCATTTACAAATAATTTAGGGATTTAATATGTGTTAAATACTATATTTAAAAACACATTTATAGAAAACATTAATTTAAAAAAAGCTATAACAGTTTACTGATAGTAATCTTTTAATATTGTAAATGACTGTTAAGTTAGCATCTTTATCAGTTTGAATCTAATTCATGAATGTAAATTTAACAATTTTTAGATGAGTAATCTTTCTTAAAGTTTAGGTTTCAAATTCAGATGGAGTAATATTTTAGGGTAATATTAAAGATTTTTTTTTCTTAAATATATACCACATATACACTTATGTAAATTTTACATATACATACGTTCATTTGCATGGCCAATTAAACACACAGGCACATACATATGAATTAATATACACAGGTACCTATACATATTCATATATAAATACTTACACATACATTTACAAATAATTACAAATATTTATATTTATATGTATTTAATTTTTTTTTATTTCTCAGTTAATGTTTAACGTTAGGTGATGACTTAAGTGTTTAAATATCAAAACTATTATTACTAATTTTAATATTTTACTATCAATATTTTTATTTAAAGAGTGATATATTTAAATTTAAATTAAATTTTCAATTTAAAATGAAATTACCTCCAGATGATAAAATTTTTCAATCTCACAATTCTAATTAGAGAATATTAATAGAGAAAATAAGATTAAATATTAATAAAAAAAACTTTCTATCCTTCCATTAGAATACTATATATATATATATATATATATATATATATATATATATATATATATATATATAAACAGATCTATACCCATAAACACTAATACATGCCTATGTATTTATATTACTATATTTTACATATATTCACACATATTGCATATACGAACTCACAAATATTTACATTTATATGTATATATATATATATATATATATATATATATATATATATATATAAACACACATATACATACACATACCACATGCAATCCTATATACATGACACTATATACATACAAACATACCTACCTAAACTTACGAATACACCAACACACACACACACATATATATATGTATATGAGGCTACAATACATATATACATATATATGTATATATACACCCCTATACAAATGCATATACATATATACATAAAACCATATATCAATGTCCAAGTCCATCTACACATTTGTATACATACAATTAGGTATCCACATCCATGTTTGCATACAATCATTTCCAAAGCCAAAAGTAACATAATATTTTCTTTTCTATATTGTTATTTCTAAACATATTTAGTCAGATTGAGATGGTTTTTATGTCTACATTTAAAAATTAACTCGTTATGTTGGTTCAGTAATATATCCGTATCTTTATGCCTTATCATTAGGATCTTCTCTTTTATACACAATATATTTATATATATAGAGAGAGAGTACATTATATATAGAG
Source organism: Acanthosepion lycidas (assembly GCA_963932145.1). NCBI lineage: Eukaryota > Metazoa > Mollusca > Cephalopoda > Sepiida > Sepiidae > Acanthosepion > Acanthosepion lycidas. The sequence continues at coordinate 98,180,662 of OZ010586.1, read as the reverse complement.
AGTATATTATAGAGTATATTTAGAGAGTACATTATAGAGTACATTATACATAAATATATATAGAGAGAGTACATTATATATATATATAGAGAGAGAGTACATTAAAGAGTACATAATATATATAGAGTACATTATATATATATATATATATATATAGAGAGAGAGAGAGAGTACATTATAGAATACATTATATATATAGAGAGAGAGTACATTATATGTAGAGTCCATTATAGAGTACATTATATATATATAGAATACATTATATAGAGAATGTACGTTATATATATATATAGAGAGAGAATACATTATGGAGTACATCATATATATAGAATACATTATATAGAGAGAGCACATTATATATATATAGAGAGAGTACATTATAGAGTACATTATATATATAGAATACATTATATATAGAGAGTGCATTATATACATATATATATATATATATATATATATATATAGTTTATATATATATATATATATATATATATATATATATATATATATATATATATGGAGTACATTATATATGTCTAGAGAGAGTACATTATATATATATATATATATATATATATAGTGCATTATATATATAGAGTGCATTATTGAGTAAATTCTATATATATATATATATATATATATATATATATATATATATAGAGAGAGAGAGAGAGGGGGGAGAGAGGGGGAGAGAAAGAGAGTACATTCGCCCTTCTCTGAGATTATCTTCAGGGGTAAATTACAAAGACAGCCATATTATTGTAACTGATATAAAATATGCCCCCCTCTGCCATGCTGATTTTTTTTTTAAAATGTACTGTTCTTTTAGAATTTTTCAATTTATTATTTGTATTTATCGGACCGGGGCTTTGAAAATCTGATATTCTCAGGAAGATTAGAGGCAAGAATGAATGACGAAAATAGTGCATGATACCCCTAGTGTACTTGATTTAATGGATAGAAGAACATGGTTTGGGTGAAATAACAGAAATACATTTATTTAAAGTTACATTTAAGAGGAAGTTGTGGAGAACCATGATCACCAATATCCTGAGGAGACATAGCACATAAAGAAGAAGACATTACTTGTTTTAATAACAACAACCGACTACCATAGATCGATTGGTCTGGGAAGAATGAGATATTTACTCAGATCGCGCGATATTGTAATTATACAAGGCATTCCTCTAACTTGCATGTTTATAGAAATTACGATAACTATGTAACTGTTCATGTACGATTTGTTTCCTGGGAACAGCCGTATGTTTCTTATCAGTGATACATTGTGAATTTAATTGCTTTCCTCCGGCTTCAGGATAGGCATCTGAATGTGATAAGCATTCGACACTTAATCCAATCTTGTCCAACTCAACGTCAATCCCGGCACTTAAGTTCCGTATCTCTGCGGGGACATTGCAAGCTCAAACTGACACTGGGCGACATAAAGGACATAGCGATGGTCCATGTGTAATAGACTTTACCTGCATTGCCTCAAAGCATTTAGCACCTGATCAAATAAGACAGCCTTTTCGTTCATCTTCTCTCAACTCTATTCATCTTATTACTTTTAATTATCAGATGAGTATTAATAACATAAAGCACGGTCGCTAAACTTTAACTTGCAACACTTAACAAATATTTAAAAAATTAATTTAATGAAAACGTGTGTAATCTAGAGATGATGTACACTTTACTCGGATTATTTTTTTAATGATATCTCCATTCAGGACTTAATGATCTTGATACCCCGGAGAGCCCTTTTTGTTATTTCTCTCAATTTCCATGACTTCCGGGAAAATATAATGAAGTGTCTTCCCGTCGCTTTCTCTGCGCTTTTGACCACAGTATCCCTTATCCTAGACCAGTGCTAATCAAAGAGTTGGTCCGGGGTCCGGAGTCGGTATGCGAACACCCAGCTGCCGATACGTGGCCAGTGTTCAGACCATGTAATGCTAAAAAATCATTTGTAAAGATTTAAGTTATATAATTTTTGTTTTTGTGTTAATAAACGGCTTATTTTTTATTACGTTTTAATAGGATTTTTTTTTTCAAAATAAGCAGAAGATAAAAAATAGTCGACTTTTATTATATCCATCATATATATCAATTGTAGAATAAAATAATATTACCACAAAATATTACACGTACGTGACATATTGAAAAAAAATGCCAGTCCGCCATACCAGATAGTTTAAGAAGCACTGTCCTCGACAGTGTGTCATTGCAGGATATATAACCGACAGATCTAACACTAAAATGATTGATTCGTTTTCTACTGCGTACCAACCATTTCCATGTTATTTAAAACCATAACAGTTATATATTGTAAGAATTTTTTGTTGCGTGAGGGAATAATAATTGTTTAATAATGAAATTAACACAGCTTGGAGGAAGGAGAGATGGATTCATACTTTTCCCAAGATGATTTGGACACAAGTGAATATAACGAACCCAACGGGAATTGGAACTCCACACTGACTAAAAATTCAGAATCATTATCCATTACATCATCTGCACATCCAATCTTACAGCGGCTGGTATTCCAAAGCGTTCTCTTATCTACGTAAAGACCGGGCTAAACGTTGTTTAACCTTAGATCGTACAGAAACCAGTGTATCAATGTGATGAAGCATTATGATTCTAGTTAAATCAAGATAAAATTGTCTATTGTATTCCCCATGCTTCTCTTGTAACTGATAAATTGTCCAGAATATATTTTCTCGTTATGTATCCAAAATATTTCATTTCACATCTTATTCTATGTATGGATTTGCTTACAGTTTCTATTTAAAACTTACCCATTACTCACCTATTACTGTCAATAATATCACATCTCTGTTATTTATAGCATCACATATCTGTGGTTCGTAATTTGGACTATTCTTCTTACTAATAGTGACACCTTCTTCTTATAGTTGGTCTTTAGTATTCTATTATTACCTTTCTTAACTACCTTAACTCGGATTTTCTCTAGTGCTAATTAATAGTTCCAGATTAGTACTTTTTAGTGTTTGTGTATTTTGATTCAGACCTTCTGAGGTTGACCTTTCAGGTCAGATAGTAGACAAAATAGGGAAGTCGATTTTGATTGGTTGAGCCGAACGTAAATATGTGTTATAAAATAGGGTTTTGGAGATTTGCTGTTAGGATGTCAAACTAGATAAGTAGATAAAATTTCCTTTGAGGAAGTTCAATGATTGCCCATGTGGAACCCTGAATTTGCGTAGATGAACGCAATTGAAAATGGTTTTGGAAAAGACAGACTGACGGCATTTTGTTATGGGGCGTTCTCATCGTGGTTGCCATGTACACTAATCAGTTGGAAATTTTGGTGGCTATCAAATTTAGAATCATTTTGCTAATTGTAATTAACTAACAAATAATTGTTATTTCATTTTGGTAACAGTGGGGGAAATTTTATCTTATTTTAAGAGCCGTCTGTGTCCTTTTGTTTTCAGCAGGTGGTTATTATTTGGTGAAGTTTGATAAATATTTTTCTGTGGAAAAAAATTAGCGAATTGTTGTGTTAATAAGTAGATTCGGCTTGTATGGATTCGGATTTCCGATTTCGGAAATGGTCACACCTATCTTGGTAGCTAATTTATTGGTAATAGAACGGGAGCGTGTGCGTCATAAAATGTTTATATATGCTATGGCCTGGTATTGAACTCACAATTCTTTGGGTCTAGTCACCAACATCTTTATCCACTGGGCCATGTGTCTTCAACTTGGAGATTTGAGTTAAAAGAAAATAACTAAGATATCCGGAAGTGGTATGACACGTGGAACTAGAACAATATACCCCTGTGAAAAAAATAAAGAGTTCGGTTCGAAATTCCAGTCACCTGAAGAAGCCTGGAGCGTACAGCGGATGAAACGTTGGGAATATGGCAATGAAGATGAGGATAACAGTTCGAATAATGTAAATAATATAAGTAATCTCAACTATTTGAGAGAACTCTTCTGGTTAAAATGAAAGTGAAGCCGTTTAATGTATTCATTGTAGTTGCATATGCAAATACAGCATAAACCCAGAGGAAGAAATTGAGAAATGATACTGCTGACAGGCCAATGCCAGAGTTCAAGGAAATTTCGCAGTAAATTACAATCATCTTAAGAGACCAGAATGCCAAATTAGAGAAGGAACGAGCTGGTGAAATAATTGGGAAATTCAGGCCAGAAACCCGCAATTAAAGCGTAGAAATACGGCTCCAATACTGTACGACAAACAACATGGTAGCAGGCAACACCAGTTTCATGAACACCCGAAATATATATGGACATAAGAAAGCACATTGAAAAGATGTATATTTTACTGCTTGTCCTGCTAGTGGGAGAGATCACGATCCACTTTTAGAATAAAACGATGAAAATTAAAGAAATCTTAAACTGCACGCAAATCAAAATACGACAGCCATTTGAATCTTCTGAATTGCGAAGAAAAAAATACGGGCAACGTTTAAAACAAATACAATAAACTAAACGGGAATTAAATTTAAAAAGGACTCACGAAAAGTAAAGATTTAGAAGTCATCAGAAACCGAGATTATCCCAAAGAAAAGTAGACAAGGAAAGGAGTATCGATATCAAATGGAATTATCATTAAGAAAAGAAGGAGTCGGAAAACAATGCCAAGTATGGTACAAAATGAAGGACGTTACGCAAAGAACATAAAAACAAATACATTGAGGGCAGATAGAAAGAAATGAACGCGTCCTGGGAATGACGATAAACTGCATCCGCGTCCTTGGTATGGCGATAAACTACATCCAATAGCAAGGCCTCAGATAATGTTTTCGGAAAAATAATGTTGCCAGCTATACGTTTTTGAAACAATGTTGCCAGCTATCCGTTTTTGAAACAATAATGTTTCCAGCTATCCGTTTTTGGAACCATAATGTTGCCAGCTATCCGTTTTTGAACAATAATGTTGCCAGCTTTACGTTTTTGAAACCATAATGTTGACAACTATATATTTTTGAAACAAAAATGTTGCCAACTATCCGTTTTTGGAACAATAATGTTGCCAGGTTTGCGTTTTTGAAACAATAATGTTGCCAGCTGTACGTTTTTTAAACAATAATGTAGACAGCTCTAAGTTTTTGAAACAAGTGTTGCCAGCAATACGTTTTTCTTTTTGAAACCATAATGTTGCCAGCTATACGTTTTTGAAACAGTGGTGTTGCCAGCTATCAGTTTTGAAACCATAATGTTGCCAGCTATGCGTTTTTGAAACCATAATGTTGCCAGCTATGCGTTTTTGAAACAATAATGTTGCCAGCTGTACGTTTTTGAAACAATAATGTTACCACTATACGTTTTTTTTTTAAACATAATGTTGCCAGCTATTCGTTTTTGAAACAATAATGTTGCCAACTATACGTTTTTGAAACAATAATGTTGCCAGCTTTACGTTTTTGAAACCATAATGTTGACAACTATATATTTTTGAAAAAAAATGTTGCCAACTATCCGTTTTTGGAACAATAATGTTGCCAGGTTTGCGTTTTTGAAACAATAATGTTGCCAGCTGTACGTTTTTTAAACAATAATGTAGACAGCTCTAAGTTTTTGAAAGAAGTGTTGCCAGCAATACGTTTTTCTTTTTGAAACCATAATGTTGCCAGCTATACGTTTTTGAAACAGTGGTGTTGCCAGCTATCAGTTTTGAAACCATAATGTTGCCAGCTATGCTTTTTTGAAACCATAATGTTGCCAACTATGCGTTTTTGAAACAATAATGTTGCCAGCTGTACGTTTTTGAAACAATAATGTTACCACTATACGTTTTGTTTTTTTTAAACATAATGTTGCCAGCTATACGTTTTTGAAACAATAATGTTGCCAGCTATACGTATTTGATTTTTAAAGTCACTCAAAATCATTTTCGGCATAAAGTGACCACTAAGTTTGAGATGCCGTTAAACAAAACAATTAATCAATCAATCAACAACATGAAGAAATCCTTTGCAAAAACTGAACCAAAAATTATATTGGATTTTCTAAAAAGAATTGGTCTCTTATCAAAGATGTAGACTCATGTGTAAACAACATATCCTACCTTTTACCATTTTGCAAATAAAACATCTTTATCAAATGAAAATTCTTGACTTAAACAAAAATACCTAGGATTATTTTGCAGTGTACAAGCAAATAAGCTCAAGGTTGCTAAAAATGTTTCATACAAAATAGGCATTTAAAATTCATATATTTGGCATATATATATAAACTAGATTTGGCATTAAATAACCCACTGGTTGATATGCCATAAAACCCAAACAAACAAAGAAATGAACATCATAAATACAGCAGAGATATATAAAAATAACACAAATAACAATAAAATTATGTGTTAATGGACAGGATGAATATATTTCAATGAGTGAATCCCGCCGACAGATAAAGAAACATATTTCAAACATGGAATCGATACGTTAAAAAGGTTTTGTTCATGGCGAAATACGTGTACCTAAATACATCATGAATACTGTAATAGGCAAAAGGGAGTCTTAATTTGCGGTCTGTAGTGTGTTGTTTCGACTTAAGTTGTTTTACGACGTAAATAGTTAACCAGAACCAGTTAACGACGTAGTGTGACATATACCTGAATTTGAAATCTAAAGGTATAAAACTATCTGTTAAATCTAACACTGCGAAAAACACGTTGTTACCCTATATGGGCTGGAGCTGTTTAATCTACACCATCGATGGGATCTTATTTTAACCTTCTACTACTGATTTACCGGCAATAGACCGTCACAAGCTCCTCAGTTATCTATCGCCCTTTTCATAGAAATGTTCCGATCATTCTCATTCTGTATTTCCGCCACTTTAGCATTTTAAATCTAATGACCGCCATGCCACGTGCACAGGTTTTTTTTTCATATTCCAAAGAAGCTCCACCTAGAGAGCCTCTTTCCGAGAACAGATGCTTTGTGCAAAAGACTCCCGCACGGATGCTTACCCGGTCACTATAATTTTAACCCCTACAAGCTTATCCTTAAGTTCCATCTATCCTACATATACTCATTAACTGTGTTCATTACGTTCTCCTTATACGTCCACATTATAACATCATTCAGTAATCCTCTATTTTGAGTAGCTCTTGGGCCTTAAATTGAATAAACAGGAGCAAAAGAGTAAATATGCGTCAGGCAACTTGTAACATATTTTACGGTTGAGCAGATATACAGAGGAATAGAGCGGGCATCTTTATCAATAATAATTACCGAGGGAAATAGGTAATAATTTTTTCTTTTTTTTGGGGGGACGTCCTCGAGTGTTCGGGAATGTATAAAGGATGTTCCAATAACTTGGACCGATTTTAAGTCTGAATTAAATTTAACCGTCTAATTTTTTTTCTTTTTCTTTGTGATTTGGCAGCTATTTATGCGATATTGTTTTTCAGACATAATTGCTATGACTTAAATAACATGGATCCATTAGGGAAAAAATAAATTTCACTAATAACTCTGATTTATTTACTGTTGATTTTGATAGCTTTTAATTAAACACCCGTGTATATAATCCGTCCAAATAAAACCCACAGGGTTTCAATAAAGTCACTATACAATTAATAATAATAAAATGCCAAGCAGTGAAGCAGGTAACCTGTAATTTGAACAGTATCGGTAATTAATACAGTGTAACCCGGATATAAGAGAGTTGTCGGGACCAGAGAAGAAGTCTCTTATATCCGGGTTTATTTTATATCCGGGTTTGGTCTATTTTGTTTAGGTAAGTATGGCTCTAATTTGGGACCAGATAAAATCTCTCTTATATCCGGTTTTCTCTTATACCCGGGTCTCTTAGATCCGAGTTACACTGTATACTATTTTTAGCATAGCATTTAAAGTTATTAACCAGAATCAATTTAATAATAAATTTCTGAAATGCTGGTTCATAGTTTTGTCTAAATTGTTATTGTAAGTTGACTTTGTACTCACTTTATTGCCACCCTATAAATAAAGATAGAATTAGAAGGAATGGAGAATATGTGTGTGTGAATTTGTATGTCAGTGAGAGGGGGCAGGGAGACAGAGATATAGAGAGTACGAGAAAGAAGTAGAAAGCATGGAGTTATTTTAATTTTGTCATACGGCAAAATATATTTACAATATTTATATTTTTCTTGTATTTGCTATGGAACTATATCCTAGAGTTTGTTCTTGATTTTAGTGAAATAGTATCTGTGAGTTTAATACCTGTCCCCGACAGTATGCATATCACGGTGAAACGGACGAGCAATAAATGGGCAACGAGCTATCGCTAGATATGGGCATTGCAAAGAGAGAAGTCTACCCGCTTAGATTAAATAAAGTGTTCAGAATTCCCTGTAGATGGCCCAGATCAATTTACATCTAATGCATAACGACCGAGACGATGTGATAACAACAAGAAAGTTGAAGACAATTGTCCGAATATAGTGTAAATAATACCAGAAATTCAGACAAAAAATGGCAAACGTTCTATCCTAATTACGTACAAGTTACTTTAGTGACAGCTGCTCTATTTGAATATCAATCATTAGTAGGCTGGCAAAATATAATCAGTCACTTTTTATTTAGCCTGATATTAGGTTGGTGCAAGAATAATGACGTAATAATGTCGTTTTTTGCCGTTAAAAATACGTCAAAAAACGACATTATTACGTCATTATTTTTGCACCAACCTAATACTAACTTTGTAATATACCGATATATACATACTAGCAGCATGACCCGGCGTTGCCCGTGCTTGATACAAAAATCGTACGACTCATACAGCAATCACTATCACTTGACTTAAAATATTTTTGCCCTTCCTTGTCTTTAAAGGAGTGCCCTTTGTCGTGCTGATGTCGCTACATGCGTTACTTCTTGCCACACTCCCATTTTTTTTCTAAGCTCTATATTAAACATTAAATCTGTTACGAAAAAAGAACTAAACAAAATGAACACAAAACGATCAGCTTTAATAAAGAACTCGTAACTGGAAAAACTGAATGAAAAAGATTGTTAATACAATTACTTTTCCACACCTAACCCAGTTCTGCGGAATCAGAATCAACATTGAGTTTAAACAATGCGAATGAGCCAATTTGGCAGATTTAAATTTCTCCTACTTGTGACGAATGCAGCTAACGATTTTTTTTTTGCATGCTAGCATGCTAGTTAACATTCGTGTCAGTCAGTGTTAGCTCTCACGCTGGCCAAAAAAATCTTCCTGCCTATTCGTGGCAGCCAGCTCTAAGCTCTCACTTTAGTCAGTAGAAAATGGGCGCAAACCATATGAAAACTGTCGTAGAGGCATGAAAAAATCGATTATTTCTACTATCGATGGGAGTTGGGAAATGCAAAGTCGGTCTTGGCCTTCCCGCTAACTTGAAGCATGTGCATGTAAATGTTAGTGCAAATCCGTCGAAAATTGCGGCCGTGCATTCGTTACACACACACACACACATACGCACAAATCCTGCCTTTTATAGATAGAGATAAAAAAAAGACAGTGAAAATATATTCGAAAGAATATCTTAAAATATTTTAAAGTTTTTTTTTTTTTTTCTCGTCTGAATCCATCCTTCAAATCTGTAAATAAACCATCTGTCCTTGAATGAAATATTGCTGTCATATAAGGTTTGGTGCCCCCACTGTCAGTCTCAAGGTCCTCGACAAATTCCAGAGAAGAATATTCAAGATGATAGGTCCTGATCTAGTGTATAGTCACTTTCTTACAGTCGTGCCGTGGCTTCCCTCTGTCTCTTCTATAGGTATTTTCACGGCAACTGTTCCGACGAGCTAATTTCGCTGGTTCCCAGACTGCATGAATTTAAGCGAGCTACTAGGGTGCTATCTCGGTCCCACCCTTTCACTGTCAAAACGGTTAAATATAACCGTCTCTTCTACTCAAACACCTTCTTCTCTCGCAAATGTCGCCTGTGAAAATTCTCTCCTCCTTACTTCCTTCCACAATAACTATAATGTTCACGTCAATCAACATCAGACACCTTGATCTTGTTACCTGTCTTTCTCTGCATCCTTTCCTCAAAAACGCTTCTTTATTCTTGTTCTCAATCCTCTGTAACCCCTTCCGTGATTGTGTCACTCGCACCTTGCTTGGGGTGGGAATTATATATATATATATATATATATATATATATATATATATATATATATATATATATATATATATGTGTGTGTGTGTGTGTGTGTGTGTGTGTGTGTGTATGAGAATTCTCATAATTGAAATTGCATCTACTCTAGAAACACCTCATATATATATATATATATATATAAATATATATATATATATACATATACATATACAAAAACGTTATTGAACGTATACGTAATCATTACAATATCGAGACTTTTCCTTCCTCATTTGCAATAATGTAATTTATTTATCTAATATAAACATTTTGATTTTGTTCAATAGCAGGTAATTTTCATTGTAGAAACCCTTCGTGTGTTTCATATTCTAATGAGGATGGGCTCGACTGGAGGTTATTAGCTTTACCAAACTTAGCCTCGGGCTGACGTTCCGGTGTATTTTATTGTATTTTGTTAAAACGAGTGATGTCTTTCAAGTGGAAAGTACATTCTTTATTTCAATGTTTTCCCTATCGCTTTCACGTTTATATTCACAGTAGGAATTGTTAGTCAGACGACCGACTTCCGTTACTGTTAATTGACGAGTACCGAATTCAGGAAGTAAATGATTACAAGGTGCTGAAGCGTTTCCTATGATTCATTCCATTTCTAAAGGAAATTTTTCCTTCTGCCAGTCCCAATTATATACTATTCATTACAGCATAAAATCATATTAGCTTTTATTGTCACACGCCAATAAGCATGGCACATAAGTGGCCAAGAGAAATATATTTTTAATATGCTTAGTCACCAAAATGGCTTCTTATTGATATAGTCGAATAGAAGAATAAAATAATAAGATGCACAGTATGAATAAAAAAATAGGATTGTAGGAATGAACAAGGTGCAGGTAAAAGCTTGTTTTAAATTCCTGCTTGTTCTTCATTCAAATATGCCTTGAATAAAAGTAATGAAATTTTGTTTTTATTACAATATACACAAGTAAAAACAAGAAAAAATATTAATTTTCTGTAAGGACTACTGCTGATGTAATAACAGGATATGTTGTTTGAATTAGATATTTATTGGTTAAAAAGAAATAATGCTTTTAGTCTAGCAGGTTTTGTATTTGTCAGAAACTAGCAAGATTTAGAAAGCACAAATCGACCATTTACCTACCGGCAGAATCTGCAATACTTTAATTACAACCCATGCAAAAAGTGTCATCTTCCTTGAAGTTGGTTGCAGACGTAAGTATAAACCCGATCAATATTTACCTATCGACTTATGTATGAGAAAAAACACTGGGTTTTTTTTCAGTAGACTCAGGTATATAGTTGACCAATATCTACTGATAGTATCCAATGTAAACCCGATCAATGCTTCCTGCAGATTCAGTATAAAGCCACACAATATTTACGAGCAAACCCAAGTATAAACCCGGCCAATGTTAACTAGTAGATAATAGTAGAAAGCTAACCAATGTTTACCTACAAAATCAGGCAGAAACTCGACTAATATTTACCTAATAATTCAAGTATAAACCGGACCGATATTTTCCTATAGATGCACAAAGAAAAACAAATTAAATAATTAAAAGTTTCATTCGTTTTCTACGTCTATCAACCATTTGCAATTTATTTAAAGTCGGAAATATTTTAAGATTGTAAGACTTTTCTTTCTAGAGATAATAACGTTTTTATTGATGAAGTCTTAATAATTAAGCGATAGGTAAGGGAGATGACGTGAATTCATTACTTTCCCTAGGGTATTTGAGTATAAGTAAATATAATAAACCAAACTGGAATTGGAACTCGGCTCGACGATTAACCATTTCAAGCCAATATCAACCGCACTTCGAAGCTTAAAGCACCTGATATTCTGAAGCATTCATCCATCTACGCACAGACCAGACTCGACGTTGCGTAACTTCGGTGATCTTACGGGAAGCGGTGTTTCAACGTGCTGTGGCCGTAAGCCTACATAATTCAGTTACCTTAATAATGTTTTCTTCTCTCAAACTCGCAGCACCAACAACGATCCCTTTTTGAAGAGAAGGATCACGAAGTGATGAAGTATCGATTGTTTAAAATGGTATGGATTAAAAAGGTTTTCGAAAAACGAAAGGACTGTATGTAACCGATTAAGACGATGCCATATACCTAAGGACGTTACGTATTTTATGCTCTCTCCAAAATAGCAGACGTTGAATTCTGAAAATTCCTCTTCTGAGCCGAGTAAAGGCAGCAATCGAACGTCGGGAAGATACCAATCGAAATGGTGCCGTATTCCCCCAAGACACTTAATACGAATGTAGTACTTAACTTAAAATCCAACTGAGGCTTACCACTTTGTTTTCTACAATATTCTTTTAATGAAAATAATTTTAGTACCTTTAAAGTATGTAAAAATCACTTATAGCAGTTCATCACCCTGATGTGTGCCAAATTCGAGGATTCAAAAATCACAAACTGTCTCTCATTTGCTCAAAAGTTGTGGAACAGAATGTCCTGTATGTAAAAATATCTAAATATTGTATTTGAAATCCATGTACAAATATTAATTATTGTATTTGAAATAAGAATAAATAGGTTACGGTTATTTTCATACACCTGTATGTTTAAGAGATTATATCACAATTAAGGGTCAGTGACCACAGAGCAGAAAAAAAGACATATCTAATCAATGCCTCCATTGTTAAAATATATTCGTAGTTTCGCAAAGTAATATAATCCGTGTCAATGACGCACTGGCGAAGATGTCAACTTGCCTCATGGCAAGTGGGCAGCATATGGAGTGAGTCCCCTATATCAAATAAAAAGCAATAAAAGAACAAACTCAGGCAACAGTTTCAATAAGAAAATGGAATAAGAACAATATAAAAATATCTCCACAATATCAGTTACTCAAGTCCAAAGTGAAAGGACATTTTCTAAACTAACGATCCTGAAGACAAGGTTAAGAAATTCGCTGTCAGAGGAGAATTTACAATACTACGTGTTGCTATCCTCTGTCAAAAGTTACCAGAGGAATTAGATATAAGAGAAATTATGGAAAGATTTGCACAATCATCTAGTAAAAACAAATCATCGGTCTTAATATAGTGAAATGCATGTAATACTGTTAGTTTAGTGCAAAAATAATGACGTAATAATGTCGTTTTTTGACGTTAAAAATACGTCAAAAAACGACATTATTACGGCATTATTTTTGCACCAACGTAATATATTTTGCTTTTGAACAATTTGATAATGTGTAAATTGTGAAGTAAACTATTTAAAAATATTAACCAATTAAAATTAAAAGAGAATAAGAAATTCAATTATAAAATTCTGAATATATATATATATATATATATATATATATATATATATATATATATATATATATACATATCGCATTCCCATTTTTGCCTATTATCATAGTGTTCTGTCCACATTGCATAATGAATCTTGCGTCTTGCAGATTAGACTTACTATACATTTGATACCATAGTTTTTCGCTAGTGGCATAGGACTTGGTCAGTGGGACTTTAATTTGTCTACACATGAGGGCGGATGGGCTGTACTGTCATCCTGCATGTGGTATTGTCCTATAACTTAGCATTGGAATAAATTTTTCTATCTTTTCTTTCCCTTTTACACATATGTTTAGCCCGTTTTTTTTATATAGTTTTCACCATCCTTTCTGCTAATCCATTTCAGTGCCGATGCTACGTGGGTGGGAGTTATAAGGTTTGCATCCAATTTTTTTTAGCCATTGACATAATTCCTCGTCACGGTAGGAATTATACGGAATTACATTTCTTGAAAATATTCTTAACACTTCATTCATGGTCGAACTTCTTTTGTTGGAAACCTGTATTAATTTTGGCCAGCCTGAATACGAATCTACCAATATAAATAAAAGACCTACTCTATTCTCATGGGCATGATTCCTGTGTACACTATCCAAAAGTTGGGACGTTTTAGGCCAGGTATGTGTTTTATCTGTATAATTTATATCCTTTCAATGCACATTATACACCTATTTACCTATTCTTCTTCGTCTCTAGAAGAGTCTGGCCACCATGCCTCTAGCCTTCATCTCCTTTCCTTAGACGTTATTCTGCAATAAACATTGTATCATGTATACTTTTTATAATTTTGCCTCTTTTGCGTTGCTGGCTGAATCACTAGGACTCCATTACAAATTACACCCTTATCTACAGTTAAATTGTTTTAACCTTTTTAAAAACGCTTTCTGCATGTGAGAAATTATTCCAGTCTATTTTTATCGTGACCAATATACTGTTAAATATGGGATCTCACTTCGTATATTCAGCTAATTTGTCTATCGACAAAATATATTAGGTTGGTGCAAAAATAATGACGTAATAATGTCGTTTTTTGACGTATTTTTTAACGTCAAAAAACGACATTATTACGTCATTATTTTTGCACCAACCTAATATTTCGACTCAGTGTAAGAAAATATCTCCGAATTTTTCCTCCTCTTTCTCACATTCAGGGGTATTAAACCTCAATCTCGACAAATCGTCTACACGCGGAATGATATTGCCTTTCAGGTACTCAATATCAAATTCAAACGCCATTAACATTAAGGTCAATCTTAGAATTCGAAAAGACTTTACCTTAGGAAGTTCCTTCCTAGGATTGAATATGAATTCTAATGGTCCATGTTCGCATATTAGTAGGAATTTCTTTCTAATCAAAAACTGAGGAGCTCTATTTGTCGTCCATATTATGGCTAACACTTCTATCTCAATAGTGGAGTAGTTCAATTGGGCTTTTGAAAGTTTTCTCGAAATATACATATTAGGTTGAGCATCCTGAGCGAATATTCCCGAAATTGAGTGTTCACTTGCGTCAGTCATTACGAGTATATTCCTTTCTAGGTTTGAATATTTGTGCTACTGGTTTCTTTGCCTAAAGATCTTTTATATTTTCAAATGTTACTTGTTCTTTTGTCCAAATAAATTCCAGATTATTTTTTGTTAAAGCAGCAAAAGCTTCATTCAATTCGGAATCTCGCTCTACGTATCGTCTGTAGAAATTTACAAGTCCTAAAAAGATTCCCATACTTTCTTTTTATTCTTAGGTACTTCAACGTTTAATATTTGGTCAATTACCGATTGGTTTGGTGATATGCCTTCGTTTGATATGGAATAAAACAAAAAATGATATTGTTTTTAGTGTTGTGCATTTGTTTCATTAATTGTTAATCCACCATTTTTGACTTATTCAAAACTATATTCGGGTTCCATTTTAATTGTTCGTCGGTAATAGCACCAACACAAATGTCATCCTGGTAGCATATTGTATTTTTATATCGTTAGCAATAACTTCCGCTATACCCCTTTGAATAATCGCATTTGCAGTTTTAATTCCATACGGCATTCTTTTCTATCTTAATAAGCCTATCAATGTGTTTATTGTTGTAACTTCTTGAAAGTATTTGTCAATAGGTATTTGATGTTATGCCGACTTTAGATCAATTTTTGAGATTTTTTTCATACCAGAAAGTTTAAAGCCTATTCTACACTTGGAAAAGGACATAAGCTTGCTTAGATTGTGGTTTACACCTATTTTGTAATCACCACAAAGACGCAGATCCACATCTTTCTTTCTTAAAATTACTAAGGAAGGGTGGAATATTTGCTCCTTTCTGGCGGAAGTCATTCAAGTAGATCTTGTTCTAGTAATTCTTTTGCTTTTTCCACAAGTATTAGTATTAGATGGAATGGCACTTTGTTTGTTTGAAATTATGAAGTTGGAAATATTTTCCTTGTCTTAAATTTTCTTCATAGTTTTTTAACATTCCATTTTCTTCTGCCTTGATTTTGTTTACAACTTTGGTCGAATTTATTTTCAATATATCATCTTCCACTGGAGCATTATTCTTTTTACAGTTTGCCACGATAATTTGTTATACGTAAATCATGGTTTTAGTTTCACGTAGGCTTCAAAAAACTTTTTTTTATCACAGAGATGTCGAACTGCTTCAATTATATATGGCTTTTCTTTAATCTTGGCTTACTAATTTCTTTCTGCGTTCTAACGTCACGTCACTTCCTTATCAAATTGTATGCCCACTATAACATTATTCAGTATATGTCTATAGTTTTGAGACGAGGTATCATGTACAAAATCTACATTATTCGTACTATTGTCCTCATTTTTTTCGCCATCTTTATCACAAGGTTTCGGCTCTTGTACGCTCCGGTCTTCTAAAGTTGGTTGGAATGTCGAACTGAACCCTTTATTTCGCTCACTGGGGCAGACTATTCTAGTTCCACGTGAAATTGTCTAATGGATGTCATTTATCTTCTGTTAATTTCCCTCTGAAAGTTCTCTACTGCCTTAACCGGGTATTGAACTCATACTCTTTGGGTCCTGTCGCTGGATGTAACTAACGCTTTTATCCACTGTGCTGTGTGACAGGAGATAACTGACATCCATTAGATATGGCACGTGGAACTAGAACAGTCTACCCCAGTGAGCGAAATAAAGGGTTCAGTTCAACATTCCAACTACCTGAAGAAGGGCGGAGCGTACAACGGCAGAAACGTTGTGATTAACATGGCGACAAAGATGAGGGCAATAGTCCGATTAATGTAAATAATGAAAACATTATTCATTTGAATTTTTTTTTTTTTATATTTATATCCTCAAAAGGTACACCTGATTCTATCATTTTTTTCTGTATAGCGTATGAGCCCATTTCCTCTACTAGATCCGAAACTTTTATTCTATTAAATTTTTAGATTTTTGTTGCTGAACAATTTCGACATGAGGTTATAGTGACAACTTTCCCAGTTTTAAATGCAGAAGGTTCATTTGCTGATACTCTTCACTTTGAAGGCAGTTTATTTATTTCATTTGGATCAAATGAAACTCAACACCATATAAATTATTAGATAACATGTGTATAATCCCAAAACCTCAAATTCCCAATTTTAATAGCTAAAACAGATGCTGTACTCATTGGAGAAAATCCATCAATTTGCGCTATCTAAATTGGAAAATACGGAAGATGTAATACTATTCCAGTTTTGAAGGCTAATATTTATTTTTGGTAGCAGAACTGACATTGATAATACTTTTATATAATTACCGGAAATATTTTTCGGTAATATTTATAATTTATAGTCGCCAAAAAAACTGTGTTTAAGAATTTCTTTTTCCGGTGACACTGCTATTATTTCACTACCTCTACTACCAAGGCATTCATTATTAGTTTAAACACCATTTATATATTAGATTCTTTATTTACAAGAATATTTTTATATTTACAATATTCTAAAACAAACGAACTAATACAATTAAATGTTTCTCATTTACCAATAAATATGAAAACATTATTTATTCATACATTTCTAAACAATTACTATTATTTACAGATATATAATTTTGTAATCAATTTCTATGGTTCACATAATTTTAAATTATAAAAATATGTGAACTGACTATAATGAAAGATTTATTACTTACTATTTTATTTGCAATTGACTTGAATTTTCATGTTTTCAAAAAATATTAGGAAATTGGTCCCCTATAATTATTTGCAATTCAGGCCTTTGATTTCTATTTATTAAGCATTCATGAGCTTGATTACAATATTAAAAAATTGAAAATTAAGATGAAGTATTCTGACCTATAATTTGATAAGAAAATGTATATGTTTATTTAAATTTTCTTGTATAGTTCGTAGATATTTGTATAAAATTAAGAATAAAAAAACGTTTTCATAGTTATTTATTTATAAAATTTAAATAATAAATACTAAATTGTAGTTGATCCACATATTTTGAGAATGTACGCTTTTATAAATTTTTGAATAAAAAGATTATTTTCAAATTTTTGTTTTGCCCCCAACCTGGCAGATAAGGCCTTCCTTCTCGATATGTGTTTTACCTCCATCCCCGAATCCTGTAGCGCCACGCAGCTCTGCCCTCTTGGTAACTCCGATCATGCCGTGGTATCTGTTAACATTTCCTTCAACTCCACACCCCGCAAAGAACCTCCCATTACTAGAAACTCGTTCTACTACCAACGATCGGATTGGGACTCGTTCCGTGACTTCCTCCGCGATGTCCCCTGGGATGTTGTCTGTAAACTCCCTGTCCATGAATGTGCTTCTGAGGTCTCATCCTGGGTTAAAGCTGGAATCGACGCTTTCATCCCCTCAAGGAAATTTAAGATCAAATCGCACTCCTCCCCTTGGTTCTCCGCTGCTTGCTCAGCCGCCATAGGAAACACTTCTTTCACATATTTCGTAGCGACATGTCGGACTGCAATAGACGTCTCTTTGCCTCCGCTCGTAGCGAGTGTAAGCGTGTCCTAAACGAAGCTAAGACAATATTTGCTGCTCGGATGAGGGAGCGTATTGCATCTCGCAAATTAGGCTCCAAAGATTATTGGCGGCTCTGCAAGTGTGTCCTGAACAATAGAAAACCCTCCATACTTCCTTTATTCAACCAGTTCGAGATCTTGACCTCCTCAACCGACAAGGCTGATTGCCTTGCTCGGAAGTTCTCATATAACTCGACGCTTGACTCCACCGGTGTTCCCATACCAGACTTCCCTCTAAGGACTGAGGCCCTATTGAGCGGCTTACGCATAACGCCGTCATCAGTATTGAGTATTATCTCCAAATTAGACCCCCACAAGGATAGTGGTGGAGATGGCATAACAGCCATTGTCTTGAAGAAATGCGCGCCTGAGCTAGCACCCACCCTCTCTAAACTGTATAATTACTGCCTCAAGGAATCTTGCTTTCCTGACTGCTGGAAGTCCTCATCCATTGTTCCTGTCTTTAAGAACTCTGGAGACCCCTCTGACCCCTCTAATTACCGTCCTATAAGTCTCCTACCCCTCTTCGGCAAAGTCTTCGACGCCCTAATCAACGCAGAAGTGGTTAACCACCTTACCACACACGACCTTCTCTCAGACAAGCAATATGGTTTACGCTACGCCCGTTCTACAGCTGACGTGTTTACGGCCATCGCTGAAACCGTCTACCAAGCATTTCAAAATAACGGTGAGGCTCGTGCCGTGGCCCTAGACATCTCCATAGCGTTTGATAGGGTCTGGCATGCCGGCCTTCTTCGTAAGCTCCAGGGTTACGGTATTACTGGTCGACTGTTTGATCTAATACAATCATTCCTGTCAAACCGAGAATTGAAGGTCGTTCTCAACAGTTTCTCCTCCAGTTCCTATCCCACGAACGCAAGTGTTCCGCAAGGCTCCATCCTTGGCCCCACACTTTTCCTTATTTTCATCAACGACCTTCCTGACACCATAGGTTCCCAAGTTGGCATCTACGCGGACGACACTACAATTTACTCCTGCCCCCAAAACAAATCTAGTGTCGCGGTCAAAACTAACCTGGCCGCGCGTCTTGAAATGGACCTCCAATCGGTTGTTAACTGGGGCAACAATTGGATGGTCAAATTTAACGCCTCAAAAACTAAACTACTCTACATTAACCACCATAGATATCCTTACCTGCCTCCCATTAGAATGTCTGATAGTCAACTTCTTGAGAGCGACTCCCTGCGTCTGCTCGGTCTCACGTTGACTGCTGACCTGAGATGGAACAAATACATTGAGTCAATTGCATCGTCCACCGCGAGGAAAGTTGGCTCTCTGTGCCGCACTAGAAAATTCTCCCCTGAATCGATACTTCAAATATACAAAACGATCATTCGCCCTTGCATGGAGTATTGCTGCCATATATGGTCTGGGGCACCTTCTGTTTACCTCGGAGTTCTTGACAAGATCCAGAGACGGATATGTAATATGATTGGCCCTGATCTGGCGTCTTGCCTGCAGCCACTATCTCACAGACGCTCCGTCGCCTCTCTCTGTCTCTTCTAGAAATATTTTCATGGCAATTGCTCCGATGAGCTGCTTTCACTGGTTCCCAGTCTTCATGAATACAAGTGCCTTACGAGGCTGGCATCCCGCTCTCACCCTTACACTGTAGAAACTTTAAAATGTAGCCCTCTCTTCTACTCCAATAGCTTCATGCCTCGCACCTCTCGCCTGTGGAACACCCTTCCCAATTACTGTTTCCCTGATAGCTATAATCTCCAACTATTCAAATGTAATGTCAATCGACATCTTCAGTTACCTTGATCTACACACTATCCTTCCCTTCATCCTTTCTTCTATCACTCCTATCTGCTCTTGCTACAAATCTTCTGCATCCTATTGGCTTCATGTCTTGCTCGGGGCGCTAAGCTTAAAAAAAAAAAATTGATGAATAATAAAATTTTAATAAAATGGTCAGTAATAAACATCGGATGTCACTTGGTTCACACATTTTTATAATCTTGTAAACAAAGATTGTCGAGTCTCGTTACCTGTGTGTAATAACGATTTCAACAGAAAAACGTTCCTTTGAAACATGGTCATCTTCGACGGCACATTGTCAATGTTTTGAAAGGAAACTCATTCTTAAGATGAAAAGTATCAAAATTTATAAGCAAGCAGACAATACTTAGAAATATTTTATAAACAGACTTAAATAAATCCCATTCTTATTATTTTATGCGCCATGTTTCTTCACCTCTTGTATCATTACGCTTCTTGTCTTTTTTAGCATATACAGTGTAACCCGGATATAAGAGAAACCCGGGTATATGAGACTTCTTCTCCGATCCCGACAACTCTCTTATATCCGGATTACACTGTATGTTTTCTTCCTATATATCCCATTCACCGATCTGATATAAATTTTTATAGGAACTTTACATGATGTTTAGTTAAAATATTCTTGTCTTTAATATGTCCTATGTGTATCAAACGGTTTTGTTCCCAACCTAATTCTATGCGCTGGAATCTAAACCACTATACTACGGGGACATCAAGCGTAAGGCCAGTTTTCAGTACCGCGTTAAATCATTCATATCTCATTAAATTTGCGTTACATAATGCATATCTCGTGGAAAAAAAAACAGTACTCCTCACACCGATGTCTTTGCCAGAGAAAACATGCCAATCTTGCAAACCCTGATAGCAGAAATGAGACTACAATAGACTGGAAATGTCTATATTTTGTACGACTAGATTACCGAAATTCGCTCTGTATGTTTAACTAAAATCGGTGAAACGACTACGAAGCCGTCAATGATTCTGTTATAAATAATACTTCAAGATTGACCGGAAAACGATTCAGATCAATGTGAACAAGTGGGAATAGTTGGATGCGGCCGACTCGCAAGATGCAAGGCGTTTTATACCGTAGTAACAATAATGAAATCATCGCGGCCGCACTGTTCCCAGCGAGCATCGTCCTGGAGAATTGGCCATGATCCGATTCAAACCATCAGCCCTAGATGAAATCTCGTCATATCTTCGTCGAATTTGACGGACTATCAATAACGTGTGTAGAATTCAACAGACCTTCATTCTTAATTATCTGACTGTAAATATATAAACTCTCTCTCTTTATCTTTCTCTCTCTCTTTCTCTCCTCCTCTTTCTTTTTCTTTTGTTTTTATTTTCATTACAATATTTTTTGATCTCATAAGCGGCCCACGCTATTTTCAGGATTGCCATCAATATTGTCTATATTCTTCTCTTCATCTTAGTCTCTTATTTATCTTTGAGAAAATTGTCCAACATTTACTGCCATTTTAGCAGTTTGACAAACATTTCGTTGTTTCTGTCGGGAATATCTTATTTCATTGTTTAACACATGGAAGGCATTTTTGCTGTTCCAATGTGATCTCGGTTTTCGGCGATACATTCTTCGTTAAATACCTACACATTTCTTGCTGGGGACTGCTGCATTTCATACTTCTCTTGCCAATTCAAATATCACAGAAGATGTAATAACCGATCCTAAGGAATCATCGCAGGCCAGTATGGCATGTAAAAGTCTTAGATCGTGATACCTGCTTCTATTAGGCTGGTGCAAAAATAATATCGTTTTTTGACGTTCAACTTTATGTGAGAAAACGACATTATTTTTGCACCAAGCTAATATATAATGTTTTCCTTTTTTTTTTTTTTTGGAAGGGGGTGCGTAAATGCATGATAGCATTAACTTTTTATATCTATCTGAAATCGCGAACCTTTTCCAGTTTCGAAAAATAAGCCGATTGTCTCGTAAGAAGAATGCAGTTCTGCATCCCAGGAATTCGTAGGCTTTTGTGTTAGGGTTAGGGTGACTCTGAGTAGCATGTCAATCATATTATCGTTTAAGGTTGGTGAAGTAAAAAAAGAAATTCTGTCAGGTTTTAGGCAAAATATCTGCAGCATAGCAGGTTTTATAACACCGACATGTATTGAATCCAAAACAGTAAATGTTACAATGAAAGTAGGAAAACTGAACGATATGTTTAAAAGTAATGGCTTGCTAACAGAAAACTCACTATTACAACACATACACCATCAGCCCTACAGAGGGCTGAAGAAAAAGTCAAATGTTCATGAAACTGTAAATGACTACGAATCAATATATTTCTTGTGGCCTTGTTAGGGACCAGAAATAAAGACACGTAGAGAGAAATTGGGTTAAAAAATATATTAACAGTATCATATACAAACGGGAGTGTTACAGCAAGAATGCTCGGTCCAATTGACAGAGTTGACTGCTGGAAATTATTATATCTGTTCAAATAAAAACCTGGAATCCATCTCTCTTTTTATCTTTCTATCTATGTATCTATGTATCTATCTATCTATCTATCTATCGAGAGAGAGAGAGAGAGAGAGAGATAGAGAGAGAGATAGAGAGAGAGCAAAAGAGAAAGAGAGGGTGAAACGGGAAAGAAAGGGAGAAAGTGAAAGAGTGGGATAACAGAAGAGCCTCTAAAAAGAGAGAAGCCACTGACACAAAACATCACTGAACAATAAAAGGATGAAAAAATTCCACCCTCTCAAAATATATAAGTGATCTCGAAAATAAATAAATAGAAATAAATATGGAAATACCATAGTAAAAGTGCTACGTTAGAGCAAGACGTCCAAGGGTGTTAACGTTTGCAGAGAGGAGATGATAATAATAAATACACAATTATATTGCATTCCATAAAAAATAGTGCATTTGCTACTATGCTACCAACAACCATTCGACAATTCAAAAGTTCGAACAATAAGACATATCAAAAAAGCTAATAAATATGAGAAATTAGAAATATTTCAAGCATGCAAAAATAACAATTAAAATAAATCTAATACAATATAAAAGATATATGAATAAATTCCTTCGAAAATAATAAAAAAATAAGAGTCGAAAACCAATGACTAATAATGATATCACACACTTTTATTCCCATCATAACAATAAAATAAAACCAGAAGTAATCATAGAGTTTATTTGAGAGCGCTTGGAATCAGTATCTTCTAATTACCTGAAGATAAGAAATACAGTGAACACTTGTTCAAATTCTTCAAATACTCGAAGGAATCCCTGCATAATGGCATAGGCAAAGCCAATAACAAGAACAGAAGAAAATATCGAACATACAATAATCCACAAATAATAATAATCCCGAAAAGGATAGGATTTATATATTTTAAAAACAGGTCAGCACTCTGTGGTCGAGTTATTGTTCATTTCGTATAGGGTTAAATATTGCCCCCATTATTTTTAGTTACATATGAATTTAGTACTTTATCTGAAGCTTTTAATAGAACTTGTATAAAAAAGGGATTGCTTCCCAAATACAAAATATATATATTTGTAATTTCGGTCTGCTGAGATAGGTATTAAATCCCTACCCATTGAAATAAAGTATAATTTATAACCGTGTTTTCGATGATGCGTTAAGTTTTTCCTTGATATATATATATATGGAATGGATTTAATTTTTTTCGGCTTAGAGCAAGGAAGTGATACATGTTGAAGAGCGTCATGATTGCCCTCATCTCAAAGAACTTTGCATATAAGAGGAAAATACAAACGTGTAAAAGGAAACTAATTACGATATATCAAGTTCAAAATAATTGCCTTTAACAGGTATCTGTCAATTATATTCCCGTATAACGAGGTATAAAAATCTTACAAATGATACACAGTATATGAATAAACAAAAGAAGATCTACTGGCCTGATATGCAATAGCATTCCCCCGATGTTCCAATGTATGATGGATATTTTTCCAACTGATTGTGACAAGACCTACATTAATAGACATGTAGCCTTTCAGAAGGATGCATAGAATACCATGGTCTGAGCAGGTAAGAAGCAGGATATATTATTAGAAAAAGGCATGAGCTTCCATTTGGAAAAGGCAAAAATAAGAAGGCAGAGTAATTTCACTATCATTGACATTTTGTACACACGTTACAAATATGACGTCTTATTTTAAATTCCATGTGCTTTCTGAACATAGGCGATAAAATGGTTTTCCTCAATTTCTTGTTCTTTGTAGCTCTTAATAAATTTTCTATATTTGTTATCTATCTTAACCGCTATCCATTTACTGAAGCTCACTCAATAGGTTTCTCATTGTTTTCTCTGCTCGACTTGCTTTCAATCTATCCTGTCAATATCAGATTCCCCAAGCACGCTTTCCTCATTAAATACCCTGATGTTAAGAATTTTTTTTTGTTTGCTTCCATCTTCTCAAGAAATTCGTCGTTACGTATCTTTTTAAAAGCTAAAGAAATTTAACAAAACAGGAAAATTTTGTGAATGCTGGACAGTTTGATAATATTAATATTTCTATATGATAGATGCTGGACAATTTCCTCACTAATGAAGAGGAGATGTAAGATAACAGGGATGTGATTTTAAAAGAAATGTGTTGAGAATAGCATGGGCAGTATATGCAAAAAGAAAGAATATATGATGATTAGCAAGAGGCACAGAAAAAGTTGCAAGGTACTGTTTGGCGACGTCGACATCATGCAAGGATATATATTTAGCTATTTCGGTAGTCTAGAGCAGTAGACAGGAAACAGAAATATATGTGTGCA
The DNA here is from genome assembly GCA_963932145.1 of Acanthosepion lycidas. NCBI lineage: Eukaryota > Metazoa > Mollusca > Cephalopoda > Sepiida > Sepiidae > Acanthosepion > Acanthosepion lycidas. The sequence continues at coordinate 98,155,657 of OZ010586.1, read as the reverse complement.
TTGGAATAGCGAAATATGCCTTCCAAAACCTGAAAAAAGATATAAAGAGATTCCCTAGAAATGAAAAAAAGCAAGAAGGGCTGAAATTATAATGGTAATATCTATTCACCAGTAAGGATGCAGAAGACATTTATCTCCCTTTGGTGAAGATAACTTATATGGCTTATGTGACGGCCGCTTATTAATTTCACTCCATACAGTGACCAAAACGCCAGTCAAATTTTACTTAATTTACAGCAATCAAACGGTAAGGTTGCTTTCTTTAGCCCGGGCTCCACATGACCAGGACAAATGCTAAATCTGCCTCCTCAGCAATTTAAAAGTACATGGTGTCATTTCCCTTTGAGAATATATCTTTCCTAGATATAGATTGAAACTACGGCTCGTAGCCCTCAATTTGGGAAAACCCAAGACTTCTCGCTTCCCAGAATATGTCCTCGGCTGGGACATAGATGAATCCGGAGTCCTAAAAATGGTTTCTCCTGGTATAGGTGTATCTTCATAATATACGTAAGACCCTTCCTTTTTATTTCATCTTAAACTTTGCTTTGCTGTGTAGATATATGTGATATATTATTCTCCGTGTGGGATATGTCTATATATGTAGATATAGACGTGCATTTTTTATTATTATAAAGACCTCTCTAACAAATGGTCTTTTTTATTATTTTCTCTTTCAGCCATTCATTATATCCGTGAATTATCGGTTTTATTATATTATGGATACAATAATGCCCATAGGGGGGGGGCGAACAAATGGGGGAACAAAATTTTCTTCCATAGCTCAACCACGTTACACTCATATATGACACCGAAAACTGAACAATTTCTTCAGAAAAAAAAGAGGAGACGCTGGGCTACAGAGTTGTTCATTATTTACATTATTCAGACTATTGTCCTCATCTTTGTCGCCAAGGATACATGGCACAGTGGATGAAGGTGTTAGATAGATCCACTGACAGGACACAAAGAGTGTGAGTTCAATACCCGGTTAAGGCAGTGGAGAATATCAGAGGGAATTTAACAGGAGAACTGATAACTGACATCCATTAAACATGGCACATGCAACTAGAACAGTCTACCCCAGTAAGCGATATAAAGGGTTCAGTTCGACATTCCAACCGCCAGAAGAAGGCCGGAGCGCACAAAGGCCGAATCGTTATAATAAATATGTCGACAAAGATGAGGACAATAGTACAGTGTACATAATACCTCATCTCAGAAACATAGACAGATACTACAGAGTTGTTGTTTTAGAGACGATTGCTGAGTAGACAATGTATGGAACGCGTAAAAAAGCAGAATGCATGATCCTTAGCAAAAGCAAGAGAGAAGGTCTGAGATACGAATTGGTGACGTCAAAATGAATTACGTAAATACATTTAACCAACTGCAAATTTCCAGGTGGAACAAAGAATAGATTCATGAACTTATATAATATCTATCTTTTTTTATATGGAAATGAAGTTTTGACAGTATCCTGATAGAGAAAGTGGTTATTCTACATAAAGATGCTGAGAATATCATGGACGGAACATACGAACTAAAACTTCACTTTTACTTCGAACTGGACACAAAAAAACTGTCATTTTTAAGAAACATCAAACGGATATGGCTTGGAGAATTTGATTGGTTGGTTTACGGTATATCAACCTCAATGGGTAATTTAATGCCGACAAGATTTTTATTGCTGGTAATATTTTTTTTCAAAAATTGTATTGCTGGTAATGTAATATGCAATAATTTTTTTCTTCAAAAATTTATTGCTTGTAAGTTTTTTACAAAAACGTATTGCTTCTATTAAAACCTATTTTTACAGTTTCATTTTTACAGTTTCATAGTGTTTTGACCCCAGATTAGAGTTAATTATTTGCCCATACCTAGGACTTGATCAGAGGCCTTGCTGTTGGATTTAGTTTATCGTCATACCCAGGACGAGGAGAATTTGACGTGCACAGGATAAATTTGAGGCAAGAGGGGCAGAGAGGAACATTGAATAATGTGCTTAATAATCTCGTGTTTAATAGATTGCTGATTTTCAACAATTCGTCATATTAATTTATTGAGTTCTTTGTTTAATGGCATATCGAGTCTTTTATGGGTCATTTAATACTGAAATTTAAATGAAAGATTTTGAATAATTTTATAGCTTCGACTACAGATAAAATGTATTGATCGTCATTTGGCTTGAAAATTGTATTGTTGGCTTTTTTCATATAAATATGTATTGTTGACTTTTTTAACTATAAAAATGTATTTTTATACTTCATAGTATTTTTATTTGTCTTGGGGTTTACCATTAGTCCATTACTGGCATTCTAACAGATACTATCATCCGGGTCAGGGTGAACCTGGGAGCAACCGGAATGAAGAGGTGGTTGCACGCTCCCCACAACCTCCAATCTCCCGATCAGCGGCTTTGCTGCCGGATCTAGTTTATCGTCCTACACATGACTAGTGATAGCAAAGCAAAGACAAAAATTGATTAGAACTATGAAGGATATATTGTTGTAGCGAGACCTTAGTAACCAGGTCTTGAAGAAGATTAGAAAAATCGGATATCATCGGCAGAAAAATGTTCGAGTTTAAACTGAAAGTCCGTCGTCTTTTATGTGTAAGATATTTCAGTTTGAGGATACTGGTTCTCAACAACCTCCTCTCTCTTGTTACTTTAAATATTGTCACCCAATAGTATACCGTTTATTTATAGTTAATGTATGTCATTCTTTGTGCTGTCCAAAAATCTGAACAAATCCACGTAATCACTTTCGAATTAACGACATATTCATTTTAGAGTTCTGATTAATTTTCTTTCACTTTCGTTTTCGTCTAATTTAATAAATTTTGCGAATCTCATTCAGTTACATACAACCAATAAATCCAATCGTTTTATTTGAACGATTGTTTTTTTAAACTTACGCCTGCTGGAATAGCCTAAGAATTTAAAAATTATTCATGACACTCGCAAGATCTTTTTTTTTTCTTTTCAGGTAAAAACATAAATCTAAGATAATTAATTTTTGAGTCGGCTTTTTCAATGGGTATAGCAGAGTACAAAATCCTGAGAAGAGGAGCTATTTTTTTTAATATAAGTTTGAGAAATTAAGAAATATTGAACACTTAAAAGCCTGTGTTTACTGAAATATACAGATTCAAAAGCATTGCCAATCCATCAGTCTGCCAACCTTCAGTTTTTGAGGGACTCAGCTAGTTTGGGCTAACTAGACACAAGTATATCTACAGAATAGGAAAAAAAGAAAAGAAAAGCCGAGGAATAGAAGCCCCTGGTCTATATTGGATTGAAAAGAAGTAAGCCTTTCAAGAGGAACGAATCACAGAATCGTATAAGCACCATTAAAGATTTTCTCATGCAAAGAGTCTTTGGCGGTCGAATGCTTTTGCAAGAGTAAAAAAAGGACATTTTTTGCCTTTTCCCTGCCATTGTCTTTCATTATTCATTTCTTTCAAATTTCCTGTTTTGTTTCTCTGTCATTTTCGAGCTTTATTCTTTTGTTTTTATAATTCGCTGCCTGAATAGGCGGATATTTACGCTTAGTTATGAGTGTGTGTGTGTGTGTGTTTGGCTTACATCAGTGCGCACCGGTGTCTCTTAGTCTGCGTCAATCTATTTGAAAACTGTGGTATTGCAGCTGGAAATATGCCTGTCAGTGGAATTTCAACTTTCTGAACTGAATTTGTTGTCTTGTTACCAAATTTGGCTGCATCTGTAGCGAAGTGTAGCCTAAAGGACATAAGAAAATTTTACAAATACGCCAAGAAAATCTGCAAGATACCAAAAAGTGTACATAAATCGAATATACAGGAATAAGTGTTTTTCTGTTCGTGTTTATGGGTATGACTTTGTTGTTTGTTTTTTTTATCTCGAGGATTCGATGCTTTTGCAGTCCGTAGTGTATAACAGCATTGATCAATATCATATAGATAAGATGGGTGCACGGCAATGCGACATTACTTACTACATTAGAGATGCCATTATGCAACTAGTGTGGAATCTCGAAGATTCACGCAATCACGAGACCAGGCAATCAATGGCATATATATATATATATATATATATATATATATATATATATATATATATATATATATATATATATATATATATATGTGTGTGTGTGTGTGTGTGTGTGTGTGTATGTATAATAACCGAATTACCCGCGTCTTGCTATGCTCAAACATGTTCCTTTTTTTTTAACAAAATGATCATCGATTATGAATCACTGTTGAGAAAAATGATTAATTCCAATATTACTCTTGCGAATGTGACCTTCATCTTCTAACTTTCTCCTTCTATATTTTGGATAGAAATAATTCTCTTGTTCAAATTTAAATTTAATTTAAACCTAAGTGAAAAAAATCGATGGTGGCTTTGATATTTATTTGATGTATTACTTGATTGAATGAATTGATGAGCAATTTTCAAAATTGATATGATAGTTGAAATGTGGGAACAAATATGTATTGTACGGTACTACCCTCTTATTGATGAATTCTTGGTTCAGTTGAGGTCAATATTTTCTCATTTTGATCTTGCCGATGTGACCTCTATCTTCTGGCTTTATCCTTCTATATTTTGGATAGGAGTCATTCCATTGTTCTCATTTAAATTCAATTTAAAACAAAAGCAAGAAAATGCACTGATGGATTTTACACCAGGAGCCCCCCCCCCCGTGATTAAAATAAAATACATGTTACCCAAGTACCCTGGGTAATGTAGTTTCAGAATATATATGGTCATAGCGTATATTTGCAAAGCCTTAAGAGGATTTCGATAACAAATAAACTTTCACACACACACACACATATATATATATATATATATATATATATATATATATATATATATATATACGGGGACGATGAATAAATTTTCGTCTAAAGTACAGAAAAATGAAAATAACAATGATATCTCAAAACTTACACGCCAATATTTTGAAATGCCAAACGGTAAATTATTCAGTGAAATACCCATTGGCTTCAACCAGTGGCTTCAGACGATTCGGGGTCTCCTGCATCTTTTCTAGACGTTCTCCTTGTTTGAGATGTTGAATGTTGACATAATCCTTGCCTTCAATTCATATTTCTTATAATAAGTTTTGTTGGTCTCTCGCTCAACTGCACACCAAACATAGTGGCCAGATTTAAGGAGTAATGTCGTCGCAAAAATTGTTTGGCAGTGATGACTGTGTTTTTTTGCTTTTGTGGCATGGTGCAGATTCCTGTTCACTGACATAGGGTCTTGTGCAACCAACATCTTGACCCAGGGCAGCACTACAACCTCAAGGGACTTTTGGAATATTTTATGAGCCTTTTGTTTCGCATTGAAAATGAAATAGGATATTGAAGGGTCTTGAATGTATTTTCAATATATTTCTCCTCTTTGTGTAAATATTAAGGGCTGCAAATTCTGAGTGCTCTTAAATAAAATCCAGTGATTATTCCGGATTTTATTTTGTTTTTATGATGGGATTGGAAGTTTTTAAAGTATTTTTATTCGTTGATTTTCGGTGGACACTAAGTTCTAGGCTGCTGCCAACTTGGTGTAAAATAATGTCAAAGAAAGATAAACTATATTTTTTCTCTATTCCATATGTGACTTCTATTGTGTGTTTAGTTTTGTTTAGTTTATCTACATGATCCAGTAAGTTAGTAACAAGGGGGGTATATTAATAGAGAATCATCAATATATCGGAAGTAAATTGATTGGTAAAATGATTTGGAAAAAAGCAGACTCGAGTAATTCCAAGAAATCTCATACCATTACTCCCATGGATCCCATCGGTAATGAATATTTTTGTTTGTAAAAATTGTTATTGAAAGTGAAATAACATTGATTGGTGATGAAACGTCTGATTTTTATGATTTATTTTAGCTATTGCTAAGGAGAGGTTTAATTTGATTTTGATTATATGTTTTTTTAAGATATTTAAGCATTTTTCCATCGAAAGTGATTTTCTGTCTAGACTGGCCATGGGTTTTTCAGTTATATTTTTCCTTCGTTTTCAAAAATGTGACAGGCTTATTATTCCAAGGAGAAGGGGTAAT
>OZ010586.1:98144591-98147091 GCA_963932145.1 Acanthosepion lycidas | reverse complement strand
AAATATGAAAAGACTGAGATAGATAGAGAGAGAGAGATAGATAACAGACTATAAACAAATATGAAAAGACTGAGATAGATAGATAGAGAGAGAGAGATAGATAACAGACTATAAACAAATATGAAAAGACTGAGATAGATAGAGAGAGAGAGATAGATAACAGACTATAAACAAATATGAAAAGACTTAGATAGATAGATAGATAGATAGATGGATAGATAGATAACAGACTATAAACAAATATGAAAAGACTGAGATAGATAGACAGATAACAGACTATAAACAAATATGAAAAGACTGAGATAGATAGATAGATAACAGACTATAAACAAATATGAAAAGACTGAGATAGATAGAAAGATAACAGACTATAAACAAATATGAAAAGACTGAGATAGATAGATAGATAACAGACTATAAACAAATATGAAAAGACTGAGATAGATAGATAAATAGATAGATAGATAACAGACTATACACAAATATGAAAAGAATGAGATAGATAGATAGATAACAGACTATAAACAAATATGAAAAGACTGAGATAGATAGATAGATAACAGACTATAAACAAATATGAAAAGACTGAGATAGATAGATAGATAGATAACAGACTATAAACAAATATGAAAAGACTTAGATAGATAGATAGATAGATAGATAGATAGATAACAGACTATACACAAATATGAAAAGACTGAGATAGATAGATAGATAGATAGATAGATAACAGACTATAAACAAATATAAAAAGACTGAGATGGATAGTTAGATAGATATATAGATAACAGACTATAAACAAATATTAAAAGACTGAGATAGATAGATAGATAGATAGATAACAGACTATAAACAAATATGAAAAGACTGAGATAGATAGATAGATAGATAGATAACAGACTATACACAAATATGAAAAGAATGAGATAAATAGATAGATAACAGACTATAAACAAATATGAAAAGACTGAGATAGATAGATAGATAGATAGATAGATAGATAGAAAGATAACAGAATATAAACAAATATGAAAAGACAGATAGATAGATAGATAGATAACAGACTATAAACAAATATGAAAAGACTGAGATAGATAGATAGATAGATAGATAGATAACAGACTATAAACAAATATGAAAAGACTGAGATAGATAGATAGATAGATAACAGACTATAAACAAATATGAAAAGACTGAGATAGATAGATAGATAGATAGATAACAGACTATAAACAAATATGAAAAGACTGAGATAGATAGAAAGATAGATAACAGACTATAAACAAATATGAAAAGACTGAGATAGACAGATAGATAGATAGATAGACAGATAGATAGATAACAGACAATAAACAAATATGAAAAGACTGAGATAGATAGATAGATAGATAGATAGATAGATAACAGACTATAAACAAATATGAAAAGACTGAGATAGATAGATAGATAACAGACTATAAACAAATATGAAAAGACTGGGATAGATAGATAGATAGATAGATAGATAGATAACCGACTATAAACAAATATGAAAAGACTGAGATAGATAGATAGATAGATAGATAGATAACAGACTATACACAAATATGAAAAGAATGAGATAGATAGATAGATAACAGACTATAAACAAATATGAAAAGACTGAGATAGATAGATAGATAGATAGATAGATAACAGACTATAAACAAATATGAAAAGACTGAGATAGATAGATAGATAACAGACTATAAACAAATATGAAAAGACTGAGATAGATAGATAGATAGATAGATAGATAGATAGATAACAGACTATAAACAAACATGAAAAGACTGAGATAGATAGATAGATAGATAGATAGATAACAGACTATAAACAAATATGAAAAGACTGAGATAGATAGATAGATAGATAGATAGATAGATAACAGACTATAAACAAATATGAAGACTGAGATAGATAGATAGATAGATAACAGACTATAAACAAATATGAAAAGACTGCGATAGATAGATAGATAGATAGATAGATAGATAGATAGATAACAGACTATAAACAAATATGAAAAGACTGAGATAGATAGATATATAGATAGATAACAGACTATAAACAAATATGAAAAGACTGAGATAGATAGATAGATAACAGACTATAAACAAATATGAAAAGACTGAGATAGATAGATAGATAGATAGATAGATAACAGACTATAAACAAATATGAAAAGACTGAGATAGATAGATAGATAGATAGATAGATAAATAGATAGATAGATAGATAACAGACTATAAACAAATATGAAAAGACTGAGATAGATAGATAGATAGATAGATAACAGACTATAAACAAATATGAAAAGACTGGGATTGGTAGATATATAGATAGATAGATAACAGACTATAAACAAATATGAAAAGACTGAGATAGATAGATAGATAGATAGATAACAGACTATAAACAAATATGAAAAGACTGAGATAGATAGATAGATAGATAGATAACAGACTATAAACAAATATGA
>OZ010586.1:98122091-98139591 GCA_963932145.1 Acanthosepion lycidas | reverse complement strand
TAAAATGTGCAATATTAATGTAGTTCGAGTTAGTTATACATAACTCGATTTGTGCTTAAAACGTAGACAGAATAAAAGTTGGTCTGAGAAATATTTAACAAAGAATAAAATGAATTAAGGAACAAAGAAACTAATTCAATGAATTTTTTTTTTGTCTTCATCATGAGTTTTCACAAAAATGTTTTTAAACATAGAATAATATTATTTTAATTTAGTTTTATGACAATTCTTATCTTATTTTAAGTTAGTAAGTATTGTTAGGTATATATGATTGTATTTCAACACATAAATATAGCATATCATAAATCTATATATTTCATACATACATATATACATACCATAATTCACCTTGTATAATACGCTTTCATTCATAATACGCAGACTTAAAATTGCGTTGAAACTGTGGGGAAATGCATCTAGTCATACATAATACGCACCTTTTGCTTGGTACTGACACCCTATAAGCTGTACCTCTCCAATTTCATTACGGCCAGCGATTCCTACTCTTTTTTAACCTGTAATTGAAGATGTTTAGCAAAATTCACCATCATCACAATTTTAAAAGGTAACGAAAATATATATTTTGTGCCTACTGCGCAGATTGATTTACCTGCTTTTGTTCGATAAAATGTTCTATCTACCGGATCTGTATGTAGTTCAAGTTAGTTATACATAACTCGAGTTTGCTTAATAGTTCGACTTGGATATACGTAAATCATCGACAGAATAAAAGTTGTTTTGAGAAATATTTACCAAAGAATAAAATGAATAATGAACAAAGAAATCAACACAATGAATTTTTTTTTTTGGTCTTCACCATGAGTTTTTCCTAAAAAATGGTTTTAAACATAGAATAATATTATTCTAATTTAGTTTTATGATAATTCTTATTTTATTTTACGTTTGTAAGTATTATTAGGTAAAGATCATTGTATTTGACATCCTTATGGGGTCGCAATCGCCGAATGTTAAATTTGTGAAATTGCCGCATGTTATGGCGTGTCATTTCGCAATTGAAATCGACGTAAGAAACCACAATTTAAAAAATAAATATTTTTTGTAGTTGTGCATAATACGCACGCCTAATTTTGCTTATTATTTTTTTAGAAAAAAATGCGTATTATACATGAAATTACGGTAAATTTTCCTCCTTCTTAATATCTTGCTGACTTCTTAATATCTTGCGAAGGTATCACCATCCAAATGCTCTTCTAGATTTCGGTTTACCTTTTTCCATCCTCAGTTAAACGCTTCCTATACTCTTACTACATACACTTACTATATACACTACATAACCTTACAATATAAACTTACTACACACACTATATACTCTTCCTACATACACTTACTGTATACACTTACTATATACTTATATTTTTGCATTTGTCTAATTTTGGAAACTCTTATTTGTTGTTCGCCTCTTAGGCTGTTTGATAAGCAGACCTGCTGTATTCCTACACTTGAGGTTTAGAACTTTCTTCTCACTTTCCTCTAATATATTCTGTAGGTGTTCCTATAGTTTCTTCTGTGTGTCTACTCTCAACGTTATGTTATCTCCATATCAAATGTTGGTACGATTGTAGACGTCTATAATGAATCGGAGTAGGACATCTAATTCTCTCAGGATTGCTTCACTGAAAAGGTTGAATAAGTCCGGCGAGAGGACACATCCTTGTCTTACGCTGTTTTATATTAAGTACGTTTTGTTTAATCTAGAAAACATATAATTTTTTTTATATAATTCTCAGCAGAAGTATCGCACCTCTTGTTACAATGCATAAGGGGTTCGGTAACAAACAGACAGAGGCAACAATTATATATATATATATATATATATATATATATATATATATATATATATATATTATTACTGTTTTTATTTCTTTGATTTCTGCTATGTACACATTTCTTTCTGGGTTTCACCTAGTGACCAATTTTAGAAATCGCATCATGACATTTTCCACTGACAAAAAATAGTTGTCAGTTATCTCCTGTTAATTTTTGAGGACACATGGCACAATGAATAAAGGCGTTATTTACATCTAGTGACAGGACCCAAAGAGTGTGAGTTCAATACCCGGCTAAGGCAGTGAAGAACTTGCAGAAAGGAATTAACAGGAGATAATTGATAACTGACATCCATTAAACATGGCACGTGGAACTAGAACAGTCTACCCCAGTGAGCGAAATAAAGGGTTCAGTTCAACCACCTGAAGAAGGCCGGAGTGTACAACAACCGAAACGTTGTTTGGCGACAAAAATGAGGGCAATAGTCCGAATAATGTTAATAGTGTACATAACACCTCATCTCAAAAATATAGACGGATTCCGTATAACACATTCGCTTGTCATTGGATTAAGCTTTGCTATTTCTATATATCCTGAGAAATAATATATTATTGTTCTATTTCCGGTCTAATTGTACTGTGTAATTTATTCATTAAAATTATAATTTAGCGAGGATATTTTGTTCGGCTGATTATCCGATGGAGATAAAATTGGTTTGCAACTGGTTTCTCAAGCAGTGCTTTGAAAATTGATCAACTTAGGTCTTCTGGTATATCATCATTGCTATATACCGCGTGTAACAGCAAAATTATCCAAATTATGTAAAAGCAAAATTGTCCATTTGTTCGATTATTCTCTGAACAGTTATATCTTAGCAATAATTAAAGATATATTACGAGAATTCTGGGAGGTTTTATAACAATAACTTGAGCAATAAGAATGTATAAATTCTCTCTTAACAGAAGAATCGTGATGAAATAGAGCATACATGAGAATGACATGTTCATCATTAATTAAACATAGCTAAGAAAGCTCATGAAAGTTTGAAATAATGTTCAAATATATATATATATATATATATATATATATATATATATATATATATATATATATAGAGAGAGAGAGAGAGAGAGAGAGTTTTACATTATGCGGACCATTGTCCTCATCTTTGTCGCCATATTTGTCACAACGTATCGGCCGTTGTACGCTCCAGCCTTCTTCAGATGGTTGGAATTTCGAACTGAACCCTTTATTTCGATCCCTGGGGTAGACTGTTCTAGATTCACGTGCTACGTTTGATGGATGTCAGTTATCAGTCCTCAAGGACACATGGCACAGTGCATAAAGGCGTTGGTTAGATCCAGTGACAAACCCAAAGAGCGTGAGTTCAATACCCGGTTAAGGCAGTGGAGAACTTTCAGAGGGAAAATTAGCAGGAGATAACTGATAACTGACATCCATCAAACATGGCACGTGGAACTAGAACAGTCTACCCCAGGGATCGAAATAAAGGGTTCAGTTCGAAATTTCAACCACCTGAAGAAGGCCGGAGCGTACAACGGCCGAAACGTTGTGACAAATATGGCGACAAAGATGAGGGCAATGGTCCGCATAATGTAAATACTGTACATAATACCTCATCTCAAATATATATATATATATATATATATATATATATATATATATATATATATATATATTATTCCAGGATCTTTTTCCAACTTATTCAAGATGATCTTCGCCCTTTTTAACCGTCTAACTTTCTTTCCTAGTGTAACAAGTTGCCTCACAGGTTTCACATGCTATTTCATTTTCAATTCTCTTTTCACTGCTCTTTGAAATGTCATAGCAGAAACTCCTACCTCACATGCCAAACGTCGTATGGATTGAGCTGGATCTTTTCTAATTGATCTCTCTAGCTCTAAGTTGAAAGAATGATACCTCTTCCTGCTGTGACCTGTGATTTATTCCCTATTTTTCACACTGTTTTAAACTTATTCACCGCTCTCTTGATGGTTCTTGAATACTTTGAAGATGAAAACCAGAGTATGAAATTTGGTATCCTTACTGAAGGCATGAATGATCTCTATCGTCTCACCTTCGCTCATCTGGGAAGAACATGGAGCTGACACAAAACGATTTTTGTTCCTTTTCTAGCTGAATAACTAATATTGTTTTTTCAATGATTGTTACGACGAATTGTGTCAAGATGGCTAAACGTCCTATCTGAAAAAAACGAAACTCCGTTTAGTGTTTTATAGATATAAACCTTTTGTGGTATGAACTATTATAGTGTTAAATAATTTGAATAATTTTCCTTTTACCTCCAGTATTTTATTTATTATGTCTGTAAACTTGTCTGTACTCAAATCATCCAAGGCTTCCAGCATCTTTATTACAATTCCGCCTCGTTTCTTGTTTTGTTTATGATTTGTTTGGCCACTGATGATTTCACTTCAGATTTTAATATTTCCGGTCGATCGACATTTCTATGTTCTCTTCAGTCGTGGTAGAGTTCTTCAATGTTTTCGTTGTGTCACTGACGTATTTTTTCTTTCTCTATTATCAGTGTTCCCTCCTTAGATCTCGTAATAACTAAACACAAATACATATCACTGTCAGCTTGGTTTGCCTTGCTGCTATATCTGGGATGCAGCTTCACGATCCTATATTTCAGACTTTGGCAATGTTTAAATTCGTTTCGCGGCCTTGTAGACGATGAACTCATTTTCACCTTACTTTTGCAAATATCTCACTAATCTTTTTTATAATTATTTCATCCCAGGCAAGGCGGGAACGCCAGGAGTGTGCAGGGGGTTACAGGGATAGAAACTGAAAAAGAAGACTAGGAATGAGAACGATTGATGAGAGGACAGATGAACGGTATTCAAGAAGACAGAAGATAGTGATTGATGTTGCATTTTTTTTTAAATTTTAGTTATCAAGGAAGCAAGTAACACAGAAGGGATTTCCACAGGTGAGAAGTGCGAGAAAAGAAACTGTTGTAGATTAACTGACGGTTGTATTTAACTATTTCAGCAATAACCTGGTGAGATATAAAGACGAAACTAGTAGCAGGCTTAAATTTATGTAGTCAGGGCACCAGAGAAAAAAACTGGTAAAATCAGTTTTACAGGAAAAAATGTATTGCTATATCCATAGAAAATTTTCTGACGAGTGACCTTCCTCAGATCCACCATTACATTCATTTACGTGTTAATACCCATGGGAAAGGTATGAATCCTCTTCTTCTCTCCCCCGCTAAAGGTAAATAGCAGGACAGACCTTGGATGGCAACTGGTCTACCGCATAAAGAAAGGGCAACATGCCGCGGGAAAAATTCTGCCTCGTCAGTCATGTATTTAAAAGAAACATAATCGCCTAAGCGTGTATCACGCATGGCACATAAGTGACTGAGAGCGAAGATCCGCAACACCACCTCGCTCCATTTGTATTCCATTGGTTACAAGTATATTCCATCCGGACAACTTCCCAAGATCCTCTGCTTCGTTGAACAGACATCCAATAAGACGCTTCCACAATCCCTTACTCTCCATGCGTTTGTAGGTGTGTTGGTTGGTCAAAAGTTTTAATGATTTTCCAAGAATAGCTTAGATGTGGCACAAAGCGGAAACTAGGGGGGGGGCAAACAGTGAGTTTCGAACTAACGACTCAGTTGTAATTATTCTATTGAGTCAAGCCCGATAACCATTACACCGCATCAAGGTACCCCGGTCAACCGTTATGTATCGCACATATCTTCATAACCTCTGCTTGTTGTCCCCTAGTCTTACGTCCATAAAATAACCACATTCGGTTAAGATTTACCGTCACTGTCTCATGGGATTTGTATCACAAGAATAGTTTAATAAAAGTTCCATAACGTCATGATATAAAATAGTTTTGACATATTTATCTACTTTATTTAATATTGACTGTTCGACTGGCCGCATTGATAAGTCTGAAATTGTAAATCGAAAAATGATTTTCCATTATTAAAATTCAACGACAGATTTTATTTATGTTTTACCGCTATATTTGATAATATTGTCTATAATATGCCCCAGGTTCTAACGGCTCTGTATCTCTACGTATAAACCATTATGATAATTATTCAACAGTTTCAACATGCTCACACCAGGATTCTGGAGGTTGTCAGTAAGGATAATTTTGGATGGTTTTATCGCCGATGACAGCTGGCATGAAGGGGGCACAAAATGTGAGTTTCATATTTTCGGGTGCAAAACTCATGTTTCATTGAAACTTTAAATATCAGGCGATGTGATGTTTTTTTCATCTTTCCCAAAATATCTATCTATCTATCTATCTATCTATCTGTCTGTCTGTCTGTCCCCCCCTCTCTCTCTCTCTCTGTATATATATATATATATATATATATATATATATATATATATATATATATATTATATAAATTTATAGAATATGTCTGTCTGTTATCGAACTCCTCCTAGGGTTTTAGAAATATACCTCCCCATAAACATATATATTCTGAAACTACATTACCTATGGTACTTGGGTAAGTACATTTCATTTTGATCAAAGGGTGTCCTGAGCTGGGCGACACCTCCACCAATGATTTTTTTACCCCTTTGCATGAAATTAAATTTGAATTTGAACTAGACAATGATCCTAACCAAAATAAAGAAGGAGAAATTCAGAAGATGGAAGCAACATATGGATGCCAAGTTGAGCAAGAAATCACCAATAAGTGGATAGTGCATTACAATACATATTTATTGAGTCATTTCAGCTCTAATTCCAATGTTAAAAACTCCTCATCAATTAATTCAATCAAGTATTGCATCAAATACATTAAGAGGTCAAATCAAGCCTTTTTTTTTTGGCACAAATTCCCATTGATTTTTTCCCTTTGGTTTAAATTAAACTTAATTGCGAACAATAAAATGGCCCCTATCCCAAATATAGAATAATTCTAGAAGATGGAGGTTACATCAGCCAGGGCATCAGACGATGAAAGCCGTCGGCTGATAAGTTTTACTTTAGTCTTAAGTTTATATATATATATATATATATATATATATATATATATATATTGTGTGTGTGTGTGTGTGTTTCATTAAAGATTACTGAAAATTTTTTTTCCCTATTTGGGCTTACATTATTTGTAATTTTTTTTTTTAAAATTGGGTAAGATTGCCAAGCTTGTATTTTCTACTAGTATGTGTCGGTAGGTTTTTCTGTCTGTTTAGATGACTTCTACTAGAGCTTTGGTCGGGTAGGTGTAATATAAGTTGTCTGGATAGGCATGTAGTAGTGTTACCGAATTTATTCGCTATTTTATATCATTACCTTTACTAATCTACTTTTTGTATGAATGATTCATTGTAATATAAATTGAACTGCACCACACACATATATATATATATATATATATATATATATATATATATATATATATATATATATTAGTAACTATACTCGGTTGGTGAAAAAACCGGATGACACAATTTTCAAATATATATATATCCAAACAAACTGATATCTGGGCAAAAATTTGAAAAAATATAGATCTAGAAACATCGTCCAGTGCCTTAATTTCCAGACAATTGAAAAAAAATCCAATCGAGTAAATAAGCTAAAACATATAGTGCTCAATACGCAAAGTAGATCAGAAAATAAAAAAAACCTAATGAGCCAGGAACTATTAGGTTGGTGCAAAAATAATGACGTAATAATGTCGTTTTTAACGTTAAAAATACGTCAAAAAACGACATTATTACATCATTATTTTTGCACTAACCTAATACCTACCTAGGTTTCACTTAAATTGATCCACTTAGCTTCGGTATTTAGTTCAGGTCTCTTTAGGATATATATATATATATATATATATATATATATATATATATATATATATATATATATATATATGATTAAATAATTAAGAAAGAGACAACCTTAAGGTTCCATGACTATAATTTATCTCCCCAGAAAATATATTTTCCTGGTTCATCAGGTCACATCTCTAGTTACAATTTAAAGATTAATAATATTATTAATATATCTTATTTTATTTTATTCCTACTTTGCTGGTAATATTTAATACTTTATGTATTAATTATAAATTATATTGATGTGTGTTTTTCAAGTGACACCGTAATATGCCTAAATATGTTAACTCACTCTTCCTTCTTATCTCCTCTCCTATTTAACTCTTTCTTTCTTATTTTTTCTTCCTCTTTCCCTCTCCCCTGCTTTACAATTTACCTTCTACTTTTTTTCTCTTCAAATCTAAAAATTATTTGACCGAGTACACTTCACCCTATGTAAATTATTAAAGATGGTTTAAAAACCACCTAATCCATACATTCCATTTCCAGTATATATCTTTCTATAGTTCTCCCTTTCCACCACTTCTGTCACGTAATATCAATCTAAAACTATCCCTCAAAATTTTGTATTAAAAATAAAAGTAAGGAAATTCCTTTGTGAACTGATGAATCATGAAAATATATTTTCCGGGGAAATAAATTATAGTCACGGACCTTAAGGTTGTCTCTTTTTTTACTTATTTACTCAATATTTACTCTGGTGTTGCATTGAGCTCTCTGGAGAACATCCTCTTTGGATTTATCCACACGGATTACCAAACCCTTCATTATCTCACTATATATATATATATATATATATATATATATATATATATATATATATATATATATATATACATATATATATATATATATGCATGCATATATTTATATATGCAAGCATATATTTATATATGCATGCATATATATATATGCATATATATATATATGCGCATGCATATATATATATACATGCATATATATATGCATGCATATATATATATATATATATATATATATATAAATGCATGAATGTATGTATGAGACAAAGTAAGTGTGAATGTGTACGAGAATTATTTAGATGGAATGCGCATATATTTATGCTAAATATATGAGCTGCGATGTAGTAAATTCTCAGACACAATTCGCCATTTTCATGGCACCATATTATATTTTTTTTAGAAATATCAGAATTTCACAATCTTCGAGGAAACGTAAAGCAATATAAATTGCTTCAGGTTAACTTTAAAAATCTTCTGAACGTTGCAATATTAATTTGCTTCCATTCCATGGAGAAGAGACGACTTCTCATGATAAGGCGAATTTGGTTATCGTTTGAAATTGAATCGAAGTCGCTTACAGGAAAATTGTGAAAAAACTCAAACACATGTCCTCCTGAGTCCAATTTTATTTCTATCTTTGCAAGTGGAGAACAAATTTACTGAAATAATTTTGAGAATTGGTTATCAGTCTATTAGTCGACGATCTATTTTCTGTGTAGTTTATTTATAGCAACATTTGCCACTAACATTAAAATATTTCTACTAAAATCAACCGTTATAAAGCTGGTATGCTTAATAGACGTAATAGGTATAGTCTCTTTTTTATTTACGTTACTTAAATAGGAACAAAATCTTTTATTCCTATAAAATAAATCTCAGTCAATTCTCAGTCGACCATCTGCGAAGTGTGTAAGTCAACCATGGAAAAAACGTGATATAAATCCAAATACGTATTGTAGTAGCGAAAGATGTCTTACAAAATCTAAAAAAAAAGTTTTAAGTCAAGAAAAATTAATTTTTCAGTTCCATAACTAGATTCTACATGTCGCTTTCCCTATATGGCCCAGAGGATGATCATGAGATCAAGTGTGTGGCAAGTTAATGTTCACCATAACCTGTTAGATCAGGATCATTAACAGTGGAGATTCTTTTTGTATTTATCAGGAATCTCTAGAATATTTAGCAGAAGCACGAGACCAGCTCTTGCAACTTCATTCAATGCATGGACAAATGCTAGGCTTATCAATATGTAAGATAGATTCTCCCACGACGCATTGACGTAACTTTCTTAGCAGTAGACAGCAATTGTTTCAATATAATCTTTGCTCCAATATTAAGTAATTTATCTTTTAATTATCATAATCTGTCTTATATTCAAAATTATAAATCCTACTGTTAAAAAGCTATCAGTATGATTAGAAATATTTTAATATTTTAATCAGGGAATATAAAAGTCTATTTTTGAGAATTTAATTCGTTTTATTTTACAACATCAAGAAAAAAATACGCTTTACTCTCTATTGCTCACCTAAATATTCCAAACTACATTGCTGGATTTCAATTTATAACTTACAATTTTCTTTTAAATCCCCAGATTAACTTGATAGATCAGATGACACAAAAAATCGATGCAGTGAGAAAAATCATATGACAAATATCTACTTACAACTGACTTGAACTTGTTGCGGTATTCAGCCAGGTTAGGTTGTGCTGGCTCCGTTAATCGTGTTTGACACATCTGGATGGAAAGCCATTCATTTTTGATGAGTTGTCATTGGGGTTTTCAGTGGACATTTGGATACACAAGCGGTCCACATTTGCATTTTTACACACATTAGTGCGATCCGAGCAGTGATTAGATTAGAGTGCGAAAATATTTGCTTTCCACGCTCAAGTTAATTCGTTGGTGCCGGGGATCGTTACGGGATGTTGGAATGGAAGAGGCGAGAGACGCGACCATGACGTGATCAAAGGTTCATGTTGCACAGCTTATGTTAAGCTACTTTATCGGTCAACAGGATTCGTCCCTTCCGTCCAGCACTTCGATCGCAATTGTGGACGGTAAAAAATCAGTATTTTCAATTTCTACGGGGATTTTGTTTACTTTGTAGTGAACAGGAAATGATAATAAGTCTCTTTCCCATTCCCTTCAACTTAGGACTGAAGACGTAGAAGGAAAGAAATTGGTGAACCTATGTGAAATTTTCTTTGGACCAATAAAAACCATCCCTTCATAGAAATTGATGGGAGAATTCAGAAGAAGGAAAGGAATTCGCGATCTTATGTCGAAATGAAATGAGTCAGAGGAAAATAAAATAGCAAACCTTCGCTTAATTCTTTTCTTGTATAAAATGAGTAGAAAGATTACATTAATCAGTGCTTAAACATGCCGATTATCTGAAGCCATGTGAAATGTTTTGCTTCAATTACTTGCGATCAAGTTTGAAGTACTCGCCAGTGTAAAATTACGCGCCAATTTAATTATCGGTCTCTAACCAGCGCGCGTACTTCAAATAATTTTTTTTTCTCTCAACAAAGAAATCTAAGTATTCCAAGCTATAACGTTGTTTACTTTTGAACATATAAAAACATATATCACTTCGGTGATCAACAAGCTCTCTTACCTTTGTTTTAAGAATTCCGATTTATTTTCTGGAAACGAGCTGCTGACACTATTCAGTCGTGTAAATTCATAAATACATCCTTATATTGTTTTGTTAAAGTTAACCGCCTATTTACACGTCATTATTATCTTTCATAAATCTTCTTGGCTGGGGAAAATCATATGTTCATTTTAGCCCCTAAGCTCCATGACACTATAACCTTCACCGACAACGCCTGTGAAAATAACCCGCCAAACAATTTTCATTAATTCCCAATTTTTCCTAATATTTGATATACATTTCTCAACTCTGACTTGATACCTTGTCCTGCTTAATTATAACATAGTAACTATTCCATAAATCAATTTTACTTCCCCCCTTATACTAATTAATGTTTTTTATCGATGAGGACCACAAGAAGACACCGCCTATTGACCAATCTCTCAAGCAGATGGCGTCATGCCTATTTGTGATTAATCACATATTCCACTGGCTTGACTATCTAGTCCAACCCTTCTCCCAGAGATAAAAGACTAAGGGACGATAACTTAGGTGGCTCTTATTGAGTTTTGTACGGTGAAATAATGGATAGCGACTCGGATTGAGGAGTTGGAGAGCCGAGTTCGAATTCAAGTCGAATCCATTAGATTCACTTATGTGCTAATACCTTTGGGAAATGTATGAATCCTCTTCTGCTCTCTCCAGCTGTGGGTAAATAGCAGGACAGATCGGGTTCTTTAGCCTTGGGTGGCAACTGGTCTACGGCAGAAAGAAATGGCAATCTACTGCGGAAAAACTCTGCCTTGTCAGTCATGTATCGAAAGATACATAATCACCTAAGCGTGTATCACGCATGGCACATAACTGATTGATAACCAAGCAATAAGGAATAAGAACGATTGAACTAAAAACCGGCAAGAAGACAAAACTCGTGAAATACCGTGACATTCCTTGTAGACTATCTTTTAACAAGGAATCAAAAACATTGCCTCATGTGCTTGTGCGTCTTATACAATACATGACGAGAAGAAGACTCATTTTAAGTACGACACTGTCTTGGTTAATAAAGAAAATCAGGAATACTTTATATAGACATATAACATTAAATTCTATTAGGTTGGTGCAAAAATAATTTCGTTTTCTCACATATGTTAGAAAACGAAACTATTTTTGCACCAACCTAATAGCTGAAAAATGCAAAACTGACTATCTAATGATAAAACTAGATAACATTTGTTACTTGTTCTTGATCAACGAAACTCAAAAAATGATATAATCCTTCGGCTGATATAATTCATCTCTAGTTTTCCAATGAAATATTAAACAGTGACAGTGGAAGTGAAATAAAACGTCACATACAATGAATAGCATTTGTTAGAAATAGAAATATAATGAAATGTTCTTTGCAATTAGCCTTAAATCTTAAAGTATAATGTCAACTATGCCGTGCGAATGTGTAAAATAGAAATAAAAAAATAGATCGTTTGAAAAGTAAGTCATGCATAAAGGTCATTCTAAAGGGTAATGATAAAGAGACGGAAAGAGGTCAATACGGATCAGGGAACATCCCAAGGTAAGAGATATGGAATTGAATAAAAGAGAAAAAAAATGAGGTGCCTTGGACACATAGCAAAAAGTTACGATAACACATGTCTTGAAATGTCACCTCAGTATGTTGCAAACAGAGCAGATATTTGATGAAGAAGTTAAAAAGAAGGACAAACTAGAAAATAAAACCGTATGGAAAGATTTAGAAGACATTATCCAGCAGTGGACGAGAATAGGTGAGGATTATTATCATAATGAATTAAAATACCTCTATTCTTTTTTTCTTTTTTTTATCGATTTCAACCGATGCAAGGCAATAAAGCCACCCAGTCTCAATGGGGTTACAGGTTGTGGAAGAATTATATACGTATATATGTATAGCTGGTCACTCGTATTCAAGGATACCCGTCTACTAGGGCGGCCAGCCAATCCCTGTTGCAGGCGCTTGCTCAGGCACATTTTGTTTATTCAACACCCACGGAGCCCACCTGTGGTTTATACTGTAACTATACTGAGCAGATCTTGCTTACAGTTTCTGAGAAAGAGCGTATTATCTTGCGGGATCAACAATTTGAACAAGACCAGCACACTCAAACCCTCGGTCACGATACACTTGTGACTTCGTGCTAGCACAGATATTGACGGGCAAATTTCACTCACAAAGCTTGAGTCAACTCGTGGTACATTCCGTGAGATTTGAACCCAGGTCTTATAGTCAGAATACGAATGTTTCAACCACTCGTACAAGACTTATAAACAAAAACATTAATAATGAGCGGGATAGGAAAAGAGTTATCAAGTGGACAATAGGTAGTGACTGATATTGGATTTAAATTTGTCTGGAGAGCATGGAGCCTGAAGGGTAACCCACAAGCGAGAAGTGCGAGAAAAATATTTGTAAGCATAGAATTTGCTATGACATCTAGCGAGTTCAACTGTAAACTGATGGGACCTCTACGCCACTCTAGTACTTTCGCAAATTCAAATGATCTAGGAACCATAGCGAAGAGCTCACTCGAACAATTACCATGAATGTATTTGTAGAAATGACACAGATATGCAACCTTACCGCGGTGGGAATGTCTGTGAATCCGAGGTGTCAGATCAGGATCGATAGTATTTCTGATTCTTGTTTGAGGAGATAAAGGTTTATAGCAAGAGCACCGGACCATAAGAGGGCGCAATATTCTAAGAATGGATGAATGGTAGACATATATATATATATATATATATATATATATATATATATATATATATATATATATATAAGAGAGAGAAATTGTTAGGAGAATTTGAGATAATTATAATTAATTAATCGAGTCTAGAAGAAACCTCAACAGAATGCACTGGACGGCCTTTTAGTTCTATATTTGGGTCTCATCAGCAATGCACATCCACTACCGAGAATTGAAACCCGGACAATTACGTTATCAGGCATACCGACTGTACCAACGGTCCGCGGTGACTTAGACGTAACAGTCTTATGGGTAAGGGAAACTCGGATGAGTTCCACCACGGAATGATTGACCGGATCTATATCCAGTCTAATTCGTTACGTCTTCGTTACCGTGGCCCGTTGGTACAGTTGGTATGACGTTTGCCTGATATCGTAACTGTCCGGGTTTTAATTCTCGGCAGTGGATTCGCACTGCTGATGAGTCACAAACATAGGAAGAAACGACCGTCCAGTGCTTCCTGTATTCTGCTGAGGTTTCTTCTAAACTCGATGATTTACTTAATATATATATATATATATATATATATATATATATATATGTGTGTGTGAGAGAATTTGTCTTGTACGACGCAGTGAAACAACTAACAGTTATTATATTCACTTTAGTACATTTGTACGGATTATTGGTTGCATTCTTAAATTAAATGTAAAGCCAATAAAAGGACAGTCGTCTATTATTTCAGCATTTTGAATCATTATATTTGAAAAACATTTAAAATTAATAGTCTAAGAATTTTCGGTTTTTAGAATAGCATAAAGTCGCCATTTAATTTGTTTCTTCTATGTACCACGTCCCTTCAGGACATGAAGGAATCATGGCTCTCCAAAACGTCCTATCAATTGTAACCTTTAACAGTGTTTCACCCTTTCTTAATCTTTCTTCCTCCCCACCCATTTATAAATGCACGTCAAGTGGGTGGCTCGCTGACTTTCCCTATCTTTATTGGGGACAAGAAAGATGTGAGGGCTAAGTTTCCCCAGACCCTCCTTGCTCATTATTTATACAAGAAATGGCACCTCTCTCTCTCTCTCTCTCTTCTCTCTCTCTCTCTTCTCTCTCTCTCTTCTCTCTCTCTTCTCTCTCTCTCTTCTCTCTCTCTCTCTCTCTCTGAGATGATATGGCTCGGAAAGGGATATATTTGTTCGAAGTAGCAAAGTGGTTTTGGACTACTGTAACTGAGTAGGACAATCTAGCAGGTAACCGTAATGGACTGGCCCTCGTGGAAGTGGTAGTCAGTTGGCGTAGGCAATTGGCGTCCCTGTACCACCACATCAGTCTGTATTTATAGGGTGACAACAGCCAATCATATTACTGTGTGGCGGGACCCAGGTGTATAGATATTTATTAAATCATGAGTATATGTAATCTTCTATTGCGATTTTCTTTAAGAATTCCCCGCTGCTTACTAGCACTGTCCATGGAATTCTCAGTATCATTCAGCAGAACAACATATGTATTGCTTCCATTTTTCTCTTCGCCATGTTTATATCGTCAATTTATAGCTCCCTTCTCGTGCGTTTTCCCCTGCTAATGACCATACATTTATCTTCAAAGAGTTGCTAGATAGTTCTTTATTCCCACTTTCCCTTATTATACCCTCTAGGAAATCCTCTAGTGTTATTTCAGTTGGTTATTAGTACAGTGACTTCTGCTAATCTTATATTATTTAACTACACTTACCGATAATAAATCCTGATAGGTTCTCCATATCCCTTCCGATACTCACCCCTGTATCTTTTTGAATAATTCTGGAAACAATGAATACCTTTGTCTGATGCCATTTTTTATTTTTGTGTAGATAATCAGTTAATGTTCTTTCCGTATACAGACTGTTTCTTCCGAGTCTAAATTCTGGATTATTGTAACATTTTTTTCAAGTAGATCGAGTTTTCCTAACAGTTCAAACAGATCTTTCTACTGCACACTATTTACATTATTCGGTCTATTTTCCTCATCTTTGTTTCTATATTTATTACAACGTTTCATCCGGTTGGAATGTCGAACGGAACCCTTTATTTCGCTCACTGGGGTAGACCACGTGCCATGGATGCCAGTTATCAGTTATGTTAATTCCCCTTCCTTAACCGGGTATTGAACTCACAATCTTTGGGTTCTGTCACTGGATCTAACCAACGCCAGTGCCATGTGTCCTTGAGGACATCTGTGTATGAATTTCTGGGTATTATAAATCTAATGTCTTCGGCAATCATTTTTACCAGTGCTCATATTGCAATTTTTGCTGTTATCATTGCATGTCTTTACAAGTGCTCATATTGCAATTTTTGTTGTTGTTATTATCGCTTTTCTCTGGCACTCTATATTATTGGTTCCCATATTGTATTCATTTCTATACTTATTCGCCTCAGGAGATTTTTGTGGCCAAGCATATGTGCTGATTCCTTAAGTTTACGAATTTTCCAATGGTGTTCTTTGGACATATTTATGGACATATCTCAACCTGATTCCACAAGAGAGCGGTGATCTCACTTTTCTCTCCATATGTGGTCAGCCACGCCTGATTTTTCCACTTCCCCCTGTGTTACAGCTTTTTGGTGTTCTTGAAGGCTTACATTAAGGGAGCGGCCTGTCTACCCTTTATATTTCTTTCCGCAGCTGCACGGGATAGCGTACACACAGTCTTTAGTCATGTTCTCCTCTATGGTGGGGAGTCTTACTCGCGAGAGCTATCTGCGAAGTGTCGTTCAGCTTTTGAAGGTTGTCCTGATGTTATATGGACCGGAGATCCTTTGTATTTTCTTTGATAACCCTTTCACATAAGGCAGACAGACTGTTTGAAATATAGACAGATACTTTATACTATACTTTTGCCTAATCTACAAATCTCTACCAAGTGCGCATTCTACTGTTTTTGTATTGCTCTCTACAATATTCTAATAATTAGTATCGCATTTATTATTCCAGTATCGGCGTCAAAATAGAACTGTTCTACGTAACCCATTTTAAATTCAAAATCACTTTATTTTCATTGAAACGCCTCATTTTTATAAAAGTCTTCATTTAGTTGTTGCTTTACGTAATTTTTTATGTATATACCTTGTGACATCTTTGTGAGCAACAAAGACGAACTCAGATTTTGAATTTTGATTTGCACGTCCCAATTTCAGCCTCGATAGCAGTAAACATTCACACGCCTAATTTTATAAAATTGTTTCTTATGTAATTTTCATTATATATCCCTGGTTTACATCTTCTAAATTATATGATCAGAAAAGGTACAAAGTGAATTTTTTATAATGTCATATGTCATCAGAACTTAGGCGATCATGTCTCCGTACATACCTCTTTACTTTGCTATCTTTCTTTCCGAAGGATAGTGGAGTGGTTTCCTGGTGTCTGTCTCTACGTTTTGCAATTCAAAGTTTTCCTTCTCTTATTTCTTCCTTATCTATTTTAGCTTTCTGTTTGGACCATATCGTAGGGGAGGGGAAGGGGGGATAGTTTGATTCGCGCCTTTCGGAAGGGCACTAATGCTAAAGTGAACGACAAAGACGAACTCAGATTTTGAATTTCGACTTGCCCGTCCCAATTTCCGCCCCGATAACGGTAAACAAATCATAGATTGAAATAGAGCTATCACGTTTAAGAGAAAGAAAACGCTGTAGCATATATTTATTTTGATAAATGTTTCTAATAATCTCAATAATACATGCAAGGATAACAACAATTAT
>OZ010586.1:98114591-98119591 GCA_963932145.1 Acanthosepion lycidas | reverse complement strand
GTGAGAAGAGTTTAAATTATTCTTTGCTTCTTCAATTATACCTGTTATTTTTTTTCAACGTTCATTGGGACATTTCCAAATCTATCATGTATTATTATCGTTGCCAACCAATTTATTTATGGACATATAACCGTGTCTTCTGATTTTAGGTACGATGAATAATTATTTTAATCGATATTTCGAAAGAAGTTCACAAAAGTATTCTTATGTGTAGCAACAACAGCGATATCAATAGTCGTAGCAGCGACAGTCGCATATGAATCAAAGCGTATAAAAAGCCTCGGCTATTTTGTGTGGCGTAATAACATTTTTTATCCTCAGCAATCGTACCGTTGTTTCTTTTTTTCCTAATCGTATCAGTTTGGTTCAAGGAAGAAATAGAAATCTGTGCTTATTTCTACACAGATCGAAAAAAAAAACACTCTCCTAAAATATAGGTTACTTGATGGTATTCCTGTGTCGTTAACGATTGATTTTATCTACGCAAATACAATTGCATTACAATGTTTGTTAAGGCAGATCTCAAAGTATTAAGAGGAGGAGTGAAGCAAAAAGATGAAAAATATTTTAGAGAGAAATAAAAGAAGAAAGGTAATATCGTATGTAGTTTTTCTTTGATGTAGATTTATTCCTTGCATACATGATTACCAGTCTTTCAATGTAGGACTCCCAGGAATTGCCAGAAGAATTGGCATTTATCTTGAGTTAGAAGAATGTTTATTAGAAGCCGATAAAAACAAGAATATAAAATTATTAGTAAGAAATTAAATTTTTATATGTGTGAAGGCTTTACGCTATTCGAAGTGATCCAAAAGTATCGAAACTGTTGCTATGGTAACAGAGCTAAAATACTCAGAGTGAATCCTCTTACTACACATTGACTTTAAACTCATTCGCAAATACACACTAAGTTATGTCGTTCTTGCTCACTTCCATTGCTTATAGCAGTGCTTCAAACGAAAGTGTGCAGAATAAGTTCGTCTCATCTCACCACATAAGTTGCATCAGTGACCATGGCTTGTGCAGCGGTTTTTTTTAGCTAAAAACAACATTATCTATGTTGGACAACTACCATATTCAACAGAACACAACTTTGCTTTTTTTGCGACTCAAAATTAAATCCCACTTCAAAGGAATGTCATTTAAAGACGTTGAGAATCTGATGAGGCAGCTGTTCACTATCCAAAAATGAGAAGTTCAAGATATGCATCCATCAATGGAGGCGAGGTGTGTGGATTCAGAAGAGGACTGCCTCTAGAAAGATAACTAATTTATGTGTTGTATATATCTTTTTATACAAGTTTCGACAGTTTCTGATCAGACCTCGTTTATTTCAGTGACAATATACAATAATCATTAAAACGCTTTCTTTTATGAATTTGCTTTAGGTTTATCTATATAAGTACATCTTATACGATTAGAAAAAATATTTTCTGTGCTTGAGACCAGACAATAAATGAAATCCCCGTAAGGCTAAATCGTGCCTGTATATCTGTACATCTGCAATCAGTACATCAATACAACTTTTATGATTATGGACGTATTCAGCCTATACCGTGAGGCGAGTATTGGCGACCATAAGCTTAACAACGTAAGATATGCTGATGACAAGGTCTTGACAGCAGCCATAGAAAGGAAATGGCAAGAATTCCTCCAGAATTTAGTGAAGGAAAGTAAGTATAAATGAACTAAACCTGAATTGCAAGAAGACAAAATGCATGCTAGTTAAGAAAAGGAACAGCCTAACATGCAATTTACAAACTGAAATTAATAAAATAATAACAAGTGTAACAATTTAAATATCTGGGAAGTGTTTTAACAGAGGACGGAAAGTGCGACATTGAAATATGAAGGCCCATTGGGATAGCAAATATGTCATCCAAAAGCCTATCAAACAGAAAAAAAAATCATCACCAAAAAGAGTACTGAATATTTATCTGAGCACTCGTATATGGCAGTGTGTGCTGGAAAAAAATCATTACTGTTGAAAAGAGACTTGAAGCAACAGAAATGTGGTTCTACAGAAAGATGCTGAGCATATCTTGGACCGAACATATGAGTAACAAAGAACTTTCAGAGAAAATGGAAACAAAAAAGACAGTTACCATTGACATCAGAAAAGGACAGGAAACATTAAGGAATAAGGAAACACAGCTAGGAAAATTTGCTACTAACATGACAGAGAAAGACTATGTATAACCTTCCTAGCAAACTTAAGTAAATAGATAGCAGAATAAAATTTAGCAGAGAAAAGAAAAAGTCAAATTTTATCAAGAACTAAAAAAAGACATGATGTTGTGAAGAGCCGTGATCGCCAACGTCCTGAAGAGACAAGGAACATGTAAGAGTTTTTTTTAAGAGTTTTACATTATTTACAAAGAGGCAGTGGCATTTAATTTGCATGAAATATTTAATTCCATAATTTAGTAGATATTTCATTTGAACTATTTCTTCATGGCATATATACACACAATACTTCAGTAGATATTTCTTTTATGTATAGAGTATATCTGGAAATAATTGCTATCCGACTTTTCAAGATTCAGTGACATGTTAGCAGAAAAATATCAGTGCGTTTAAAATTAAACAAAGTGTTATACAAATACAAACTATCTTCTTAAAATAACTTTTATTTTTTTAGGACCGAACATGAAGTAAATGATTTTAATCTCACTTGAAAGGAATGAGATTTGAAGACGTTGAGAATGTGATGAGGCAGCTGTTCAATACGGCTAGATAAACTGTTCCTCCTTCACTGCACATGTCTCGGGATGCCTCGTCTATTTCTTAGTTTTAGCAACTCTCACTTATTGATCACCCTGTGTCCACTTATTACAAGTACACACAAAATTCATTTAAAAATTCTATAATTTTACGCCAAGCAATGTTACTTAGTAGACTATATCCTGTAGCATTCGGTGTAACCATTATTGTCGTCTGACATTTTAATTTACTGCAAGTACAGAATTATCAAAATTAATTAAAGTGATCTGTTTAATTAGAATATCCTAAGACTGTAATGAATTATTTAAACAAGTGAAAAAAAACTATATTTGCTGAATGAATGAATGAAAGTTATTATTATTATTATAAACATTATAAAATTATTTAGATATTTCGCCCATGTTTATCTTTATTTAGCTACGTCAAAAGTATGAAAATCAAATGGACTTAGATGAAGAACTTGCTGAAAATTCTATTTCTGCAGAAATATTATAAAGGGAACTTATGAATTAAAAGATCTTTTTCTGCCTCCGTAAAACGGTTATCTAGTTAATGAATTTAAATTAACAGCTATAATTGATTAAATAAATGCCATATTTGCTGGCGTTCAAGAAGAACAACTCTGGAAGATATTCATTGAATAAAGATAAACCTGTGTATTTTTAAAATGCTGCAATTAAAAGGTGCCGAAAAGAGTGTAAAATTCAATTTCAAAAAATAACGCAGTAATAGTTTAATATATTCCACAATAAATACTTCATATCACAAATTTGGTAGATTAGATGTTTTAGGATTATATTCGTATAAACTTCCAAGAACTCTTTTTCACAGTGTCAGCCGTTTTCCAGTCGAATGTGCCGAATTTATTCCGGTGGAGAATGTTTATTCCTTTCATACATTAAATGTCTCCTTGTGTTTGTGTTTTTTGGAGATTGAATAACACGGTTCTTTCTGATGAACTTCTTTTAAACTTTGCACACGCACTTAACCGTTAGTGCATGTTTTAGAAATGCCTAATTAATTGGTTCTTCCTTCCTAATTACATTTCTCACACACCATGTGAATAACGACCACCTGAATCCTTAAGACCAATGTATTATCTGAATATTATTACCCATTAGAATATGGTATGCCTATAGTTATTTAAAAAACCCTTAAACATATAGATAGGTCAAATCACTACAACGCTTCACGTCGGTTAACCTATATTCCAGAATTTCTGTAAAAAGCTTAAGTGAGTGCATGATTGCATAAAAATTAGTATCACAGCAGCTGTCATCAACAGGTTAAGTTTAAGACTCCAAGTTCTACACAGAAAATGTTACCAGTTCATTAAAGCTTTAGTTCTTGAATTTGGTCACAATAATTTTGAGTTCAATCGCTGGACGGAATTGTGTGTACTTGTAATAAGTGGACCCAGAGTAAGCAATAAGTGAGCATCGCTAAAACTAAGAAATAGAGGAGATATCCCGAGATACGTGCTGTGAAACAGGAACAGTTTACACAGCCTTTATTAAAAAAGGTATTAAAATTCGGAATTAACTGTCGGTTACATTGATCGGTATACACCTGATGAAGACCGGAGAACATAAATCCCTAAAAATTGGGATCAAAGCAACAAAGATGAGGATAAAAGCCCGAATGTAAATAGTGTAAATGGTATTTTCCGGAATATAGTGCGACGAAAATCTCATAATAATGATAATCAAAAAAAAAAAAGCCTTCATATTTATGGCTACAGTTGCAGACAAAGCGTAAATAAAGGTTGTTTCAATAACTTGCACCGATTTTAAATGTGAATTAAGTTTAAGCGTCTAATGATCTTTTACTTTTTCTTTCAGGTTTAACAACTTAAGTCCTTGGCAATTTCAACCATGGAAAGATTAACAATCAAACAACGTGTTAAAGTTATCGAAGAATATTACGATATTTTTCTAAGAAAAACAAACACTGATAATGCAATTTTAGTTCTTCTTTGTAAAAATTGATATAAAAATAAATATCACTATATTAAATGTCAGTTGCCTTTTTCAAATTCTTATTTTCACACACACACACACACACACACACACACACATATATATATATATATATATATATATATATATATATATATATATATATATATATGGGAAGAGTTGAATAAGACCAGGAAACAGTAGTATTAAAAGTGATCAATACACTTGTGAAAAAAGGAATACAAGAAAAATAACATGTAGGGTTTTTAAATTTAAAAATCAAGAGGTCAGTTGAATACGCGACCTTGGTTTCGAATT
>OZ010586.1:97979591-98109591 GCA_963932145.1 Acanthosepion lycidas | reverse complement strand
GACCTACCACACGCAGGATCATTAAAGAAAAAAATTGCACCTCACCCAGCCAATGATTAGTAAAAGACAGCCAAATTACAGAAAGATAAAGAGAGAAGAGGTTGTATTAGACAGACTCCGTATAGGACGCACATATATAACCCACCAACATCTAAAAATATGAAGAACTCCCAGTATGTGTTTCATACTACTAAATTACCATAACTTTCAGTAAAACTGAAACAAATACTACAAATCGGATAACTTGAAAATACTGACCCAAGTAACATTATAAATTTCATTAAAGTTTATTAGGCTCTATAGGAAAATATTAAAAAAGCACTTTACCAATCCTTCTTACCTACATTGTTTTGTAGCCAATTTTACACAACCTACAAGAAAAAAAATCTGTAAGTAATTTTTCATCTACAAGTGTTTCTCAACCTTTTTTTTTAACTTTAGGATGTACTTGTAGAATAACTAAAACTCTTGGGAGCACTTTAAATGTTAATAAGGAAAAATTAACCAATAAATTTGAAAATTGCATAATGAAATTTAATAGTTTTCATTGCTGGTTCAGCATTCCCTGTGAATATTATCGGCTCAGTTTCAATTTAAAGGAATTCATGAAGAATCTGCTATTCGTTTTAAAGAGGTCGATAATGACTCATTTAATTTCGTGAAGGAAGGCGAAAACGAAAAGTTTATCAACTATTCCTTAAAGATTAAACAGTATTGCATGCAATTTAAAATATCAATGACAAATACTTGACTTAGATAAGGAAGCCACGTGCTCGGGGTCTCTTGATTTATAAAAAAAAAACTTTTTTAATATAAAAATAATTCATAAAATACACTTCTGTTCACTTGGGGAGCACCTGGCTCCCTTCTATTGCCAGGAGTTAGCCCAAGCGCACTACTACTGTCCTCATCTTCGTTGCTGTTGTCAAAATATTTTGGGCATTGTGCCCTCAGGCCTTCGTCAGGTGGCTGCCGATGAGAGTATACTTCAGTCACTTTCGAACTGAATCCTTTATTTAATTTACGGGTGTGGGGGTAGATCTGACTATCTTTAGTGATATCGTGTTAAAATCTTATTTAGTATTACGCCAAGGCTACACTGCCCGACCCACCAATTGAACCCACAATTACTATATAATCAAATCCAAGAACCTAAGCATAAATACCCTCGGTTATTGCCACTGATGAAGATCAGGTTATGCAACGGCTGAAACGTTTTTGATGGCATCAGAAACAAAGAGGATAAATTGGTTGTGATGATTACTTTCCGGAAAGAGTGTTCGCACCCGTGATCGTAGTATTGATGCCCGCAGTTTTGAAGAGGATAAAGCTACCCAAAATATACAGTGATATATTAGTAGGGGCTCAGTGCTTCAATGTCCGAAGGCTTAAAATTTGCACACAAAAATACTAACTATATCGGTATCATTAGATTTAAATAAATTAACATTATAAACTAGTGTACCCGCCCGTAGTCGATGCTGGAAATTGTCAGAAACTTTTTAGAGTGAGATGAAATGAAAGAAAAATCTTCAAACAATGCATCGAGACTCGAGGAAGCGGAGATAAAGTATTCACATCTAAAAGGGAGATCAATGAAGGGTTTATTCCTTTCCCCTAATAATTTTAAACGTTTAGTGTTATCTAAAATTCAGTGGTTACTCTTAGTATTATATAAATGGTTTTTGATCAATATCTACTCATCTTAATAATTTGAAGTGTTTAGTATAACAATGGAATGGAAATATCTCTCGGAAGAAAAGGTTTATCACTAGAACGGTAATGGCAGCGATGACGAAGCTAATTACAGGACGAAATCAAGACGGATCATTTAATAGACAAAATGATGTGAGTTCCTCACATGAAAAGCTTGAACAAATAAGATTGCAATCTAAGAAATATAATAGAAAAGAACGATTTAGTAATAATTTTCATGTTGCTCGAGAAATAATATTGTCAAAATTCAAATATTTTATTTGTATAGATTATTAAAACGATGGAGGAAAGTAATAACTCAAAGTTGTTTTTTTTTGTTTTTGTTTTTACCTGCCTTCGCACTACAGATAATACACGAAATATATAAATAAACACACATTGATACTTATTATATGATTTGATGTTCGGACAATAATAGTTGAGTCTATGGAAATTGTGGATTTCCTAATGAGTAATGATGAATATTGAGGAAATATGTAAGAAATTTTGTGAGAATCTGATTTTTAATATTGTTTTAATTACAAAAAATGTAATATTAAAATTAAAAACAACCAAACAAAAGTAGAAAACATAATATCTTATATTTAGTCATCGAGATGTGTTTCTTTCTTTTCAATTTTAGCACGAGTATTAGTCAAACGTATATTTCAGTATGGGAATGTAATACTAGCATGTCAAACAGACACAAAACCATCATGATTCAAAAGTTAGCCGTTGAATCATCGTCATCCATCTTAATTGTACGCGTGTTGTTTAAAAAGTAATGAATACCCATCTGTAATTACAATGCTTGTATTGAAGAATGAAGCCCTAACATTGCAAGATGACACTTGGCTGCTTTCATTACAATGTGCAACTCTTTCACCCTACCGTAATTGGAATCGCGTTATAAATATTGCGTTCGCAGTCTCTGTTACTCATTGGATTCTATGTGTATTCTAGGTGACCTCGAAGACGTTTAAACAGCCAATAGCCTGTAGTAAACTGCCGCCACTGTCATGTTCTACATAAACAAATTTTCACAGATAATTACAATAATGGTTGTAGCGATAAATATATATTTTGATCTATCCATATTTGCTGCAGAAGCTGTTGAGCTGATCACTAAAATCAGTTTCACTTGTTTTTCTTTAGGTTTTCCATTAACTATATTAACCCCTCTATTCATGACTGAAATAAACTGTGGCCTTTCAATAAACATTCGCTAATTGCTGCGAATGTTTCTAGAATGTTACTTTCTCCCGTAACTGAAATTCTATGAGCGTTCTTTCTTCTTGTGTCAAGAGAAATAAACATTTTGGATGAGGAATGACAGGTTGGAAGAGAAGATAAGTCCATAACTTTCTAATTTGATTTCAAGGAAATTTATAGTTTCTAAGTAAAAAATAAATAGATAAAAAAAAAAAAAATAAATAAAGACCTTGGGAAACTAATACATTTACAATTACATTAGGAGAAACATTAAATTCGGACCGACTACTCTTGTATATATTCAATCTATTTAAGGAGGATTTGGTATATGGTTCAAGTTTAGATGGTTTGTTTTCATTGGCTCTCTCGTAGACAGAATTAATTACTGAAAAAATAAAGGAAGGTTATTTAGAGTTTTACATATACATCGTTTAAAGAAAACATTGTCGAATCGCCTCGGGTTGATATGAGTCTAAACTTGTCTTATAAGCAACATGTATGTTTTTTTTAATTCTCCGTAATCAAAACAATTTTATTGTATATTCAGACTGCTGTTTTTACAGTTCGATTAGCGATTTTTAAATCAGATAATACTGAATACGTTAGAAACGTGATGAAGACACATCTGCTCGAATGTGACGAGGTTTAAATGACTGACAAGAATAAAAAAGGGGCAATAAGTCGATTAAATAAGCGGTGCCAATGCTGTGCTCGCGTGATCCAATTAATTTACTAAGCATAAACACGAAGACAACAAAGGTATTTGAAAGAGTCTCTCCGTTAAATATTTATTAAGAGAGTATAATCTAGTGGTGATTGTTCTTTTATATGGCGTATCTCGTTCGTTGCATTACGTACGCACACATTACCCTAGAAAAATTATTAATCTATCTTTACCCTGCAATCCATTGGTAAATAGAAAGACGTTCATCTGGAAAAAAATCATTGTTATTCTCAAAAAAATATTAATGTACGAAATAATTATCCTTACAAAATAATACGTTTTGACTTTAAATAGCCCATAATGTGTTGATGAGCCAAAAAGCAAAATTAAAAAAAAACACCTCATCTCTTAGTATCCTTACTTACAATTCGGTTCCACGTTCTGCTACCTGTTTGCTATGGTTATTTAGGTAGGTGACTCGATTGTCCCATTTGTGCGTAATTCCATCAATATGAGTGTGTAATATTGTCCATCCCTCCTTCCTTCATTATATGTCCATGAAATTTCGACTGGAACTTTCTGAGTAATTCTTATTACGATATTCTTTTGCTGTAATTTTGGCTAATCTTCGTCGCCAAAATGTTATAAACTAGGACAGGTTAATGAATAGAATAACCAAACGAACTTTGGTAATGAACGATAGCAGAACAAGAACGACACATATAAGATTCGCCAGCGGCGCGTAGAATTAGTAATCAACTGCTAGAACTGAGTTAACTGAATTCCAAAATGAATCTCCAACGCTAAGATATCTACCAACCCTCCCACATGGTCAGATATGACACAAGGCCGAATTTAATATGGGTTTTCCGAGCCCGTATGCCTAGCCCAAAATCTTCCATAGAACCCGTATAAAATGGGGTTCGGTAGCTGTTTCCTGAGATGAGACTCTGCACTTCGATATAACCTCTGTCCGGAGGCAGAGAGTTTTACCAGCACAGCTGGAGACAAATCTCCAACTCTAGACCACGTACAGTATGCAAGAATCTGTATTTATGGGACTGGAGGCGAGGGGCATACCCATTATCGTCCCTAGGTACGCTACAACCTCCTTACAATGCGATTCTTGCCTACGGCATCCTTTTGTAGAACCACATCACCTTTGCATCTTCAAAAAGGAAATTAACAGTTTTGATCGCCATGTAGGAAATTTTCTTGTTTACAACGGATTACTTAGGTACCTTAAAGCTTTAATCCGATAGATTTTCTCATAAAGATAGAAAAAGAAGGCAGAAATATTTTTAATAAAAATAAAGAATTGTACGATAATGCTTTCCACAAAAGTGACTTTAAAATCTGCTATATAGGAGTAAAGTGTCGCTGCTTACATTTGCGTTTGAACATAGATCGCCACTGAGCAAACAGGCGATCTCATTATTGACCATGTGACCATAGAGGAAACGCATATATGTAGGAAGTCACGTGAAGTCTAAACGATTGCTATTTTTAATCTGTCCTCTATGCTGTTCGGATCAACATTTCTACTCTATTCTCTATTACTATACGGATCGCTATTCTTTATACTGTTGGATCACTATAAGGATTACCTTTCGAGCGAGTATTATCGAGCAATTGCCATTAGTGTGAGATTATTCGAAGGCGTCTGACACCAGCTTTGCGATTACACGTTGTCTACTTTAATTCAATAGCAAGATCACCTGTGTTTGCTCATTGGCGATCTATGCTCAAACGCAATTTTCTTAAATTTTGGTAGTTTTTCGGGAATTTTTTTTAACAAAGATGCAAAAGTGATGTGGTTCTACGAAACAATGCCGTGGGCAAGAATCACATTGTATTCGTTGGCATCACAAAAGTGTCAAACAAGAATTCGTTGACATCACAAAAAAATAATCTATCCCATTCAAACCCCATGAGTAACACTGAAGTATATAAGTTATTTTTTTATATAAACTATCTAATTATGGCTATTAATTTTATTATTTTTTGCTAGCATAGATTTGGGAATGTTTTTAAAAAAGGAGAAAATATGTTTTTGTTCTTTATAACTAATATTTATTTTTTTCTATTTTAATTATTTAAATTGTTTGAATTCGATGTCTTTAATTTTGTGATTAATTTTCAACCTGACTTGCGATGGTAAAATTTTAAAATAAATGTCAAAGTTCTATTAACGGTCTCTACTTAAGTCATACAATTCCGCCTCCCTCTCCCGTTGAGGTTATTGGACATCGACTCTAAATTAGGCTAGAGGTGAGGTCGGTATATCAGCCGTAGTCCTAAAAAAATATGTACCTGAGTTTGCTCCAGTTCTCTCTAAATATATAACTATGGCCTCGATGATTCTTGCTTTCCAGCCTGTTGGAAGACCTTATCTGCTGTCCCTGTTTTTAAGAATTCTGGAAACTCTTCTGACCCGTCTAACTACCGTCCTATAAGTCTCCTACAACACTTCGGCAATATCTTCAAGGCCTTAATCAACGCGGAAGTGGTTAAAAAACGTTACATCCCATGATCTTCCCTCTGTCAAATAATATGGTTTATGCTTTGTCCAGTCTACCGCTGAACTGAATTTTTCCACCAAGCTCTTGAGAATAATGGCGAAGCTCGAATAGTAGCTTTAGATATATCTAAGTCATATTGATAGGGTTTGCCGACCTTCTTCGTAAGCTTCTTGGATACGGTAGGACACAACGATTATTTGATTTAATACAATCATTCCTGTCAAACCGTGTAATGAAGGTCGTCCTAAATGGGTTCTTATCCAGTTCCTTTCATACGAACGCTGGTGTCTCCCAAGGCTCTACTCTGGGTCCTACACTGTTTCTGATCTTCATCAACGATCTTTCTGATGTCATCATTTCCCAAGTAGACATCCCCGCAGACGACATTAGTATTTACTCATGTCTCAATAGTAAAACCGGCAACGCTGACAAAGTTAACCTGACAACCGGTCAGGAAAAGGACCTCCAATCTCTGGTTGACTGTGGCAGGAGATGGCCTGTAAAATTTAATGCCTTCTAAACAAAACTGCTCTCATTTACCCACCATAGAAAACACTCCCTTTCTCCTACCAGCCATGTCGATAGGAAGCAGGGAGTGTCTCTTCGCCTTCTTGGTCTTAAGTTTTCCACTGACTGGAGGTGAAACAACAACATTGAATCAATAGCTTCATCTACCGCAAGGAAAGTTCGTTCTCCGTGTGCTGCCAGAAGATTTTCCCGTCTGATTTCATTCTTCAAATCTACAAATCTACCATTCGTCATTGCACTGAATACTGTTGCCATATATGGTCTGGTGCCTCCGCTTTTCATCTCGAAAACAAAACCCAGAGACGGATATTCAGTGTGATAGGTACGGATCTGGCATCTCGCATCACGTTCTCACAGATGTCCTGTGGCTTCCCTCTGTCTTTTCTACAAATATTTTCATGACAAATGCTCTGACGAGCTACTTTCATTGGTACCCCAATTTCATGAATTTAAGCGTGCTACTAGGTTGGCATCTCGGTCCCACCCATTCACTTCCGAAAAAATTAAATGTAACCACTTCTACTACAAGAACTTCTTCTCTCATACTTCCCGACAGTGAAACTCCCTTCCTTCTACTTGCGTCCCTGATAGCTATAATCGTCAAATATTCAAATGTAATGTCAATCAACATCTTCTGATGCCTTGATCCTGATCCCCATCCTTCTCTATATCCTTTCCCCAAACACCCATATTTACTCTTGCTCTCACTCTCCGTACCCCTTGCGTGTTAGTGACATTCCCGTCTTCCGTGGGGTGAAATGCTTTAAAAATGCAAGCAACTCAGTGTACCTACGCAAGCCAACCAGAGGAAGAACACTTCCGACTGCATTTCATGTTTCAATAAAGAATAAAAGATTAATCAAGTGTTTATTAAATACGACATTAAGGATTTTATCAATCTATAATAGAAAAAAAGTGTATTGGAAGCTTTGCTGTTTGACAAGGACTTCGTATATTTAAAGCATGGAGAGATTAAAGTTATTCTACTTTGCCGTAAATTAGTATTATTTCATGGTGGTGAAGCATGGACCAAGAAATCCAAAGCTGTTAATTCCGATGTTCCCCAAGGATCATTCGACGAGGCAAAGAGGTGTCTGAATCTATATTTTGAGCAAAGTAAATAATATTGTCCACATCGAGGATCACGGAATATAACGTGATAATTGACTGATGGTGGTACAATAATGGTATAATAATAAAAGAAAAAGGATTCCATCTGTAAAAAGGTACACAAGATGTTTAAAGGTGTAAATTTCGACATTACAATGGAAATCAACGGGATTTTTTCCCAGTTTTTAGACATAGCGCTAAACCTCATACAAAGATCTACATGTCCATGCAATTTTTAAAATGTTCCATTTAACTTTAGCTGTCTTATTATCATCTTTTAAGCACAAAAAATACTTAGAATTGATGTATTAATTCTGTAAGTATTATTGTATCATAGTACTACCAATACAGAATTTTTCAACAATCG
This sequence comes from Acanthosepion lycidas, assembly GCA_963932145.1. Taxonomy (NCBI): domain Eukaryota; kingdom Metazoa; phylum Mollusca; class Cephalopoda; order Sepiida; family Sepiidae; genus Acanthosepion; species Acanthosepion lycidas. The sequence goes on along the minus strand of OZ010586.1, from coordinate 98,101,493 downwards.
GATTCTCTATTGTAGAGATAGTACTAAGATAAACCTGAGATTTAGGTAAGCATTTGTTTACTAATGGACGTTAGTCAGAATGCTTACGATTACATTGGCCAATATCCTTAATACTTATCTTGGAACGTGTATCATGATTCAGATTATTACATTGATTTAAAATTTAATATTGTGTAACGTTATGAAATTCACAAGATTATTGGTGCATCTATAATTTAGTTTTCAGCTTTCGTTTATATCTGCCTGCCATTAGCTACCAATCTAAATGGGTCATGACCCATTTATGAAAATAATTTTTCATTTTTGCTTCTTCGCTTAATTTAAGTTTAACGAAAGTCATATTTGATTGGTTTATCAGAGTAAAGCCCACAAACCTTATAACTCCTTTTTTTTTCATTTTTTTCGTAAAAACAGTTTGTATTTTGCTTTTATGTCTAAATAAATCCTTCAATCGCAAGTAATTTACAATCGCCTGATGAGGTGCGTTGACACGCATTGAAACACGACTGGAATTGTGTAGTGATGTTTTACATTTGTGTGTGTGTGTGTGTGTGCGTGTGTGTGTAATATCCTAAAATAAATAATATTGCTCTACTTTGTATTGAACCCTATTTTAAATTAAATGTTACGAACGTTGGAATTTTACTTAATATATATATATATATATATATATATATATATATATATATATATATATATACTATCTCAGATAGGTTTTTCGTTCCGTATAAATGCGACAGGCAGATCCCAAGACTTATTGGGGTGGGCAATGACGCATTCCAAAAGCTAAGCAGAGTATTAAGAAACAGAAAGATTTCGTTAAAAACAAAGAAAATAGTACTGAACTGTTTCGTGATATCGGTCCTCCTGTATGGCATCGAATGCTAGACAATCTCCGAAAGATGAAGAAAAATCTTAAAGATTTTAACCTGTTCCCTTCCTAGCCGAATAAAACAAAAGCATTTTTCAGTGATTATTATGAGAAATTGTGTCAAAATGGCCAAAAGTCTTATCTAAAAATCTGGAAAGAAGAAACTCAAATAATTTAGGGTTTTTATAAATATTGAATATTTTGTGGGATGGACAGTTATGCTGCTTCACCCAGTATAATATATATATATATATATATATATATATATATATATATATATATATATATATATATATATATATATATATATATATATTACAATGAATCATTACATTAGTAAAGTTAATGACATAAAATGGTGAAATCCCTTCAGTAACTAAATTTTAAGATGTATTAACCTACTAATCACTCATACAAAAAGTAAATTAGCGTGATTAGTAGGTTAATGAATCTTTTAAATTTAGTTAGAAAAATTTTATATCATTAACTTTACTAATTTACTTTTTAATGAATGATTCTTTGTCATATAAATTGAACTGCACAACATATTTCATATATATATATACAGATAGATAGATAGATAGATAGATAGATAGATAGATAGATAGATAGATAGATAGATAGATAGATTGACGTGTATGTGAGTGCATGAAACTATTGGGAATTTGCAGATCTCACCAGATGGATATTGTTTCGATGCCTATAACCGAATATTACTTTGTGTTCAGAAAAGCGATGCTTATCCACCCGGAAGACAACTGTGCAAGACAAAGCGTGAACGTACGAATGCAAAGAAATGGTGGAAGCAAAGATGCAACGAAAACAAAGGAAGACGTGAGGAAATTCACATGAAGATAGATGGAAAGATGGAAAGTTTTAAGCAAGAAAGCGGGCGGGATTGGCTCCAGCGGTGCTTTACAAACGGGTGATAAAAAGAACAGTTTTCTCTTCGGATTTCTGCTTATCAATTTTAACACCACTGAAGCCGTTCTCTGGAATTACTTACATTCATTTGATCACCCAAGAATACATTCAAAATGTATACACACAAGCAAACATTTGTTCATATAAATGAGTACAAATGCAAACATTTGTAAGATAGATTTGGAAAACGGCGTTTTCATTATAAGACAAATCGGAAACACAAGTACAAATTCCGTTCGAATTCGTTACATTTCCTTACGACCAAATAGTCTTGGGAATGGTAGGAATCCATCCTTTGCACTATGCTATAGGTTGATTAGCAGGACTATTGTGAGACCGGAAACTACCGACACAATAGACTCTTCCAGGCCTATATTAAGTAGGCGACATAGCACTCTACAGGAGAGTGATAGAGAGTGACAGTGAGTCTCGTACGACTACCAGTGTTGGACACTAACTTATAGTAAGCTCTGCTTACACTATCCCTTTAACCTGTTGTTAATATGTCTTTCTTACATCTAATCCGTGTTCCGTGTTTTACTTCTGTGGGCCCAACTTTGGCACCTACATCAGTGGCGACAAGGATTCTAGAAACGCACTCACGGCGAAACCTAAATACCTTACCAATCCCACATCTGGGTCGGCGAAGAATTCTAGAAACGCTTTCACGTCAGAAAACCACAATACTTTGCCAGTCCCACAAAGAGTGGCGGCAGAAAGATTCGAGAATTTCGTTCTCTCCGTATCAATAGCGACAGTACTCGAAAAATACACAAACTCCACGCGTTCCCACAGCAGTGTTGAACGTGAAATTAAGCTGGTATTTAATACATTAGTGATTTAAAAGCTAAACACCCAGTGTCTACATATATTCCAATACCAAACGCCATTGACAAACTAGCGATTCGACATCTACGGAATATTAAAGTCTGCCCAATACGAGAACGATTTCTACACACCCAGACACACAGAAAAAAAAATCACCTGTTCGTAAAAAAAACTGACAACACAAGATCAAGTACTACCATTATACTACGGGAAAAAAATAACGAAAATTTTTTTATGTAACTGAGTTGAACTCGGCCATAAAATTATTCTCCCCTCAAATTCACTGAGGTGAGTTTTCTTCTTTTTGTACCTCTATAAAAAAAAAAAAATACAAAGTGTGGTGAAGAATTATTCAATTACGTTAAAATTAACGGAACACCTGAAAAAAAAAGCTAAACACACATAATTAGTTTAGTTTAACTATTGTCTGTCCATATTTTTTTTCTGTAAAAGAAAAATAAGAAACAAATCTATCAAGATTTTTTTTGTGTACCTCCTCTTAGTACACGTGTTTCAAAGCAACAATAAAGCGCTGTCATTTTTAAATATGGAATATTTGCAAAAGGTAGTTTCCCAAATGTTAAAATTAAATTTGGACCAGCAACAAAAATCAGAAAGACGACAACAACAACTATTTTCGGATTTACAAAAACAGGAAATGGAATTCCAAAAAATTACGCTTTAGGATGCTGAACTACAACAGAAACAACTTAAAGAATTACTGATAAATGCATTAAAAGGCTCATACTCTGAAAAAGATACAATATTCTCCCAGAGTACAATTTACAATGCAATAGAAACCTTTGAATACGTACCAGAGAACGGCAAAACGTTTCAGGATTTTTACAGGCGCTACGAAGATATTTTCAACATAGACTGTGAACAATGGCCCAGTAAAAAAGGCAGTCTACTATTGAGAAAACTGGAAACTACAGAATATAGTAGGTTCGTAGACTTCACACTACTCAAGAAAACCACTGACTTGGATTTTTCAGAGACGATTAAGCTCCTATCGGAATTATTCGGGCCTAACACAACCTTGTTCCACAAACGTTGGAAATGTCTGAACACAGTAAAAGACAACCAGCAAGATTTTCTAACGTTTGCAGCATCGGTGAACAAGCTATGTAATGATTTTAAACTAGCCGAACTGACTGCCGATGATTTTAAGTGCTTAATTGTCGCACAAGGTCTAGTATCTGCAGAAGACGCCGAAGTCAGACGACGGGTACTGACTAAGCTTGAGAACGAACAAGGATTGACTCTCCAAAAACTGGCAGAGGACTGTCAAAGAGTAATATCTGTAAACTGTGACTCAAACACTATCGAGGAATCAGGTGTGACTCAGATTAACAAAATCAGAAGTAAATCTACCTCCTATTTCCGTCAAAAAGACAAAAGGCAAATCTCATGTCCTAAAATCTGCAGTAACCAAAATCCAAATAAGTTAAAGAAACCGCCCGGACCATGTTACCATTGTGGTAAATGGCATTGGATGAAATTCTGTCCAGTTAAGAACAAAACATATTGCAAAAATTGCCATAAAAGTGGGCATACTTTAACTTCGTGCTGGTACGCCAACAGAACGAGAAAACCCAAAAATAAAATTAGGCAAGCTCAATGTGACAATATTGTTGATAGGAATTTAAGAAAATATGTAACAGTGGATATTTTCAATAAGTCCATTAAATTCCAGCTTGACTCGGTTTCTGATATTTCAACCATTAACTGGCGTACTTAGCGAAAATTGAACAAGCCGACCTTATTAAAAACGGATAAAACAGCAAAATCCGTAACTGGCGAAAACATTAACATTTTAGGCGAGGTAATACTTACAGTAACACTAAAAGGAGTTACCCAAAAGCTCAAAGCCTACGTATTAAAAACTTCAGACAACTTATTTGGAACTGATTGGATAGAAAAATTCAATCTTTGGGATTGCCCAATGAGTACATTTTGTCGCAAGATACAAAGTACAACGTCCAATTTGGTAAATTTTAAAAAAAGAACTCAAACAATTTCCCCAGGTTTTTTCTGGCGGCCTTGGGAAATGTACTAAAATGAAAGCTAAGATCAAGGTGAAGGATGGGGCAGCACCGATATTCAAAAAGATACGGAATGTCCCTTTCACTGCTCTAGAGCAAATCAATAAAGAGTTAGATAGACTCGAACAAGCAGGTATTCTGTCAAAAACAGATTTCAGCGAGTGGGCAGCACCTACGGTCTAGGTAAAAAAGAAGTCCAATCAAATACGAGTATGCGCAGCTTTTTCCACAGGGTTAACTATCCACTATCCTCTCCCAAGTCCTGAAAAAATTTTCAATAAACTCAATGGTGGAAAATGTTTTTCTAAAATCGACCTCTCGGACGCATACCTTCAGATAGAGGTGGAAGAAGAAAGTTCCAAATTGCTCTGCATAAACACCCATAGAGGGTTGTACAAATACAACAGGTTGGCTTTTGAAGTAAAGGTTGCGCCTGCAATTTTCCTTTAGGTCATGGACGCCATCCTGGGCGATCTTGACTACGCAACAGCCTATTTGGATGATATACTAGTTACTAGTAAAACTACGGCAGAGCATCGGAACCATATAATAAACGTATTCGAAAAGATACAACAATACGGATTTAAGGTTAAGGATGCAAAGTGTGACTTTTTCTTCCCAGAGATTAAATACTTAGGGGACATCATAAATAAAGACGATCGTCGGCCGGATCCAGAAAGAGCCAACGCGATTAGAAAAATGTCGGCCCCAGATAACGTTCAAGCGTTACAAAGCTTCCTCGGCCCAGCTAACTTTTACCAAGGGTTGATTAAGAACATGTAAAATTTGAGAGGGCCTCTAAACCAACTTTTAAAAAAGAACCAACCATGGTAATGAACCCGGAATGCGAAGACGCATTCGAGAAGATCAGGAAAACTCTTACTTCAAACCTCTCCCTCACACATTTCGACCCTAGTCTCGACATCATAGTCGCAAGTGAAATAAAAATAAAAAAAATAAATAAAAAAATAAAAATAAAACTTAAAACTTTTTCCTCTTGGGACTTATTGTTTCTCAGCTGGAAGTAGAGATTTTGATGCGTGAGCCACAGCTTTTCGCGAACCATCTGGCAATTTATGTAATATGCAAGCGCCTATGCCGTACAAGCTAGGGGCTTGCATATTACATAAATTGCCAGATGGTTCGCGAAAAGCTGTGGCTCACGCATCAAAATCTCTACTTCCAGCTGAGAAACAATAAATCCCAAGAGGAAAAAGTTTTAACTTTTATTTTTTTCTCTCCTTTTCAAAAAAGAAAACTCTTTGGAAGTGGGGCATTGTGAGACCGGAAACTACCTACACAATAGACTCTTCCAGGTCTATATTAAGTAGGCGACATAGCACTCTACAGGAGAGTGAGAGAGTGACAGCGAGAGTCTCGTACGACTACCAGTGTTGGACACTAACTTATAGTAAGTTCTGCTTACACTATTCCTGTAACCTGTTGTTAATATATCTTTCTTACATCAAATCCGTGTTCCGTGTTTCACTTCTGTCGGCCCAACTTTGGCACCCACATCACAGGACAAATGCGTTTTATAGCTTTGGCTGGAAAAGCTGTCTACGGTACAATGAAATGGCAAACTACAGCCCGTAAGAATCTACTACCGAGTCAGTGATGTATCGAAAGAGACATGATCATCCAACCCTATATAGCATATGACACTTGCTACAATGAAAAGCTGCTTTAGTAAAACAAAACGTGATACATGTTAATCAACTGAACTCTTGATTCTGAATTCAACTGAATAGTTATAGAAATTAGAATATTACACAGTTTTAGTTACTTTTGATTATGCTTTTTTAATTTATTAGTTATAAATTTATTTTCTTTAGGGTTTACGTCTCTGTATGAACCAGAAATCGAAATGATATTTATGAACATACATATGTTTAAAATGATCTTAGACCTATATCTTGTGCACGAAATATTTAAAATTTATCAAAATGATTAAAATGGGTATAATATATATATATATATATATATATATATATATATATATATATATATATATATATATATATATACTTTTTCCTACTGTCATCAAAATCTAAACAGGACTCAAATTGTACCCATCATATATATATATATATATATATATATATATATATATATATGTGTGTGTGTGTGTGTGTGTGTGTGTGTAATATAATTATATATATATATATATATATATATATATATATATATATATGTGTGTGTGTGTGTGTATAATATAAATATGTATATATGTGTGTGTCTATATAAATGTGGATAGAAACTAAACTGTGATAGCGTGCTTATAGATGTAAGCAAATAAGTATTTAAAATATTCTGTAAACAAAACAAAATATAGTTAAACAGAGCTATAAAGTATATTAATAAATTCACATATACCTAACCAGAATCTAAATAATTTAGGGGATAGTTTTCTCTATAGATGCATGGATTAGGGATATATCTTTCCTTATGGATGGATGTTTTAGGGGATGGCTTTCCAGATGCATGCATGCTTTAGGGGATAGCTTTTCCTGTGGATGCTTGTGTTAGGTGATGGCTTTCCCTATTCATGCATGCTTTAGGGGATAGCTTTCCCTGTGGATGCTTGTGTTGGGGGATGGCTTTCCCTATGCATGCATGCTTTAGGGGATAGCTTTTCCTGTGGATGCTTGTGTTAGGGGATTGCTTTCCCTATGCATGCATACTTTAGGGCATAGCTTTCCCTGTGGATGCTTGTGTTATGAGATGGCTTTCCCTATGCATGCATACATTAGGGGATAGCTTTCCCTGTGGCTGCTTGTGTTAGGGGATGGCTTTCCCTACGCATGCATGTTTTAGGGGATAGCTTTCCCTGTGGATGCTTGTGTTAAGGGATGGCTTTCCCTACGCATGCATGCTTTAGGAGATAGCTTTCCCTGTGCATGCATGTGTTAGGGGATGGCTTTCCCTATGCATGCATGCTTTAGGGGATGTATTTCCCTACGGATGCATGCTATCATGAGTTCGTTTCGGTTTTACAGCATTTTGGTGTTATTGGTCTGATTGAGGATGGATCGTTTGACCAATAAACAAACATTATATCAATCCCATCGGCTGTTAAAGGGTTTTATTTACTATTTCTGCCTGACGAGTTGGTAAATCATAAAACTGTTTTGCACGTAGTAGGTATATGTGCATTATATGTATATATATATATATATATATATATATATATATATATGTGTGTGTGTGTGTGTGTGTGTGTGTTCGCGCGCGCGTGCACGCGTATAAACGGACACAATTGTGGATTAAATATGGCAGGATAATTAAATAAAGAACGAATAGAAGAAAACTTTTATAAAATTAATATTTTGAGATTATTTTTCATCAGAATAAAGTTGAGAAAATGTATTTCGAATTATATGCTGTTCATTTTCATTGGTCATCTATATCTCAAGAGTTTAGGTCACTTGGTGTTAATATATATCTGTTTTTCTCTGTGTGCGTGGGTGAATTAGACACACATACATACAATGCCAGACTGACACAAAAAAGAGCACGAAAAACTTCGGACGCACACACATGTTAATGCTGCAATCATTAAACACGAATTCGAATATTCTCTTCCTTATTTAATTTCCCAAGTATTCAGATTAAGCTAAAATATAATTAAAACAGGCTTAATTTATTAACGTTCTACATTTTTCTTAAATACATACATTCTTACACACACACACATATATATAAGGACAAAATGAAAATCTGTATTTAATCATTTTTTTTATATTCGCTTTCAAAAATCTTAATAGCACATGCACACACACTTACAAACACACGTGTGCGCACATAGACACACACACACACGGATACACACATGTAAAACAGAACATGAATTTAGGGCAGTTTTATTTCCAATTTTGATTTGGATATACTTTTATGTGTTTTTTTTTATCATTTTGTTGTATCGTCGAGGTGAATGATACACAAAGAATGAGTGCTTAATATATTTTTTTCAGTACCAGTATCCGGTGCTAACGGATACATACAAAAAAACACAGAACAATAAGTTACAAAACAATTAACAAGACAACTTACAAGGAATAGAGGAGGCTCAAATGCTGTAAAGCCAAACGAAGTAAGATCAGTCCGAATATTAATCAACTTATTAATCAACTGTTGAAGTCCTTAATCGTAGACTATTTAAGGCTATGTGCGTGTTTTCTGGTAGAATACTGAAGGGGTGCAAGCTACTCTACAACACATTTCATTCCAAGCAAAGTGATAATGTCACTAAGACATTTGTGTTACTTGGAGTAAAAGAGAATGAGAAGAATTTAGAAGGTCCTGGGAACGTAATCATAAGCCAAAAAATGTTATAAGGATCTAATCCTGTTCAATAAACGGAGAAGGAGTACCAACAGATGACACGCGAACCTGTCCACATAAGTTATTCTAAAATTGGAGATATAGAATAAACAATTAAACAGACCGATCTATTAGATAAACTTAAGCAATAATTATTTGAATAAATTTTGCTCCATAAATACATCGTAGATACATACGCATGTACAGTCTTGGAAATATTCATCCTGATGCAATATTTATTTTCTTTACATTTACTTACTTACCTTTGGCAAAGGCATGAATCCACTTCTTCTGAATTTCATTATCATTAATATCATATACTTGTAAAATACATTTAATGATAATTGAAGCAGTTTATTCAAAGCGGTTTCCGCCAAACGACTAAGGGTTAATTATTAGGTTGGTGCAAAAATAATATCGTTTCTGACGTTAAACAATACGTCAAAAACGATATTATTTTTGCACCAACCTAATAGCAGGACTTGTCTGTAAAATCATTATTACACGAGCAATTCTTATAATTAAATATATTTTCTGGCTTAAAAAACACAGAGAAGGTTTATAAACCGTAAAAAAAAAAAACAAATCAATTCATTCTATAGATTCGCAAATACTAATATTGCGTCATAGAGTAGGAGATATAATAGTAAAAAAAAAATTGAGAATTGAAGATTTATGAAAGGCTTTGTGTCAAAAAAAGGAATTAAATGCAAGGTAATATATTAGGCTCATTCTATACCAAAGAAAATGTTCGGCTTACAATGCGCTATACACAGATTGTGTGGAATAAAACAAACACCAGAAATGTCATATGTTGTCTTAATTAGAGTTTGGTTTTAATTTCTATTCAATACTGCCTATTCATCAATAAGACTTATAAACAAATATGAGAAAAGTTATGAGAAGATATGAAAACAACGAGTCGATAACGTGAAATCATTACATAGACATTAAATATTGCAAACGATCTTGTTCAGGTGTCAAACACTTTCGAACAAAACTTGTTATTTTTTCTCAGATAGGAATCTGCTGCAGCTTAAACTTGACTTTATACAGACAAATGAAATGTAGAATTCATGGCTTTTAATCTCGCAGAAGATCTTATAACATTCATCGGTGACAGCCTGATTCAAGTGGATGGCATTTTTTATCAAGTACTCTGATTAATCCTTCAGTAAAATATGAAAGTATAGTAATCATCAAAAGTACCAAAGATGAAAAAATATCAGGAATTAAGAATGAAAAAAAAAAAAAGAGTTAAAACTCAATTCTTTAGATGGACAGCCGAAACAGTTTTTTCAATAGTGTCGCACTCGTAGCATTACCTTTGAAAAACTATGTTTATTTTATATTTATTAAGTTGGTCCAAAAATAATGTCGTTTTTTGACGTATTTTTTAACGTCAAAAACCGACATTATTTTTGCACCAACCTAATACTTACTAAATAAAATAATCTTCCCATATATGACAATATAGTATCAAGAAATTTGCTTGGTTAAATTATAAAAATGACATGAAAATTTATTCTGGTTGCTATTTTACAAGTGTAATTTTTCTTCTAATTGCAGCTTAAATTTTGTGAAACCCTATACATGTCAAATAGTCGGGTATAACCAAAATCACTGACAAAAAATAAATGGATGGTACGTACCCCCAACTATGGAAGGCAGCACTAAGTATTACCATGGATAGCTAAAAAAGATTAGAACGGTAATTTGGTGTTGTGTGCTTCAGGTATAGAACGAAATAAAGAATAACATTTGCAGTTTTTTCACCACACGAATGCCATTCTCTATTATTAAAGCTAATGTTATGAGAACAAGATTAAAAAAATAATCTTCCAATTATAAGGAACTCGTCTCTTGAGTCCTCAGATAATTTAATTCTTGAGTTTCCGACTCATTATTGCGTACTATTAGCTGTCTAAATTTACTCTTATCGCTCACCGTTTTCTTAGGATTCTTTTACAATAACGTTAACCCTGTACAAGCCCAACTAGAAATCTCACAGCAAGAGGCACAGTTTACAGGAATATGTGAGGAAGATAAATGTTAACCCTACGCTTGAACAGATCATGAGTGCAGTGATTGGAACAGCATTCACTTGACAGTGCTTTGTGGGAAGAAGCTGCTCGAGATGAACTTACATCTCACCAATGGAATACGAAAGGAATAAGGATGGCTCGCTTCAATGTGTGCGGCATAGGGATTCTTAGATATCAAGGTAAAACTGGTAGAACTAAGGAATGTAGTTTGTCGGAAAAATTTCCATGGTTTGTCCGTGGGAAAGGTGTTGCATGATGGGCAATAATTCATCACCCACAAGGACGCTTTTTAAGTCTATCAATTCTAAACAGTGAATACTAGACAGCTCTTAGCATATGTGTCAGATGTACTCCGTTTTTGGCCTGATCGGGCTCTTGTATATGTATAAGATAGCAGAAGTCAGGAACTTACTGGAACGGTACAGAAAACCGAATATTTTTGCAGCATCCTTAGCGTTGGATCTTGTGTACAAGTACCACCTACGGTCTGGGTGGAGGTTAAGTCTCATAAGACTCCTTGGAAGAATACCAGTTAAACTAAATAGGCAAAAACTCAAGTTCGCTCGGTGATCATGTGGCATATACACAGTATAGAAATGGCTCGCTGTCTATATTCATCTGCGAAAAAATTTGTGTTTGGTAATTTTAATGCTCATCACGCCAATATGTATTTTCATTCTAATAGTACCGAAGTCTGTGGGTCTTCTCTTTCTGCCAATCGTTACTTCGTAGTTTTACCTCTTCCCGTATGTATTACTACGGCATTCATCTGTTCATTGATCCCTAATTGCTCACACACAATCACGCATACACACCCAAACTCATATGTGTAGAGTGCTGTTCGATAAAAGTGACTCACCTGATTTTTTTTACTAAAAATATTTTTTTTCTGTTGTTTTTGGATTAAAATAATTTTTAATCTTACTAATATAAAGACCCCTTCCAGACCACCTCGGAAAAAAAGTTTATTCACCCTAAGGTATTATATTGATAATTATAAATTTGGATATAAATGAGATTCAGGAAAAAACCTTTGTGCAAAAAAAGTGACTCAGATATCGCTTTCTAATGATTAAACTGGTAAATTTAAAGAACTTTTGGCAAAATATTGAAAACTATTTTACAATACACTCAGAACAATATTCTAGAGAATTCTAGAACAGCTTAAATTAAATCTAGATTATTCCAGAATAATCCAGAAAGCCTCATACAGTATAAAAACACCTTGAAATAGCAACTCAAGTGACTAACCAGATGAAAAGTGACAAACACGCATCAGAACCACTTAAGGTATCTATTATTACCCTCTCAAAAGCAGGCAAGTCTACGAGAGAAATTGCAGAAATTGTTATAACCTCTCAATCAACTGTCTCTTGAGTGCTTAGGGCACATAATGATGCAACGCCTGCTCCAAGGAAGGAAACAAGGGGACGAAAGAAAAAGATTGACGATAGAACTGGCAGGGTAATCAAGAGAGAAGTTGCGAAGAATAGGACTATAACTAGCCAAGAAATTACAGCCAGTCTAAGGGAAGAGCAAGGTGTTAGTCTTGCCTCTTCAACAGTCTGTCAGAACAAGATTACAAATCTTGTTAGAACAAGGCTACAGATCTTGTAAAGGATGGTTTAAGCCGCTAATAAGCAAAGCCAACAAAGCCAAGAGACTTGAATGGGCTCACTATTACAAATATTTCACCGTAGAAGACGGGAAGAATATTCTCTTCACCGATGAAACGAAAGTTGAGCTAAATTCAAAGGATAAGGTTAGTCACTTTTATCGAACAGCCCTGTATATATATATATTTGATCTCTAGAATCTTTCCTACATATCTAGCATTCGCCCAGTCTTAGAATATTGCTAATACATATGGTCAGATGCTACTGCAATATATATACAGCTCCTTGATACCCCACCCCCAAAAAATCAGCAATATTATTTTATCCTGACCTGGCGTCTTGTTATCAGTCAATCTCCCACCGCAGTAAGGTTACCTACTTGTGCCTATTCTATGAATACTTTCATGGTAAGTGTTCGGATGAAATCTTCGCTCTGATACCTACACTTTGTGAATTTAAACACAGAACTAGATTGGCGTCATTATTTCATCGATTTACAGTTAAGCTGGCTAGATGTAACAGTAACGGGGATGCTAACAATCTGTTTTCTCGAAATTCTCGCCTGTAGAAGGTACTTCCGGTTCCATTCTCCCCAGCCAAATTTAATCTGCAAAAAATGTCAGACGCGATTTATTGTCCTACTAATTACACATCCCTTCTCGCATATTATTAATATTACTGATCATAATACTTTGATATCCTGTAATATCTTGTTAATTATTGACTTTACTTTCGATCATAGATAGATAGATAGATAGATAGATAAAGGTTAATGGTCGGAGCTGAATCAAACCAGGAAAGTGTAGCATTAAAAATGCTCAATACATGTGATAAAAAAATGATTAAAAATTAAAATAACATGAGAGCTTTTAACTTAAAAATCATGAGTTCAATTAAAATACACGACCATGGTTTCGACTTGAGGGATTCATAGGGCCATTATTTTAACGTATCGGCAGAAGGAACCAAAAGGCCGAAACCATGTTCGTGTATTTTAATTGAACTCCTGATTTTTAAAGTTATATATATCTATATATATATATATATATATATATATATATATATATATATATATATATAATATTATTGGTAAATATACACATACATATGCAAAATATATAAATATATATACATACATGGATACACATACATATATATTTTCTTAATAAAAATATTCCAAGAGGATAGAATCCAGGTAGAACTCAATGTCCACGACAGAGTAAGGATATAATAAAAAGGCTTAAACATTAATATTCCATGGTCATAATTTATTCCATTGGAATTGTAAATACGATCCAATTCATCAGACCTACAAATTCAAAAAGAAAACAGAAAAAACAACTCCGGAAATAAAAAATAAAATTTAGAGAGAGTCTAAGTATGAGAGTGTGGGACTAATGTTAGAGCTATAGAGAGGGGTAACAGACAAGAGAAGGTGGGAGTTCAAAACTTAAGAGAGAAGTTTTAGAGAGGTGAGTCAAAGCCTTTTATTTTTCGCCTTCATATACTTAGGCCTTAAAATTGAAATATCTTCCAACCTGAATATAGTCAACTTTTAGGATATTACACTCAATCTATCGAATGATACCTTTAGACCCTTCCATAAAGTTGATCAAACACCCCTATACATCCACGTCCACTCTAACCCCCCTAAATATGTGATAGATCAGATACCCAAAACTGCGAATACGAGAATAAATAGGCTATATTTTAGCCAAAAAATCGTTAATGATGATAAATTTTCATACAATCAGGCCCTCAAAAATAGTGGTTTCAGACAAGAATTAAACTTTAACGGAGAAATTGTAAATCAGAATAATAACAGAACTAAAAACAGAAAGAGGAAGGTAATATGGTTCAACCCACCATATTGCAGGCTCTCTAACATTGATATAGGAAGTTTCTTTCTGAAATTAATTGATAAACACTTTCATAGTAAACATCCACTAAGTAAAATTTTCAATAGGAAGACACTGAAAATTAGTTACTCATGCGTTAGAAATATTCAGAAAATCATATATTCCCATAATTGTAGAATACATAGAAACAATCATAGTAATGAAACTCAATCTAGTAACCCTACCTGCAATTGTAGGAATAAAGACCATTGTACAATCGGGGGTAAATGTAAGTACGAAAATGTAGTATACGAGGCAACGCTCATTTAGATATATATACCTCAGATACCAAACTTCCTTATCCAAACACTACAGGGATCTGTGGGTAAGGGACTAACCCCACTTTTAAAATGGAGATACTTATCAAGGGCTAGAACACCTAATAACTTCCGCAATCGGTGTGATCTGTGCATGGCGGAATGTTTTTTTTTATTATTATTAAAGACCAGAATCAAGATGAATTGCTGAATATTCGTAATGAGATATTTTCTAAATGTAGACATAAGAAACGATTCAAAATATAAACACCGTTTTGCAACATGGTTTCACTTATGTCAGTTCCATCTTGGTTCAATAACATTGGCCATGACATTTTAATGGAATGCCTATTATGTTTATTATGTTTATCTATATATATATATATATATATATATATATATATATATATATATATATATCATTGTGTATGTTTATTTTATTATTATTTTTTTTGAGGCAATTTTTTTTTTAATTTTACTTTTTTAGATTTTACATTTTGATTTATATGTATATGTATATGCGCGTACCTGTGTGCGTATGTGTGTATATGTGTATATATATATATATAGGTGTGTATATAGGTATATGTATGTGTATGTATGGATGTATATGTATATGCATGCGTATATATGTATATGTATATATATGTATGCATATATGGATGTATGTATATGTAGGTAGATGTATATTTAGATGTGTTTATATCTGTGTGTATGTTTTGGTATGTATGTACTCATATATATCTGTATATGGGTGTATATGTATGTATATATGTATGTATGTATGGTTAGACGGATAGATATAGGGATGTATTGTTTATTTGTTTAGATGGGTGTATGTAATTTTATGGAGATGTAAGGTTTTATGCATATATTTTTATGTGCGCGTATGTGCATGTATGTATATATGTGTGTAAATATGTATACATATGTAGGAGTGGATGTGTATGGATGTATGTGTATATGTGTGTGTTTATTTATGTATGTATATGTATACATATATGTGTATGTGTCTATGTATGTGTATGTATGTATATGAGAATATATATATATATATATATGTATATATGTGTTTATACACACACACACACACACACACACATATATATATATATAGATATATATATATATATATATATATATATATATATTGTTATTGTGTATATGTGTATTTTGAACATAAAAATATAGGTACTTGCTGGATTAGATAATCGTTATATTTATTTTTTATATGTTTATATTTGATTTGTAACCTGTAGTTGATATTAATTTTGTCAAACATTCTTAATTACACAGCGGCCCTTTCAGTAAATGCCCTTCAGTTTTCCCCACCCCATCTCTCTCCCCCACCCCTTTTTCTTTTCTTTTCCACCTCCTCCCTCCCTCTTCTTCTGATCTTTAAGATTAGATTGTCTATTGTGTGTGTATGTCACCACAAAATGTATCCTTTCCGGTTACATCTTTAATTCATTAGACATCCGACAACATTCATATTTCTCTCACTTAAACCGTCTTTGACTCACACCTCTCTAAAACTTCTCTCTTAAGTTTTAATCTCCCACCTTCTCTTGTCTGTTACCCCTCTCTTTAGCTCTAACATTCGTCCCACACTCTCATACTTAGACTCTCTCTAAATTTTATTTTTTATTTCCGGAGTTGTTTTTTCTGTTTTCTTTTTGAATTTGTTGGTCTGATGAATCGGATCGTACTTACGATTCCAATGGAATAAATTATGACCATGGAATATTAGTGTTTAAACCTTTTTATTATATATATATATATATATATATATATATATATATATATATATGCATGTGCGTTTGTGTGTGTGTTCACAAAAAAATAAACACAGGCAAGGCAATGAAAATGACTGTGATGCACGGTTTTACGGAAAGTAAAAGAAACAGAGAGGAAAAAATAAACAGGATTCAAGGATGCATTTACTAGTCGTTTTTGTTGTTGTTGTTTTTTGTTTTGTATCTCTATCATCTCCCTTCCTGTCATCTAGTATCTTCAGGAATTTAATTGCAATCCTTCATCTTCTGTCTACTTGAATGTTGTTCTTTCATTACCTTGTTTTTCTTTCACTCTCAGCAACCCCATGCATCCTAGCGACTTTCATTGCCTTGAAACGTTTAGGTGGACACACACACTCACGTGTGTGTGGGGGGGGGGACCAATACACATATCTATATGAAAGGAATTTACACGTCAAGTTCCAAGAGTTAAAACCATAACGTAAGGATTGGTAATAAGAGAGAGCCCATAGACTTTAATAACTATACCACGAAAATTCTGTAAATCAATACAAGACTGTAACGAATATATAAATTCTGGCAAAAACTTCAGCAATCTGTGCACAACGAATACTACAAAGCAACCCCTTGATGATCCAGATCAAGCCTTGAAAGCGCCATCCTGACTGCGATTCCAGTTTTTCGCCATTAATTCTTTGGTTTTATAAAACAAATGAACTTTTTGGTCCTTTGCATACTTTCGTTTGACGACGAATGCTTGAGTTTTTGAACCGCAAAACTATGTCACTAGATTTGTGGTTGTTGCGTTATGGTAGAGAGATATTTTCATCGAATTGACCTGATAATCCTGTTAGAATGGATGGATAAATAATGGAAGAACAGCATCGTATTCATTCAAACTAACATATCAAATAATTTCTGTAAATAAGGATCTGCAATAACAGTGGCATTTTCAAAAGGAAATTAGTCGAATTCACAATACAAATTTCATTAAGTTCAATCATTAATTTCATTTTGATAGAAACAATTTTTAATATACTTTAATTAGTTCAGACCTTTATACTCATCTTGATTATTAGCGATGTCACTATAGACACAAGGTTTCAGTCAAATACACATTGGGTTTCATCAGTAGTACATTTTTTTTTACTGATATGAGTTCATTATTGTGCTATCGTTGCTCTTGTGGTATAAGATATATTTTGTTTCTAAGAAAAAATGCTTTACTGCCGGATTCAGGGATTGAATTCACGACGACTATATGGCAATAACAAATACTTAACCAGCATTTATATCGACTATGCTACAGGCATAATAATTAAAAAATTGTACATACTATACAATAGACTCATGATGATGAGCAGAGGGTACTTGATCGAAATGTTTTATAACATAAACCTGTTTTTATAGAATAAACCTATAATAATCAAAATAAAACAATTGTTCTAAATGATTAACGTAAAATAATGTATTTTTGTGCTGCTGAGAAAAATTTAGAACTTTAGTAAGACTAGTAATGGCGAAAAAGTCAGTTAGACTTAAGTATCTGAAGATATTAACAAAAGTTAAATGGATCAAAATCACCGTTGAATCTCCTCCGAACCTGTTGACAAAAATTCAAGAATCATTTACAAGCTGTAATAATGAAGGTTTTTCCAGCGATAATCAAGGCATAGGAATAGATCATTTTGAACCAGTATTCAGTGTTCAACGTTGTAAATAACATATGCGTTAGATACAGTTTTCCTACGTATGAATCAAGAAAAGTTTCATTCATCGTTCTTTCGTTATATGTCAGTTTGGGTTAGGAAAACCTGCTTGAAAAGTTAAATATTTTGCAAGGGTATCAATAATTTTTTTGCTCAACTGTACCCCCCCACACACTCACACATCGCGCGGGTGTTTATGTGCTGTACGCATCTCACTGTGTTCATCGTTACTTAGGAATGCGTGCTAATGCGTCCAGTGAAATGTAGAGAAATATAACGGTGACATTTTTTAATGGAAGCTGAAATTGAAATCAAATCTATCCCAATAAAAGGGTATGGATTTTGACATTAAATAGAGATGTGGCTTTAGCTGTAAAACGAATGAAAACGGAAAGAAGATATACTGCAAAACGAAAGAAATATAAAAGGACACTATGGGAAAATGAAGTGATGTAGAAATGGGGAAAAAGATAGATGAAAAAACAAAAAAGCCAAAATTTATTAGGAGTCGAGAACAAAGATAGAGAATATGAGACAGATAAATAGAAAAGAGAGTTAATGCGTTTCATAGAGAGAAGAGACAGAAAGATAGAGAGGAGAAAAGGTAGTAATGTCAGAAAGAGAGGAAAAGGAAAAAATGAGTGAAAATTAACTAATGATTAACAGATGAGGAGAAAAAAAGAAGGCAAAAAAGAGAAGAAGAATATTTTTAAAAAACAGTAAAAAAAATAAAAAATAAAAATCGAGAGAAAGAAAGAAAGAATAAAAAGAGAAAGAAAAAGCGAAATAAAAAAGAAAGAAGATTATTTAAAAACGAGTAAAAATATAAGAGAATGTTAACGAAAGAAAGAAAGAAAGAAAGAAAGAAAGAAAGAAAGTTAGAAAGAAAGAAACTGAAGAGAATACTAAAAAAAGGAGAGTGGAAGCTTTAAGAAAGAAAGAAAGAAAGAAAGAAAGAAAGAAAGAAAGAAAGAAAGAAAGAAACTGAAGAGAATACTAAAAAAGGAGAGTGGAAGCTTTAAGAAAGAAAGAAAGAAAGAAAGAAAGAAAGAAAGAAAGAAAGAAAGAAAGAAACTGAAGAGAATACTAAAAAAAGGAGAGTGGAAGCTTTAAGAAAGAAAGAAAGAAAGAAAGAAAGAAAGAAAGAAAGAAAGAAAGAAAGAAAGAAACTGAAGAGAATACTAAAAAAAGGAGAGTGGAAGCTTTAAGAAAGAAAGAAAGAAAGAAAGAAAGAAAGAAACTGAAGAGAATACTAAAAAAAGGAGAGTGGAAGCTTTAAGAAAGAAAGAAAGAAAGAAAGAAAGAAAGAAAGAAAGAAAGAAAGAAAGAAAGAAAGAAAGAAAGAAACTGAAGAGAATACTAAAAAAAGGAGAGTGGAAGCTTTAAGAAAGAAAGAAAGAAAGAAAGAAAGAAAGAAAGAAAGAAACTGAAGAGAATACTAAAAAAAGGAGAGTGGAAGCTTTAAGAAAGAAAGAAAGAAAGAAAGAAAGAAAGAAAGAAATAAAGAAAGAAAGAAAGAAAGAAAGAAAGAAACTGAAGAGAATACTAAAAAAAGGAGAGTGGAAGCTTTAAGAAAGAAAGAAAGAAAGAAAGAAAGAAAGAAAGAAAGAAAGAAAGAAAGAAACTGAAGAGAATACTAAAAAAAGGAGAGTGGAAGCTTTAAGAAAGAAAGAAAGAAAGAAAGAAAGAAAGAAAGAAAGAAAGAAAGAACGTGAGAAAAAAAGAAACATAGAAAAAAAAAGAAAGAAAATATTGAGAGAAAGAGTGAGAAAATAAGAGATGGGTACAGAAAAGAAATAAATATCGATAGAAAGAATGAAAGAAAAAGAAACAGAAAGAAAGAATAAAAGAAATAAAGACAAAGTAAAAGATAGAAATAAATAGGTAAATAGGGAGAGAAAACATAATGACAGAATGAAATATATTTCGAAATAAATCCACCAGTAAATAAAAGTAAAAATATTTAGGAAAAAACGTAAAACAAAAGAAAAAAAAGAGAGAATACATACGGAGATAGTAAAAGACAGGAAGAAAGAAACAAAATAACAAAGAAAGAAATTAAGAACATTATGTACAAGATAAAGATTCAGGGAGAAACAAAAATGATACAGGGAGAGAGATAGATAGAGAGAGAGAGAGAGAGAGATGTGAAAGACAAAGAGGGAAAGAAAATGAGTTCGAGCGATATTAGGAATATATTGGAAATGTGCAAAGCAATAACCCTTCCGGCAATGCATGTGTTCGAACAATTACCTTCCTGCACACACAGTTGGTGTTTCAGCTGTTGCAAAATAAAACATGTACACATCTATAAAAACATGTTTGCTCATTCGCACGCATATACACACGTTCACACAAGCACATGTGCACAATAACATGCATACACAAAATTGATAAATATATATCTACATAAAAAGGTAGAAATAATTCTCATATATATATATATATATATATATATATATATATATATACTCACATCTCTCTCTCTCTCTCTCTCTCTCTCTCTATATATATATATATATATATATATATATATATATATATATATATATATACTCACATCTATATATATATATATATATATATATATATATATATATATATATATATATATATATATATATATATATAATTCACACACACATATGGATGTGTTGACAAATATAATTTTACATGCATAGATTTCAAGCTATACGTGAATAATGTATTCATATATGTATATACGTATATGTTTACATTTATTAAGCAAATTTAATTGCACAGATACAAAGGCATTCAGAATCCCATCCTATGGCCCAATCACGTCGATAAATATGTTCTCGGAAGAACACAATAATTAAGCAACGTCGAATTTTATCAGTACCTAAATGGTTAACCGCTTGGGAATTCCAAGTGCTGTAAACGTGGATGTGCGCGTGGTGTAATGGATAACCTCATGGAAAAGAAAATCACGGATCCGATTTCCAGTTCCAGTCGGGTTTTTTTTTTTATTCATTTACGTGCAAATACCTTTATAGCCACCTTTTCTCCTCAATCTCAATATCATTAATACTTTTTAGAGTAAAAGACGTTTAAAGATAATGGAAGAATTATATTCACAGCTGTTTATGCCAAACTGCAATCTAACCATTTTTGAAACCAGATAAAACGCATTGATTTTTTTAAACCAGCATTTTTTAGAATTACTTCTAATTCTACGCGATACAACATACATAAACACACAATAAATATACTAAGAAAGAAATCTTTGACAATTACTAATAGATTAGTCCGAAAGTGCTAGGGACCATATCGACTACAAACAGTTTCTACACATCTTTAGTCATCATAAATATCAAACTGTAAGAATATAAAAATATTCCCCCGAAAAAAAAACGTATAAAATTTTCCTCAACTGTCACATCCAATGAAACATGTAAAAATATTCTGTCAATATATATATGTATGTAATGTCATCCACAGACAGACTGCTTTGCTGTATCACAGCTCATCAGTGCGGCTAGACATCCGGTGGCCTCTGGCTAGGATCGAAACCCGACAGAATTGGTATCAGGCGGAAATTCTACCACAAAGCTGTCGGCGCACGGTCGGGATGAAGGTGGATTTTTAGCGTATTTATTTTTGGAAACACGCCCAGTGACCGAGAGTGACTCAATTCGGCTTGCGAAGAGTCAAGCTATATATATATATATATATATATGTATATATATATATATATATATGTATATATATATATATATATATGTATATATATATATATATATATGTATATATATATATATATATATGTATATATATATATATATATATATATATATATATATATATATATATATGTGTGTGTGTGTGTGTGTGTGCAGGCTTCATGACGTAGGTGATTACGTCACTTCACAATTCAGTACTTTATAATATTTTTCTTTTTGGTATTTCTCTATTTTTATTTTATACTCTGCTTTGCTTTGTTCCTCTTCAATATATCCCCAGAATGTCAAATCATCCAATTCTCTTTCATTCTTAAGGATCCCGTATATTTACATTTGTTTTTATAGGTTTTCTAACGGTAGTTGTATGACGGTCACGTGACACCTGTTACACACGTCCCTCTTTACTGGGCATGGCATTAATTTTAATAGATTAGAATCTTTTACGCTGTTATCTCTGACAATAATTTTGCAATGAATGATTTGGGGAGTTACAGTGAAGATGTTTACCATTTCATTCTCCTTTGTGATTTTATTGAGTCACTACTTCTCATTAATTGGCTGATGACCCATGAGAAGGTTTTCCACGCAATGATATGTATTATATTTCCTCATAGAATGATGCTAACCTCCCAACTCAGACCATTTAGAGTGGGGAACCAACTTAGTCGCCGACATTCTGTTAATTACGTAATATATATATATATATATATATATATATATATATATATATATATATATATATATATATATATATCCAAGTGTAGGAGAGCGAACAGTAAGATTACAGCGTTCAAAACATTAATTTAAAAACAGTGCTCAATTCACAAGGTAGAGCCGTAAATTTTACATTCTAACAAAATTATATGGCCAGATTTTATCTATTGTCAGCGCCTATCACCTCATCCTCTTCCCAGGGACTCTTTCTTTCTTTGTCCTTCATTTTCGTTCGCCCGCGACTACTTAATGCATTAGATTCCCTTCCATCTCTACATGTGAATTCTAGAAGATATTTTATGAAAATTTCCAAAGAACGGAAGTGGGGGGATATTTGCTTCGATAACTGTATTTCTGAGTAAATTTTTTTAGTAACATCGTGATTCCCCATCTGATGAGAAGTCTAAAAAAGGTTTTTTCTTTTTTGATGTTAAAACGAAAATGCACAATTTTGTAGTGGATATGTGCATAATATATATATATATATATATATATATATATATATATATATATATATATATATATATATATATATATATATATACCTAGACGACGCAGCTCAATTCAGTCAGTTATATGTCATGCGTGATACACTTATAGGTGATCATGTATCTTTCGATACATGTCTGACGAGGCAGATTTTTTTTCCGCAGTACATTGTCATTTCTTTTCTTCGGTAGACTAGTTGCAATGCAAGGCTATAGAAACCGGTCTATCCTGTTATTTCGGGAGAAGAAGTGGATACATACTTTTCCCAAGGGTATTAGCATGTATGTGAATGTAATGGATTCGACTGGAATTCGAACTCGGCTCTCAGATTCCTCAATCCGAGCCGATACACCTTACTACAACTGCAGCTAGAACTCATTTAAATCAACCAAAACATACCAAACTCCATATTAATAGAAAGTACACAATAGCTTCATCAAAGGGTAAATATTTTAATATATAATTGAAACACTTATAATGAAAAAATAAAACGAACACTCAATAAACATAAACCATGAAGAAACCCTTAATATATTAACCGTGTTTAAAGAATAAACATTTCATATAACTCCAGAGACATACATAAAATACATACAATCTGGTAAAAATTGAATATAAAACCCTCCTTGATAATGGCTAAAAGAATAGCCGAAAGCGCTCGTATATACAGAACATTTGGACAGATTTTACACACTTTGTGCCTAGAAAAGAAAACATTTTACGAACTCAATAAAAATTATATAAAAATGCTAATCGACGGATCTTGTCACTCATCTTTAACGAAACTATATATATGTGTGTGTATGTGTGTGTGTATATATATATATGTGTTTGTGTGGGTGTATATATATATATATATATATATATATATATATATATACTTATAGATATGTATGCATACACACTCACACACGCACATATATATGTGTATATATATATATATATATATATGTATACATACACACTCACACACACACACATATATATATATGCATACACACTCACACACACACACACATATATATATATATATATATATATATATATATATAGTCTGTGTGTATGTGTGCTTGTGCGTCTGCACATATATAAATTCACACAGACGCTCACATATATATAGATAAGTGCAATCTCACATGTCGACACACATGTCTTATGTCGCTATGTTTGCCGATAAGTAAAATTTCTCCCATACACATGTACACGTTTTCAGTCGAAGATATTTTCACTAACACACATGATGCCATTTCAAGTGATTTCAATTCTCTGTATCATTTACAAGATCCACAGTGAGAAAGCTTGCTGTTTATGCCAGAAGGCTGTAGGCTTCACGATGGAAATATTACTTCTTGGCTGAAACTCACGTAAACATTTTCTCACAAAAAAAGTTTTTTTTTTCTTCAATTCTGTCTACTCATAGATTCCAATTTGTTGCCATTATTGCTTCCATTCCATAGCAATGTGGAATCATTGCAAGCATTCGCAACAAGCCACCCTTCGCAATCGCAGAAATATATTAAGCAAATACATAAATATATTTATGCATACAGATGCTCAGAGCCGAACCCAGAAAGTAATAGAAAGATGTGTATATCAACCACTATGATGTTTCAGTTTGTAATTCACAATGGAATCCCCACCTGTTTATAATGAAAATCAATAACATCGTTAATGCACTTATAGATTAATCAATAATTGTATATGTATACGTAAAATATCAGCGAACATTAACAAAATTGGTGTGTATTTTTCTGTCATTTGCGATGTGCCTTCAAGATATGGGCGATCATGGTTTTCCATAATTCCCTCTGAAAAAGTAATAGTTGACCTCTAATTATCTCTTAAATCCTCTGCTTCCAACTTACACAAAGTCAATAGACATGTTCCATGCTGTTTCTCCGTGTCCTAGTTGTTTTCATTACGTCCTTCAAGTGTCAAATTCTCCACGTGAGCTTTCCTTAATATGTGTTCTAAAAATCTGAATCTTTCTGAATATAGTTATAAGTGTTTTTTGGCATCTATTATCAATAAAGCTCCCTTGCAGATCACATGATCAATCTATGGTATTATAAGCTTTCTTACTTAGAACCAGATTTATGTTGACACATGTCTACTATTAATCTGTGAAGGTATTTTTCATCACCCATTGTCATATAGAAGGAATAATATTACGTAACAGTTCAGTACTATTTGATTTGTTCCTAACGAAACTTTCTTGTTTCTTTATACATTGCTTAGCTTTTAGAAGATGTATTTCACAATTCTATTAAGCCTACGGATTTTGGTTACACATTTTTCTAGATATTAAAAAACTTCACGGATATTTTAAGTTTCGTATTTGTTTTATTGTGGTTTCTCAAATTGTTTTATTTTAATTTCATTTTGAGCTGTTATTTTTTTAATTAAACCCATATATTCTGTCAGATTGCAATCTATAGTTAGTCATTTCTCCCCACTTTCCCTCACTAACCTGTCTTGAAATCCCACATGTTTCCTATCTGTGTCTGTTATCTATACTGTTTAATATGAATATCTTATTCCGCTAACATTGTGTCCGACAATTAGAACTTCTGGTTAGTCTACAATATCTCTCAGGATCTCACCTCTCGTAAGTAAATCATATAATTTCTCCAAATTTTATTGTGATTGTTCTTGTCTGAGTAGAATTTACATTTTTGTTTGAGATTTATGAGACTATATTTTTATTTTAGTTAAACGTTCCTTTTCAGATCATGTATTACTCCCGCACAATTTTCCGTTTCTAAATAAGAGTTTTATTACATTCCAATATTTTATTTGTCTGAGAAATTAAAATACCTTCTCGAAAGAAAGCGTGCCACTCCCCCAATTCTCTAGCTGGTCGTTTCTTTGTACAATTTGGTTTATGGCTAAGACGGTATTTCTTGCGTATGATCAACGCTAAAACATCAAGTGAGCCATAAAACTTTCACGACAAATCCACTGTCACGAAATGTTTACAAGAAAAGACACGTTATGTATTTTTATATATAAATCATTTCAAGTCATATATAGGCATTCATAATGGATTCTTCAATGGTCTTCAACTATTCAACAGAACAATCCCAATACTTAAGCTCCTCGAACTGAACTGAATAGACGAGCTACATGATTTGATTTTAATGATTTTCCTAAGCATGGCATAGATGTGGCACAAGGCCGAGATTAACGAGAACACAGTTAGGTTAGAACTCACTTCCCAGTCATAAGTGATCTAGCGAGACAAGCTTGTTAACCATTACACCATGTCGAAGTACCAATTATTAGACGGATAAAGATTCGTGCAGAAACATACACACTTTTCGGAAAATTGGTTTGATTTATTCTGTTTTGTTTTACGGCGTATCAACCTCAATCGGTTATTTAATGCCGACAAGATTTTTATTAATATTTTTCGAAAATATATTGCTGGTAATGGAAAAATATATTGCACGTAGTGTAATATGTAATAATTTTTCTTCAAACAGTTATTGCTGGTAATTTTTTACAAGAAAGTATTGCTGGTATTAAAACCTATCTTTACACTTTTATAGTATTTAGAGCCCAGCATAACTATTTGCCCATAGCTGGGACACTAACAGGTGCTGATACCCCGGTTCAGGGCGTAACTTGGAACCAAAGCTACTAAGAGTTTATTCCACATTCCTCAAAGCCTCCTGATCAGAGGCCTTGCTGTTGTTTGTAGTTTCTCGTCTTACCGAGGACGTGGATGTAGTTTATCGTGATACCCAGGATAGGGGAAAATTGCATACAGTGGACTGATGCATACGATCTGCCAATACGTACCCAAACAGCCAACATTGGGTTAAGAATTGAAATATGTCCTTCTTGAGTAATTTCCAAAATCATATATATATATATATATATATATATATATATATATATATATATATATATATATATATAGAACAGGGTTAGAATCTCACCATGGTCGATATGTCAGGAAGGAAACTTCCTGATGTTATCGGAATTAAGGGGTCGATCCCAGCGTGCGGCACCTTTGGAAAGTGCCTGAAAAACATACCACAGGTTGACCCAAGCCTTTTGAGTGAAACTGGTTAGACGGAAACCTCGGTGGGCTGTTGATAGCTGTGCAAGCACGAAGTCAAAAGTCATCGTGGCCGAGGGCTTGATCGTGCTGGCCTTGTTCAAATTGTTGATCACGCTAGATAACTATATATATCCTCGAATACGAGTGATCAGCTCTACATATTTGAAAATTTCAAGGACAGGGATCATAATTTATTATTAAAATAGCCTACAAAAGTATCACTACTATATATATATATGTATGGATGTACGTACGTATGTATGTATGTATGTATGTATGTATGTATGTATATACATCGATATATATATATATATATGTATGTGTGTGTGTATCAGTGCGTTATATATATATATATATATATATATATATATATATATATATATATATACATGTGAACTTTACAAACGAAAAAAAAATATTTTATTGATTTTCTTAAATTTTGATCAGTAACGGCTTCTTTTGAACAAGAGTTTCTTTTTTTTACAAAAATCCAGCTTACCAATATACTGTTCTTGCTACAAAGAACGCCGCATTTTTATTGGATCAGATTTAAATGAATAAAATTATATTAAAAAGATACCATTTTATTCATTTGCAACAAAAAGAATGAACGTTGCTGAAAGGATGAATTCTGAATTATCTACTAATGATTTTAAAGTCTAAATTTAAAAAAAATTAACACCAACTCAATGCATTTTGTTTAGAAATTCATGAAAATCGGTGACTTTGATTTTAAATCGATTTGAAATTAGTTCCGAGTTGAAATTAATTCCGAGGTGAAATTAGTTCTGTCACTCGTAAAAAATACTCAATAAATGTTATACATTCCGTTTTTTATTTAATTTCATAGCTAAAAATTATAATTTTTAAATCTTTTTCGTATTTGTTTCTTCATTAGTCATTTTGTCAGATTTAATCCACACACACACATATATATACATATATATATAATATTATCTAAGTAAATACTCTGTTTTTTAATTAAACGTATAAAGAGAAACTCTGTTAAATAATTATTTAACTTTGTGCATTTCATAATATGCTGCCATTGCTTACGGTAAGATACGCCTCGTGAGCAGATATGATCGGTCAAGAAAAATTTTCGAAGATAGTGTGTCTAAAAGCAGTAACTTTGGCATTGATAACAAGACGCTTCCCTGTATCTGAATGTAACAATCCATCAGATCAAATGACGGCTTCTGTATAGGGATACAGTTTGATTCCTGTCGGAGAACATATTTTCTACGAAATTTCTCGAACATTCAGGCCGGTAAATGTAATTAATCTGTTTAAATAAAAAAAAAAACCCCAGATATCTTACTTAAATAAAGTGTAGCTATAAAAATAACGTATAAACAGATAATACATCAAATAATTGTCGAACTTAATCCATTTCAGCATACACACACACACATATATATATATATATATATATATATATATATATATATATATATATATATATATATATATATATAAAGAAACATACTCTTGAGGTGTGGTATATTTATGGGATAAAGTGCTCAATATCAGAGATATAGCGCGTGTAAATATAAAAGTGAACATGGAAGTCAACACAGAGGCAACAGTCTTTTTCGTGCTAGACGCAATCGTCAGGCCACGAGTGGCTATTTATAAATACGGGTTATGGTGAATTGTGTGTAGTCTATTTTGGCGGTTATTTTGCCGGGAGTCGTTTTTTTTCTTTATTTATTTATTTGAGTTAAATTATTTTGCTTTTTTTATTTATTTATTTTTTTTTATTCTTATTTCTTATGTATTTAGTTATTTATTTCATTTTAATTTTAATCGTTGTTTTATTAACGTAGTAAAAATTTGTTTAAAACGCTTATTTAATAGTTTTGTTTCGCTTTCGGAAGATAATTAAAGCTATTTATTCAATATCAACACTCGTGGGCTGGCGATTGCGTCTAGCATGAAACAGACTGTCGCCTCTAATTGTTGACTTCAATGTTCACTTTTTATTCATTTATATATATATATATATATATATATATATATATATATATATATATATATATACAGACACGCACACACACACACACACATATATATATATATATATATATATATTCAAACAAAAGATATCTTCGTTTAATTATTTCTGCACGTTTACTAATAAACAGTTTGTTCATGATTATTCTGCTGTTTTTTGCTTATTTCAGGTACTTAAGAACCTCTGAAGACAGTTTCAAAAACCATGTGGTATCAGAATATTAGGGAAGATTCCGTTGGATACCATCTGGTATTGTATAGATAAATGAACATTTCAGAAATTAGTATTTGGTGCATTCTTTCTAGTGCAGCCTGACACACCTGAATCCTTCCTAAACCAGGATAAATATTTCTACAGAGAAAATGAGTAAATGTAGAGCGGAGATCTAACCAAAGAGAAATATTTTTAATAAATGAAAAAGGAGTACTTTAAAATGGAAATTATATTTTTGAAAATCAAATGTAATTTATTTAGAGTCAAAGGAAAAACAATTATAAATCAAAATTAAAATCTTCCGACTATAAAATAAAGTATATCTTGGGAAAATTAAAAAAGTGTTATTTTTTTAAAAGTTCTAGTGGCTGCTTCCTTCCTAATTTTCAAATTTAATACCGTTATCCTATCGTTATCCTTTCTTTGTTTATTATTGTGAGTTGTTACTACTGTTGGAATACTGTAAGTCACTGGGTTTGTATTATTTGGTAAAAACCTATGGTGATGTTGTAGCCAGATGTACTAAATCTCATGTAATATCGTCAAGATTTATAGGAAGAATTCCTTTGAAAAGATATTTAATCATTAGTCCGAGAAAACGGTTATATACACATGACAGTTTAAATATTTGTGAATGAAGCAGACGCCATACATGACGTCTGTTTGAAAGATTATATCAGATGTGGGTGACTCTGAAATTTAGATTTGGATTTTGAATCTTCCTTCGGTGGTGGACAAAATCACATTAGCCCAACTTATTTTATATTCAACTTCCTAATCGCATATACTATATTTTTTACACTTTATCTATCAACTGAAATGTTTAAAATATTTAGAATTTATCAATTCTACATTATGAATGTTCATGATTTAATTCGTTTTACTTGCCATCGCTTTACTTGGTATCCCAACTCAATATTCCAAATTCAAGCTATAATTTCCATACAAAATGACTGCAGATTTAGGGGACACTTCAACACTATTAGATAGAGAAAAAATTTTAATTGCAAAATGATTTTTATTATGCAGTCGCTGCTATCATCTATGCATTCTCACCCACGATTAGAAAGAGCCTGTGTAGCATCCAGTATTCAGATGCTAAGGCTTTGTTTCCTTTCCTAGTTGGCTTCCCTTCAGCAAGCGTCATTGAACAAAATAGGTGCAAATTTACAGTATGCAAAAATTTACTGACACACGAGTATTTCTGAAATCTTTTCATACGAGATATCACTTTGCCGAGATACTCACAAACTTCTAGATTCACTAGACACACTCATTCGTAAGTAATAAAGAAAAATTTGGAATATTGTAGGGAAGGTTCAACCTCTACTGCCATTCCACCAACATTCATTAAGAACAATTTTCGTGTCCGACTCACATTATTGAATATTCTGCATCCCCGGTAAATATAGAATTAAGATTTCATTTAAACAGTAAATTTTAAGTTTGTGTAAATTTGTTTCAGCTGAAAAACAGAAAACAAAAAGTAGAAAAAAAAGTAAATTTTACTTGAACAATAAAATCTTTGTTTGTGTAAGTTTGTGTAATTTGTCAGAAAAGCAGAATACAAAAAAAAATTACAAATAAATTTTACTAAAACAATAAAGATTAAGTTTGTGTAATTTCGTTGAAAAACAATCACTTAAAATAAATTCATTTATTTTTTTTTTAAGATATGACTCAATAATTCCCCTCTGTACTCATTTCAATATTAGGGCGTTAGGAAAGTGAATAACGTTTTATCGGAAAGGAGATAAAAAACAAATAAAATTTACATTTATTTAAATATTATCAAAAAATATAATCACGTCTAGTTCCAGCGACTGCAGCTCAGCGGTAACTGAGATTATTTATTACACGTTCACAGAAAGCTGACCTCTTTTCCCGAAAAATTGTTTCAAAGACTATTTTCATCCACTTACTGTTGAGATGATGTGCGCGTCGTGTAATGGATAGAGGGGTGGAACTGGAACCCTGAGACAAGAGTTTGACTTTACATGTTCAGATACCAATGAGAAAAAAATAAATTCCCAAACAATTCTTAATGCTATACTCAATCGTAATGAAAATAAATTGTTCTTGAAATACAAATTATACTTCGGCTTTATACAACATACAGTGTGTAGTTAAGCAGTAAAAGATAAAAAATAGTCTGTCCCATGTGACATTTTATATTGATCTAAACAAATACAAATCTGAAGGTGCCAAATCTGTAGATGTAGCTCCAATCCAAACCGTTTTTTTTTCTTGAATATATCTTGTAGAGTATGTCTTTGTATTGTTATGATTAAGAATAATACATTTTTATTAACATTTAACTAATGAAGCTTCTAATAAATAAACAGCTCTAGTGATGATCATTCCATTGCCAAGCTGTTCTATAATGAGAGACAAACTCCATATTCCATTACACACTAATCATCTGATTTTGGTATTGGACCTGGTTTTTCATTTTGTGCTAACCACTGTCTTTTTTCGTGTGTTTTAATTTTTATTTTATTTTTTATTTTTTTCAGACACTCAAAACTTATTTTTCATAACCTGTAAAATATAATACAAAATTAAAAGGATGACTTTTTTCTCTAAAAGCATTCTGCTAGTGAACCCAAATTTTTTCTTTGCATATTTTACCAATCCGATTGAGATATTCGTGGATATGTGAATGTGACAATTTTCCCACCAAATCTCTCGTGTTTCGCCGCGGATCCAATTCAGGAGTCTGTTTCAGATTTTCTTTATACAGAGTGGATCTGAGCAAAATATGTGAACCAAAGGTATGGAAAATTAACTCATATAGAAAGAATTCACTTGATCATTAGGCGCAAAAAGGTACTCGATCTCATTGCGAAATTCAACAGAAGGAATTTGATAATTTACAATATATTTAATTGGAAAGAGAAGATGGATAAAACCTTCATCGAAATATTCCTTTCAATGCCTAATAAAAATTAAGTGTCGTAAAGAAAAATGTTCATATAAAAGTCGGATTTACATAGTTGATAACAGTTAAATATCCCTTTATTAAACGGAGAAAAAAACAGTTCACACCGTGCTGGCAATATGTCCATCTGGCAGCAGTCGAGGTTACTCATAGTAGTAGCGAAAAGTTAGTCTTCAATGTTTCATAGTCGTTTCAGAAGGGTAAATTGTATTAGGTTGGTGCAAAAATAATTTCGTTTTCTAACATGTGTTACTATGTGAGAAAACGAAATTATTTTTTCACCAACCTAATATTTTTAAATTTTAAGTTATTTTACTGGATTTTTATGGTCTGTGTTACACTTCGATATTTAAAGTTCTAGTGTTTCGATTGAATACGTGTCGTTTTAGAAGATAATATTCTTTTCGCTCTCAACGGAAAATGTTAATTTTTGCGCTTGGACACAAATTCTGTCTATACACTGAAGAGATGCGTCTGAATAGAGATTATCAATGGCCGGTAAATTTGGTTATATTTCGGACACAAGGCTCATCCAATCATCTTTTAAGTTAACACGGTTTTCAGATCCCCTCCAATTGATTGTTCTTCTCAAACATTTTTCCAGATTATTCGATTTGTATTGCCTTTGTCCCGGTTTAGGATTATTTTGTTTAACAGCATATCAACATCAATGTTTTTTTTTTCGTTTTTTTTTTTTAATTCGGGCAACATCTTTTTGGATAGGTTTCTATGAATAGAATATGTATTCTCTGTAAGAAATCAATTTGTAGATCAGGTTTCATTGACACCAAGATAAGTGTTCTCAAACATTTCTCCATACTATTAGATCTGTATTTCCCTGGTTCATGTTTGTTTAGTTTTTAATTTTAATGGTGGATCTACGAACAGCAGCCAATGAGAGGAGCTTCCACGCTCCTCAAAACCTCCCGATCATTACTGACGGATGTAGTTTATCGTCCTGCCCAGAACAGCCTGGTCCAGTTTCAGCGCCTCGAAAACAGGATCAAAATCAAGGCTTATCAAGGAACGTACCATCCGAACACCTCATTGGTTAAAAGTCTTTACTCGTAGGTAGTGGTAAGTGGCTTCGGATTTTTATAATGGCCATGAGAGTGAGAGGGGAGAGTGAGAGGGGAGAGTGAGAGGGGAGAGTGAAACAGGGTATTTGCCTTCAGAGTGCAATCAAAAATTAGTTTAATTGCTGATTTCGCAAAATTTGTGTAAAATGTCGAAAGCAAAGCCTTCAGTTTTGGCTAATATCCGATTTTTGTTCTACAACTGAACTTAAATATATAGAATATATTTAGCCTTTTCTCGTTCTTGCTTCGTACTTACAGAGTGTTTTCCCAATAGTAGAGGGCTGAGGAAGTAATGGTCACCATAAGTAAAAATAATAAGTCTAATGTCCTTTGACAGATTAGAAGAAGGAAATATTAAATGCAAAAAGAAAATGAAAGAAAAAAATCAATCTTGTTTTAACTTGCAGACATTTCGCTTTCTGTCATAAATTTTGGACAGAGTAGAAAAGATGTAAATAGCAGGTTTTTTTTCTTTGGTAAAATGCTAGAAATCAATGCAGCTGGATGAATTGATTTATTCAAAACTTTTATGACGATAATTATAGAATATGGAGAAATTTAAGATTACCCCGTTAAGTTTTATTGTAATTTAAATGACATTTGTACGACAATAAATTAAAACGACATTAAAATCAGTTTTATGTTTCACCACATGAATTGAATTTAGATAATTCAAACACACACACAGAACACATGAACACAGACACACAAAGATATATATATATATATATATATATATATATATATATATATATATATATATATATATATATATATATATATGTATATATATATACTCAGGAAAGTGATAGAGAAAAAAGCGATGGAAGTGGCAGGAAGAGAGAGAGAAAGACAAGGTTAAATGAAAAAAAAAGAAAGTAACAGAAAATAAAATATATTGAGGAACTGAGAGTAATGATGGATAGATATTGCCTTGCCAAAGCTTCGGTTGGTACATGAATTTTTTATAATGAAGTAGGGTTTGAAGATGGATTTTAATGCAATTGAAATCATATTAATCACTTGACAAAACTCTTGAATATGGAATATTGGTGCACACTGACGCTAAAGATATATACACTCACACACACACACACACACACACATATATATATATATATATATATATATATAGCTGTATGTCTTGTGAGTCAGAATGTGCATATGCGTGTGTGACCACGCACGTTATTGCATATGTGCGTATGTTCCTTGCGTTTATGAGTATATGATGAAGGTATCTTAGATAAAATATAGCCAATTTATATTTGACAATGGATAACCAATAAAATAAGAACATTTAATGATGCCTTCCCAGCAGGCTATTAAGCGGGCAAATAAATATTAAGCCGAGAAATATTGAGGGGCAATACAGTATTGCTTGTGTATAAAATGGATACTACTACTCCTACGAATAATAATAAATGTATGACCTTGTATGACTAAATACAAAATAGCCAAAAACTAGAAGTTGCGGTAGGTGATAAGATCATTTTAGGGACAGAAATTTTGGCGGAGTAAGGGGAGATAATCCATGATGAGGAAGTCAATGCATAGAAGGGTAAAGCAATGCATGGATCATTTGTTTGCTTTGGTTTGCTTTGGTTTATTTTCTTTTACGGCATATCAGCCTCAATGTGTTATTTAATGCCGACAACATTTTTAGTATAGATTCGTATGAATAGAATATGTATCCTTTGGTTTAGATTGGTTTGGTTTATTTTGTTTTACGGCATATCAACCTGAATGAATTATTTAATGCAGACAAAATTTTTTATTGCTGGTAATATTTAGTTTTCTCAAAAATATGTATTTTGTAATATTTTTTCCTTCAAAATTGTATTGATAGTAATATATATATATATATATATATATATATATATATATATATATATATATATATATTTTGAAAAAGTATTGCTGGTAAGAGTTAACTATTGCCCATAGTTGGGAACAACACCAATTAAGAGTTGGTTACACACTCCTCAAAATCTCCTGATCAGAGGCTTGCTGCTTGACGTAGTTTATCGTCTTAAACCAGGACGCGGATCTAGGTTAATGTCTTACCCAGGACGAGGATCGTTTGTACAAAAAAAAATAAAATAAAAAAAAAAATAATTTCCAGATCCGGAAACAACGAGACGACTTAGGAACAGGTTTTTTGAGAAACTGAATATCTGATGTGTGCAGCGCAATGGCAGATTTTACGAGCCAATTGCATGAAATAGTCTATTTAGATAATTGTCTTATTTACTATTCTGCAGTCTGTGTAGGAAAGCCTATAAAACTTTGCAGCATATTGTAAGTGGATGCGGTCATTTGACACAAAAACAGTCCAGACGACAGCATGGTCAATCCAAGAGCATTTGATTCGAAGGTGTTACTGCATGAGGATGACGTGCCCAATGGATCGTATTGATGAGCGTCCATCCTATGGTGGTCTAGTCCGAATAGCCCGAAATTTCAAGGTTGGTGATGCGATCATTTAAAACCTATAAACAAAGTGCAAACTATGTATTACATCGACTTTAAAACGTATAATTACAATCAGAATGAGAAGACATAATGATTCCCGAGATAATTTAACAGTCGGGAGGCAGGGGAAACAGCGAGTAAACTACTTAACGATTCGTGTTAGCAGAAGAAAAATAAAGAGAGATAGTAAAGGGTAAAAATTTATTAAGAGCAAACGTTTTGAAAAGGCATAATTACCGACATCCTAGAAGGCGTATTAAAAATCACAATCAAGAGACCCGTAAAACATTAAGATCGTAGGAGCAACAGATGCATTACAGCCGCAGTAGCAGTGGAGTTTCCTTGGTAAGAAAACTTGACGCTACCCAAAGCTCACCAGGTTGGTTTTGATTTCATTGTTCTTGGTTCTCCAATATAGGTTGCCACTCAAGCTGTTGAATCCAAACTGGAGGTAAAAAGAGATGGATACATACCTTTCCCATGGGTAATGAGCACGAAAGTGAATGCAATGAATTCGACTGGAATTAGAACTCGTCTCTCCGATTATTCAATCCGAGCCGCTGTTACTCTAAATATTAAAGAAGAAAGTGGAAATACAGAAAAGACAGATTCTTGAGAAATGATTATAAATTTTTGTTATATTATTGATTTCTGAAAGCATATCGAGATATGAGCAAAAGAGAGAAAGGTAAAAGGCTGTTACGTGTCAAAAATTAATTCGTCTTAAACAGGATTTCTTGTATTAAATGTACCGAATTGCATAAAGCCGGGAGACATTTAATATTACAGGATCATTTTATTATCGGCTAATTTGATTTTGAACCCCATAGTTCCTGAGCGAGTTAGCAGGAAAACCTTTATTCTTGAACTTATAATTTCTATCTGTGAGTTTGATGGAAGAGCGCTGTCCGGCAAAAATCCAGAGAAAGCAAAATCTTTGGCAACCGTGTCAGAAGAGGATTAGTTGAATTTCGAATTAAATAGGTCTGTCTTTTTTCGTATACCTTTTTAAACCTGATGTATTTAGTAGCGGTATAAATGGATGAGGGGCAGTAGGAAACTCAAAAGCTTATCCGACGGTCTCAAACAGCGCTATTTTAATTCGTTTTGCGCAACATCTGGGCGGTTTTAATGTTGCTGATATGAAGGCATAACGCGAATTAAATGAGCGTTGACGACGACCTGGGCATGAGATGTGAGTGTCTTCGGCAACAGGCCAAA
The DNA here is from genome assembly GCA_963932145.1 of Acanthosepion lycidas. NCBI lineage: Eukaryota > Metazoa > Mollusca > Cephalopoda > Sepiida > Sepiidae > Acanthosepion > Acanthosepion lycidas. The sequence goes on along the minus strand of OZ010586.1, from coordinate 98,064,301 downwards.
TGAGCCTGGCTTACCATCGGGATATGAACGGGATCCATGGATCATTCATTTTCCATTTAACCGAGAATATCAGCCCCCCTACAGAAACAGAGGCACCCACAAACACATGCACATATCGATCGCTATAGGTATATCTACATATGCTCTCCCTCTCTCTCTATGCATATATATATATATATATATATATATATATATATATATATATATATATGCACACCACACTCACATACAAGGTGCGATGGATAAATGGTTGTCTAAATTACGCGAAAATGAAAATAAATCTGACATTTCATTTTAAAATATATATTTGGCAAAATAATACAAAAATTCCTTGAAATACTAAAAAGGAAATTTATTCAATAAAATCACAGTTGGCTTCACCCACAGCCTCTATATGACTCTGGAATCTCTTGCATATCTTCTGGGCTGTCTCCTTGATTAATTCTTGCCTTCAGTTCATCTTTGCTGAATGATGAGTTTTGTTCGTCTCTCGCGCAATTGCGCCCCACACATAATAATCAAAAGAGACAGTCTGTGGAGTTAGATGGCCAGATACAAGGGGTGACGTGGTCGCAGAAATTTTTTAACAGCCATAAATGTGTTCTCCTGCTTGAGTATCATGGTACAGATTCTACTCTCAGACATAGAGTCTTTCAGCAGCTTTGCTTTTGAACCAGGGTAGCACTATCTCCTCAAAGAAATTTGTGTAGGGCACCATGTTGAGTCTGAGGCTTTCACCAATACGTTCTGGAGTCCTTTTGTTTATCAGGACGGTCAGCGTGATTTTTTCAAGCAGCTGTCCCACCCGTGATCACCATTACACTGATCCGACTCTTTTGAAATCCTCTACAGTGTCCTCAGATTGGCAGCCAAACACTGTGAAATGTTCGTGTTGGAGTTTCAAGCGCGAATGCCAAGCAGTACAGCATGCCTTTTCTAAATTTCTGAAGGAGGGAATTGTGCCATGGTGCGCTTTTTTCTCAAATATGCTGCCCAACTGACCCTACTAAATGGTGAAGCCGACAAAATAAACAAAACCACCAACGCGCATGCGCGAAAATTCATAATATAAAATGGCGACAATTTGACTATTTCACACTATATGTAATTTATATATGTCTCAATTTTTATTCACAACCACTTACTATATATTTATATACATACTACAGTTTGATAGAATTAGCATGGGATGAATTTGACAGTAGATTGAAACCTTTCCATGACAAAAATGAAGAAAAACTATTAGAAACATTGAAAAAAGTATGGAATCAATTATTAAACTTAAAATTTGTGAACATTTTTTAACAAACGCCAAAGATTTGTGCTACAGTAATCAAGGCTAATGGTGGATATTTTGACGGGAGCAAAATTTAATCAGATTATGATTTTTTTTCCTTCTTGTCATAATAAAATTTCTAATAAAAATCATATTTCACTTTTTTTTTTAACAATGTATAACAATTTTCATTTATTTAAAATACAAAACTTTACCAGGGGTTATCTCAAACTTTTGAACTGTAGTGTATATGTGTGTGTGTGTGTGTGTGCACGTTTGACTGTTTGATATACATCTGACTGTGTATGTTTGTTGATATCTTCGTATATGTTAAGGATAATCTTGTAGTAGGAAATAAAATGTCTCATGAGTTGGCTCACATTCAAACTGATTGAAGTTAAATGGACATTGACTTGAAATATGCCATCCACAACATATACTCATATTTATAAATAAATTCAAATGCTTTTCTAAGATTTTGGACAAAGCAGGCTATCGTAGAAGGGTCCAGAGAATAAATATTCTTCGAGGAAATTTAGAATAACATAGAAAATGTTAACTATCCATTTTTATCTGACTTGTATGACAAGGCAAGATAGAGAAGCTATTTTTACACTCCATCAACTCCATCAATGCGAATCTCTAAGAAATCAACTCATTGCGTTTTTTTTTTTTTTTTTTTTTTTTTTGGGGACTCAGTTTTGATAATTCCATGAAGTGGATTGATTATATTGAATCAATTGCTCGCACTGATGCTAAGAAGGTTGGTTTACATTGCCGTGACAGATAATTATTCTCATTGAGATCCTTGTTTTACATTTATAATTCTACCATTTGTCCCTGCATTAAATGTTTTTGACACATCTGTATTGGATTCTCCAGATTCTTGAATCCAAAGTCTGTTATGGGTCCTGAATTGATATCTCGAATTTAGTAAATTTCCCCCTTTTCTATAAATTTGTTCATGACAGGTTTTCTAATGAGCTCTTCTTTGTACCTCGATTGCGTAATTTTAAGCGTACTAGGAAATTGTTTACGAGGTATCCTCATTTTAAAGCTGAACTAGCTAAACACAACCGTAAGTTCTATTCTAATAGTTTCTTCTCTAGGACTTCACACTTGTGGAATTCTTTTTTCCGATTTATCGTTTTATGCAATATTAATTGTCATTCTTCCTGAATTATATTCGTCTATTCTCTCTTCTCACTAAAGTATTCCGCTCCTGTTAAACCCTTGCATCTTGGTTGCATTAACACTGTGTTTGTCGTGAAATGATTATTTGACGAAAATTCAGGTTTTCGCGTGGTTCCAAGAAGACTCTTCGACCGGATCATATTTTTTAAAAGATGTTTTTGGACACGATAGATCTCACTTTTTCTTATACTGAACTTTACTTTTGCAATATAAGTTGATGGCAAAAATAAAGAGAAAATATTCTATAGACATTTCTGTGGACGCATACATATATATATATATATATATATATATATATATATATATATATATATATATCAGTATAAAGCACTTTGAGAAATTAATAATAACAATGTTATTAACTATAAACACAGGTGAAAAAGATGATATTACATCGCCCAAATTTATTGAATCCATTCTTAAAGAATCTGATATATTTATCTGAAACAAAGGGTATGTACGTAAAAAAGTTCCAAATTTAATATACAGAAAACAGTAAACATAATATCTACTAAATATACACACTCGCACATTTACGGATATACATTATCATCGGAATCTCACATAAACAAACTAGAATTTTAAAAACATACAAACAGTAATATTTACGGATTTTCAGGTAGGATTGGTTAATTTCTTGAAAATTCGGATTGACGATTAATATCTTTTTGAATTCGGAACGCCACTAAGGTTGGTTTAAAAAAGTCGAATGCACGCGATACATGACTGACCAAAGAAAATTAAACAACACAACAGTAAAACATATCAGAATCTGTTTATTTTTTTCTATATCTCAGTCTCTGACGAACCGTTAATAAAACATATATCAAGGACACATGGCACAGTGGATAAAAGCGCTGGTCAGATCCAGTGACAGGATCCAAAGAGTTCAATATCCGGTTAAGGCAATGCAGAACTTTCAGAGGGAAAATTAATAGGAGATAACTGAAAACTGACATCCATTTAACATGGCACGTGGAACTAGAACAGTCTACCCCAGTGAGCGAAATAAAGGGTTCAGTTCGACATTTCAACCACCTGAAGAAGGCCGGAGTGTACAACGGCCGAAACGTTGGAATAAATATGACGACAAAGATGAGGACAATAGTCCGAATAATGTAAATTAAACATACATACATATATATATATATATTTTATATATATATATATATATATATATATATATATATATATATATGTTGAAAGAGATTGATATTCAAGACAGAATATTTGTTGATATATGGAATGTGTACAAAATGATGAACAATGCATTGTGATTGTCAGTTATACAACTTTCTTTTTGAGTTCATCAAAACAACTAAACTTAGAACTTTGAAGTAATGTTTTTCATCAATTTGAGAACTTTCCAACTTTAGTGTTATATATATATATATATATATATATATATATATATACACACATATATATATATATATATATATATATATATATATATATATATATATATATACACACATACATATATATATATATATATATATATATATATATATACACACATATATATATATATATTCATGGACTTATTTTTTTATCTGAGATTTTTATTACTTCAAATGGGATTATAGTGTCGGAGAACACCGTTTTCAGGTCGGTAGACGCACGACACACAATTTAAAATAAAAATAAAAATGAGGAGTCTATTTTAAATATGAGTAACCACATTGACAATGTTTGATTTAAACATATATATGTGCTAGTAGTCATTTCGATCCTGATTCAGTAAAATATACTTACTATATTTTGCCATATCATGCTTGATAATCTTTCTTCCTAGCCCGGGTCTACGTGCTCGGTCTTCTCACATTAAACCGAACTTGTGCCACAACCTGACCTCCTGGGGGTCGAGTAAATACCGAATTACTATAACGTAGAGTCGTGACGTATTAATCTCAGAATTTCTGAGAGGGTTGAGCTCCAATTTCGCATTTATTCATATAGATTCCATAATAGAGATTTGAATTAATAAGCTGTTATGTTTCTCTAGCTCTTCAAATGTTGAATGTATAACTAATTCTGATTTCTATTTTCCCATCTGTACACTATATTAATTTGATCTAATAAATTGTCCCATATTATCTCATCCATGAAATAAAAATGTATGTTTGTACGGAAAATAAGAATCTACGTACATCAAATCGTCTTTAAATTAAGTGGCAGCAAAAGAATCATGGTTGAACTTTAAAGAATAAAGCTTAAACATTAATTCAATACTTAAATGCAGCAATCAATTTTGAGTTCTTCTGTAGTTTATTGATGCCTATCGCATCTACTCCTCCCTAGCTATTGTGATGATAGCTAAACCAAGTGTCTTCTGCAAGATCTAGGTTAAACGCCGCTCGATAGGCGGGTTTTAAGCTACTTATAATAAAACGTGCACTGCAATTTTGGATACAAAAGGAAAATAAGAATTACACCCCTTTAAGCATGAAAGCAACTTCGCATCATTTGGTAAATCTGAGCTCAACAAAAATCGTTCTCTGTGCCTAATTTTTCTAGGGCTTTTGAATGAGCTATGAATCATTGAAATCTGGCCAGTGTGAGCGAAGGGGTTGATTCGGAATATATACGCACACATACACATATTCTGTACTTTATATATAAGATTATTGTGTATTTAGTTTTCTCCAAAATTGCGTTAAGGCCTATATTCTGAATTGGCCTCTCTAAAATATTGATATTATTGTGCATGAATCCCTACTTGGCGTACATGTGTTTAGAATAATTGCCTTATTGAAATATCAACTGACAAGTTTTTAGTATAGTTGTTTCTTCATAAGTGTTTGCGCCTTTACTGAGTGTTATGATCCAAGTTCCTTGTACCATGGTGATGGTCCAAGGATAGAACCAATGAAAGAATAACACGAACACAGGTATGGAATACAAAGATATATTACAACAGAAATATAATACAAAGATGTAGAAGTATTAGTAATGACTATCAGTTTCTTGAAAAAAAAAAAAAAAAAAATATATATATATATATATATATATATATATATATATATATATATATATATAAATGTATAAATAAAACTTCATGCGAAGGCTTTTATTAAGAAAATGAGGTAAACGCCTTATTTTGTAACAGTAAGTATTACATCTACCAGCCTATGCGACCGGGAGCTTTAAAGAAAATCTGCTTAACTGTCCAGCCCATCTTGTTAGGTGAAACGGGCGTCTGATACTGCCAGCTTTAGGCCACACGGCCACATAGCGGGTCACAACCTAACAATATTCTAATACTCTTTTGGAGTATGATTCACCACACGTTATGATCTTCTCAAATACATATACATATAAACCTCTCATCAAACTATTGTTTGTAGATTGGAAGAGATTATTTTTTAGTTATAAGACCGCTTTAGTATCTACTAGTAGTTATGATCATAATGTAAATACTATACACATGTATATATGGCATAAATAAATATATACTTAATATAGATATATTAATCACAACAGCAAAAATAATAGATTTCTAACAGCTACTTTCTCACGCACACGTCAATCTATCGTACTTTATATACTGTACACCGATCCTTCTTTACATTTGAAATTCCAGCCACAACTGCCAAGCGGTTACTTTGAAACCTAATAAGACTCCTTCCGATAAGCCCGCATGTTTTGAAATACATCTCTGACGATTGGTATATATATATATATATATATATATATATATATATATATATATATATATATATACAAATAAAAGAGAGCAATAAATATTTATTTATTATATAGTGTTACATTAATACATGTACATATCCACTACAAAACTGTACATCTTGTTTCAGAGTTAAAAAATTCTAAAAAAAATTCTAAACTTTCATCGTGATTTCCCACCTGATGGAACATTAGAAAAAAATAACGTTGAAACAAGATGTACAGTTTTATAGTGGGTATGTGCACGTTCTAATCCAACACTGCATAATATATATATATACTCAACACCATCACTTGATAGGACACCAGAAATTTTGAAACAAATGGATATTATTGCAGTGATTTTATAACATTTTTTGTTATAATTTTCGAATAATTAATTACATATATATATATATATATATATATATATATATATATATATATATATATATATATATATATATATTGTGTATTTGTGTAGAATTTAATGGGTTGTACTTACGGATAGACAAAATAATAAATAAGAATAGACTGAGGTAGATAGATATGGAGAACGAGAAGATAGATAGATAGATAGATAGATAGATAGATAGATAGATAGATAGATAGATAGATAGATATGATGTTATATTGACTGCCGAGTTGATTTATATTGTGAGATTTACACTGCCAATGTTACATGTTGTTAGCTATCAGTTTCGCACCCTTTTACACATGCCATTATTTTACAACCTATTCGCCCTGTACAAGGCCCAACAGCACTTGATCTAAAGAATTACAGAGTACAATGTAACGCTTATGTAGAGGAGATAACAGTTAATCCGAGACATGAACAGATTTAGGGCTACCTCACGTTGAAACAATAGTACCCTTACAAACACTGATGTTATGCAACGTCGATTTTTCTCAGTACCTTGATGGTTGAACGCCACCCAATTCCATTTGTTTTCATTATATCCTATTATACACAAATACCCTTGAGAAAGATATGAATCCACTTTTTCTCTACCCCGGTATAGGTTGATTAGTAAGATTTGTATCACTCAAACATTATCAACTCCCCGCCGAAATTCTTACAATCTAAAAATATTTATAGTTATAAATAAAATCCAAGGGGTTGATAAAGTTGTAGAAAATGAATGAACGAATCAATAGATTTGAATTGGTTATGATTGTAGCGATCAAGGAATTATCCTATTTAGAATCGATTCCACAAAGCAGCGGCTTGTGTTAAAAAGCTTTTCGCGGTGAACTTAAATCTCCCAATTGGTATATGAAAAAATGCTGATGGTCCGCTACAATGTGCATGCGTATCTAGAACCTTCACCGTAAACATTTTTGCCGTAGAAAAACTCGCCTCGGGAATTTTACGCCGTAGGAAACTTTGCCGTATAGGATTTTTTCCGTAAGACAATTCGCCACATATTTTTTTTTTTGTCTATTTCTATATTTAGGTATTTATAATGAATTTAAAATAGTTTATTTTTGAAAATAATTTGTGTAATTTTTTTTAAAAATTACGAAAGATTGAAAGGGTTATCTTTCGTAGATCAGATATTTATTATTGAAGATGGTTGCATATTCAAGTTGTAAGTTTGTTTGAAATAATATATATTGCTTGAGTGAGAATTAGCGGACTGATTTTATGTTAACAGAAAGTTTAACGTTAAGTCTGAAATATGAAATTCCGTAACGTAGGTTCATGTGTCAAGTTGAAATTTTTGAGCTCCTAACTGACGAGGATAAATGATGAAGGATTTTGATCCTATAACTCCGCTTATTAAAATGTTTAATCTGAAGTAACAATAGTGTGAGGCACATATACTTAATATTAAGGTACTTCGCATATTAAAAAAAAGGCGCTGAAATTGTCTAGGGGGAAAATCCTATGTGGCATAATTTTCTTTGGCGAAAATCCCTGAAGCGAGTTTTCATATGGCAATTTTTTTTACAGCGAATGTTCCTAGCACCATGTGTGTGGCATCACGTGTCTTAACTGTGAAGTGTAGAAGAGGTTGAAAATCGCGAATCAATGTGCGCTTGTAGAGATGTGTTACGTGTTCGAATATTATTAGAAAACAGAGAGAGAGAGAGAATTATGCATCCAACGGGAACATCGAAACGCAAGTGTTGCATGTTAAGAACCATTACAAGAGCCGTGAAGTGTGAGTAGCGTATCCTTTACATCGTATCTTGGAATGAACATACACCACAGATGAGTCATCATCTACCATTCTCCCTGGACCCCACGTTATCGTTGCGAATTTGAGGGGTTATCAAAAGCGTGGATCTGGACCGGTGCAGCCCTTTACACACACAAACTGATTCACATCATCGCTTCTGTGGATGTTTTTCCAAGCGATTTTGCTATCATTTCTCTGTAGCGAGTTGATAATCGCACATGGTAATATAATAGGGAATCAACAAACATAGAACGATTTATCGATATTATCAACAGCCAGCAAGACCTTGCATCTTTGCTCTGTCCCAAATCGGAGTATACTCTAAGACAAAAATATATGTATATACAAGGTGTAATTGATAAATTGTAATTTAAATGATGCAAAACTAAAATAACACTGACATCTCATTTTACCAGATGTATTTACCATAATTACAGAAAAAAAATCTTGTAATTCTAAAAAGTAAATATATTCAACCTGGGTCTTCAAACGACTTCGGAACCTTCTGCATCTCTTCTGGACGGTCTCCTGGTTTTATTAGGTGAATTCTGCCATAATCCTTGACTTCAGTTCATCTTTGGTGTTACAAGGGAGATTTGTTGGTCTCTCGCTCAACTATGTCCCACTAATAATAATGAAAGGGTTGCAGTCTGGTGAGTTAGGTGGCCAGATATAAGGCTTAATATACTCGCATAAATTGTATGACATACATGACTGGGTCCTCCTGATTGTGTTGCATGGTGCACAATCATGTTACCAGATAGAGTGTCTCCCAGCAGCCACTCTCTTGCCCCAGGTATAACCCTCCATGATAAGCGTGAGGCCTTCACCAACAAATTTAGGGGTTATTTTCTTATCAGAACGATCAGCATCAGTTTTTCGAGCTGCCCTACATTCGTAATCACCATTAGACAATCGTCTGTACTCTCTTCTGATTGACACCCGAACTCTCTGAAATGTTCGTATTAGAGTTTTGGTTGTCAATGCCAAGCAGTATAGTATGGCGTTTCCAAATTTCTGGCGGAGTGAATCGCATCATGTTGCTCTTTTTCTCACAGAAGGTGCTAAACTTACTATACTGTGCAGTCGACAAAATGAAAACAAACAGAGCGCATGTGCAAAATTTAAAAATATAAAATGGCCAAAATTTACCCATCGCAACCTGTATGTTTCGATGGCTGTTCTGTAGGATTATCTGGGATGGAATAAAATATGTACCTTCCTTTGGGGGCATGAGAAAATTTTCGTAAATGAGGCGCACAGTCATGTTACAAGAACAAAAGAAACAACTTTTAACAAGATTCATCATGTGTTATTGTCGTCTACTTCCGTTACACCGTCACGTGTATTTGGCGTTCACTTACTTGTTTGATTAAATGCACCAAATAGTTGAAGCATGTAAAAGCCTTAAAATTATTTTGAGGAGAGAGCGAAATCACGTGTTCTTTATATTTTAATATTATCCGCCTTGGGTTGAGAAATAAAATCAACGCCAGGAAACTACAATAGAAAGAGGAAAAGGGAAATAAAACGCCATTTTCTTTCTTCCCTTGCTTGATACTCTTTTATGTAATCAGTTAAAATATCAGAGGTGCATGCTCAGTTCAAAATCAATTTATTATCTATTATATTTTATTTAATAAATTAAATTTTTGAAAAGTAATTTTAACTTTTTCCCCCTATTAACCGGAAAAGGCATCTGTTTCATGATTTCAAATTATCTTAGGCTTGTATTTGATATTTAATAATAATAGTTATTGATCTTCTTTCTAACGATATCACGTCTCTCAAGATGGAAGAGGAAGTGACAACACGTCCATTACATGCGTTTCAGGAATATTAATAGTTGGTTTATCTCGTAGGATTCGATGTTGATCAAGCGACAATAAGTCAAGTTATTATTCTGTATCCTGCCCAATATATTTACAAATTTAATTAATAGATATAATTTGAATGTTTTCGGTTATTTCAAAGCGGACAGAATGCATGACCTTTCAGAAGGGCTCTTGTGACTAAGATGAAATGGGGTGAGCACTAGACGAGACGTCCCTAAATATGATCAGGGGAACAAGAATATAGCTGTAGATTCAATAAAATGTTCGCTTCGAAATTCCCTGGGCGACAACGGCCGAAGACTTGTGATAACAAAAATCAAAATGAGAATAATAGCCTGCTTCTAAATAGTTTAAATAAGATTAACTAGTCTCAGTTAATGCGAAATTTATAAAAGTTAACGTTAGAAAAGAAACCATTACCTTTAAATATCCTTTCAAGTGTTCGGCTTTTTCTCAACACTTATTTTCGGCCTGAATTTAAAGTCTATTTAATTTTGTGAAATTGAAAGTTTTGCGAAATTTATTATTCACAGTTTGAAGTACCGGGCTATTTGACAATGGCTTCACATGAAATTTTATCTTAAGGTTTAAAATCATTTTATTTAACTACGAAAATGCTGGTGAACAAGGCGTTTTTTTAAGATATATTCAATTTATTAAATCGTATTTTAAAATTCAATTTATTAAATAAATTCAGTAAGCATATACCGTATATTTTGAAGAGCTAATTTTGAATCTAATTTTAAAGGGGTTCCCATCATATAGAAGATAACTAACTAGCCTATGTACTACTGGCGCTGACTGCGCCGTTGACCAAACTATATATCCTAGTAAAACTTACAGCTCTATTTAAAATAAATATCGCACGTTACACGAGTAAATACGGTAGTTTCTTTTGACTCAAATTCTAATCAAAAAAGGGGGGGGATTTTTGCCAATTAAGTACCGCAATCTACAATACCTCGTGAGTGTGTGCTGTGGTTTTGCTAGGCTATTTACTGAATGGCTTTCCCCCGCTAACCTTCCACTCGTTCCATTCTTCTCGAATGCGGTCTTGAGACACACATTCCCTATGCTAACAAATTATTTTAAACCATAAGATTTAAGATTCATATATTATACATGGAGTATTTTTTCTGGTGTGTAGGGAGATTTTTAAGTTGAAACGTCGTATTGGACGCCGAGTACAAGGTTTCCGTCTAGTCCTCACATTTCATTAATAAGAGCAAATTTCTTTCACGTCGGGTGATTTTTTCCAACAGATTTATCTCAAGTGCTGTTTACTTTGCTATTTATAAAAATAACTTTATTTTTTTTTAACTTTTTTAGCGAATTGGATCCAACATTGTGGAACTCCAGTAGCTTTCATTCACTTAAATTTTGTTAGGGGCTTGCATTCCTCCACAACTTCCCGGCCTTTATTGTTCTTAAACCTTGTTCTGCCATCTCCTAAACATTGTTCTGACATCCATATTCAAGCTCGTTAGTTTAGCTTATGCACTGGTTTCCTCTGTCCCTCTTGCCTTCAAAAAGTCCTGTGAATGTAAACTTTCCCAAACCCGCTTTCCTCATTATAGGCTCTAGTTTTCAACTGCCTCTTCTTATGTTAATTATAAATCTCCTTTTTGTTTCCATTTTCTCTAAAACTTCGTCGTCAGTCACATGTTCAATCCATAGTATTCCCATCATCCTTCTGTAGAACGCAATTGTTGTTGGGTCATGTCTCTTCTTCATCTGTGAGAAAACAGTTCAGCATTCACTGACACGTAGCGGTAATAGTTCAGTACTCTTTTCTCTGTTTCTATCGAAATAGTCATCTTTCTAAATTATTTGCTTAGCTTTTGGAAGACATCTTTCGCTATCACAATGTGCCTTCGGGTTTCTGTGTCGCACTTTCCGTCCTCTGAAAGAATATTTGCTAGATTTTTAAATTGTTGTTCTTGCTTGATTCTGGTATATCAAATTTGTAATTTTTAGGTGGATCAATTCTTTTTTCTAATAACCATGCATGCATTCTTCTTGCAATTGATGCTTAATCCTTTCTTCTCGCTTTTCTTTACTACGTTCTGTAGTAATCCTTATAATCTCCGCTCTTTTTCTGCTACCAACCTCTGCATATCTTATATTCTTAAGATTGGCGGCGCCAATAGTGAAGCTGGGCCGCATGTCTAAATGCTTTCAGCATCGATTCAATATATAAGCTGAATAATCCGGTGAGAAGGTATATACGTGTCTTAGTTGCATATAAATATGGGACAGTCGATCAAATATTGTCGCTTATAAATATAGAGCAGTCGATCAAATTTTAATACAAGGTACGTAAGTTATTTGAGCGCCTGCAGATATGTGATAATCAGCTAATCTGCTTTTTATCTTTGCAGAGAAATGGTGAACTGTCAGCTAACACTTGATATGAAACTACATGCAGTAATTATTGGGATCTAGGTAAAGCACAGCACTGTTGAGATTGCGAGTTTTTTGAAGTGGCAAGTCCATTTTTGCTCAAAGTTCGGAAAGAACGTGGAAGCCTCCAACAAGTATTTGTTGCCTGTACCGAAGAGCAAAAAAAAGCTTTCAGAGCGTGCAGAGAGTAGCAGAACAACACAGTGCGTACAGACGATGCAGCACATTATCGATGCGAACGACGGAACATCCATGTGGGGGGGTGCCATTACCCGAGACCTTGAGATATCCGAAGTCCACAATATGGTGCAAGAACACATTCTGTACAAGTCAAACATCAAGCAGTAAAGGACAAGTCATGTCTTCAGACACACAAGAACATGTTTTTTTCCGAGCAAAACTATTACTGAACAAGTTGAAATATATAAAACATGGCAGGTTATGCTGTTTTATTTTCAGATGAACGAAAATCGATCAGAATAAAGAAAATGAACACCTAAAATTAAATGTGGTTATGTGTAGATCCTTCTAATGTACCCCCATGTTATCCACACAAAGTGTTAGTCTTCTGAGTTGGTTTTAGAGTGAAAAAGGACCTATAACACGCAAATTCTTTCAAGTGGGTTTTTAGTTGAATGCTTCTGGCTCCACTGCTGGGAAAATATGTGAAGTCGGGATAGATCATGTATATGATGTAAAACAGTGTTCCTCAGCAGGGTGCTGCATCTGTTCCAACGGGGGTGTTGAGCCAATATTTGATCGCGGCCACTCTGCACAAGCACATCACATTTAACATGTGGTACCCTAATCGCCAGATCTAAATACCCTTAATTTTTACATGTGTAATTGAACGGGAGAGTTATCAAGTTTCCCACAATAGGACTTGTTGCCTGAAAGCAGCCATTACATGAGTAATATCAATACAAACCATGTGATATGTGCATGTTAATGACTACGAGCCCATCATTGTGACTGAAAGCGGTTATATTAAATAAGCATGTTATCCAAACATTAGTGAATATGTATCCCATGTGTTTTATCAATAAATTTAGTTATTTGTAAAATATGTGTGTTATTCTTCTGGTTTTCAAAGTGTCCTGGAATGACTTACACACCCTATCTAAACTTAGAAAAAATCTTTACTCAGAATCAAAATGAACATTTTCGACTATAAAATGCGCTACTAAGTAACTTCCATAAATGCAGCTAGCTGTGAATGATATACTTTTTTTTACGAAGTTCTAAATTAGATTAATTTTTTTTTGGTCGCCAAGCTATTATTAGACATCATTGCCTAAGTAATATCTGTTGCTTATAAAACAAAAATAGCTCGTGGTCTTCCCCATGCGGCTATAGAACGAAATCTTCCACACACCGTGACAGAAAGGTGTGGTTTCTTCCTCTAGCAACTAATATCAGGTATTCATCTATATCTTTTCTGGGTCAACGCCTGACTCAACCAGGTATTTTTTGGTTAACCATAATAAGTTATCAGGCATTGAGCTTGAGTGTGTGACAGAACACGGGATTTGTAGAAATTCCGTTCCAACCGACTATCTATGAGAAAAAAGAAAAGAGATATTTGAAACATCGACGTGTTTTAATAGTCAGCAATCTTGTCTTGCTAGTTCAGTTACGACTGAATAGTGAGTTCATACTCACTGGGCTCCCCATACTTTCGACTTATACAACAAATAAGTAATAAGACACTCCCTAAACGAACCAACTTATTTATGATCCTGCTGCAAAACTCCCCTTATAGCTGAGTCTCTATAATTTACAAAAGATAGACTTGACATACCGGGTTACAATTTTACCATTTTCAATTCCTGTAATCTTTTTTGGCTGGAATATTTTACACATTTAAAAGCATTCATATAAGAATGTCTGCAAACGTCACCTTCACATTTCTCTGCCATTTTTTTTAAAATTCATCATGCAACGTTCCAATATTTTTCAATTTCCAATTTTATTCAGCAGTCTGTTGAAATGGCTTCATCTACAATCTTGGAGATAATCTTTCTCATTTTTTCTGCTCTTGAGAGAATGATTTTATGAATGTCAAAGTCTCAAGTCATTTTACTTTTTCCTATTCTTTACGATTGACATTATAATATCTGACTACAGAGACAGATCGGAATTGATAACACAGTACCCAGTGCATGACTGTTCCTGTCACCTTTATTTTTGTGATCTTACATCTTTGCTACATTCATCTGTCTCCTGAAAGGAAATTTATTAACATTATTCTTCTTCTTTTTATTATTATTATTATTATTATTATTAGTAGTAGTAGTAGTAATAGTGAAAAATGACTAGTAAGTAGTATTATTTCTTAGCATCTATAATGGTTTGGTTTTAACGAAAAAATAAAGAAAACAAAAAGCAAAAAGGAAGAGACGATAGACACGTTGATAATGTTCCCATACTTTTAATATATTCTTCATTGACATGGAAAACTTGTTAATTTTGAAACTTTTGATTTATACCTTTTCACCTTTTTTAAAAAAAAATAAAGACCAGCATTCAGACTGACCGTATGGTGAAAGAAAGGAAGCTAAAGCGGCTGTTTCAATTAATTTGCACAAGGGTTTAAGTATAATCGTTCATATTTCAGATAGTCTTGGGTTTCGTGTGTATAAATACCCATTTTAATTAACCCTAGTTCTCATATATATGTCTTTATCTCTGAGATGAGGTATTACGATTACTTGTGTTATTTACATTATTAGGACTGTTATTCTTATCTTCATTTCAATATTCACAATGGTTCGGCTGTTGTACACTGCGGCCTTCTTCAGGTGTTTAAAAATTTCGAACCGATCTCCTTATTTCGTCCAACATGCCTCTTACGGTTGTCTCAGTTATTTTCCTTTAACTCAACTCTCCAAGGTTTGTTTCGCCACTGCTGTGGCCTGGTATTGAACTCACATCTCTTTGGCTCTAGTCACTGGATATAACCAACGTCTTTATCAACTGAGCTATGTGTCACCTATTTTCCTATTTATATTACTCGATACCTTCCACGACGCTTTGTTGTTTCGGACGGGTGAGGATGATCATCATGTCTCGGCTCCTACCCGCAGCTTACAAACATGGCACTTTCTTCATCACATCGCCTGCTTCAAACAGGGCTTCATATTAGTTATCCCCCAAGGCGTCTTGTGTAGCGGAATTATTCCTGTACATAATCCCACTAGCACCAACCACACAAGGAAAAACTTGAGCTGCCGCTAAGTATAATATTTCCATGATTTGCCATACCCGGATCATAGTATCTATGCATTTTTAGCTGCTCTACGGTCACGATTTTCTTATCCCAAAGTACCGCAACCTCTATCTGGATTTATTAATGACTGCTCTTTTGCCCAAATGTGTAATCAGGGCGATTTCTCTAAAAGCAGTTGTCAGTCAAGATTATCATATCCCAAATGAGTTTGATTTGCTCATTCCAGACTATATAAGTATGATTATCATTCTTATTACTATTATCATTTCTTTTGACGTCTCTTCTATACACATTTACTTCCGACATGTCTATGACTGTTTACACTGATTATTTTTGTAAAAAAAAAGAAAAACAAAACCTAAAATTACATAGATAAAGCTCTTCGTATGTGTGATCTGTACTTGTGAGCACATTTTTTGTATTTCCTTAATGCTTTCAAGGATCACATCAATTAGTCTATCGGAATATTTTTCAATCAATCCGAAGGCTACAACAACAACAACAACGAAGTATTGATGTCTGTCAACATATAGTTTTTTTTTTCTGATTTCCACTTCAAGATCTTTCAATTTTTACGGTCTTCAAAGATACATTACATTACGCAGGAACTGCCATGTAAATAAGAAAGCACATTTTGTTTCTTTTGTCTTTAGTCATGATGTCTGAACGATTAATTTTGATTGTTTTGACTCTGTGTATTGTAAAGTCCCATAAAATTGCTAAAGGTTCTATCTCTATAATTGTGTCTCATTGATGTTCATAACAGTTTCTTAGTTTTCTTCCAGGAAACCTGCATATTTTTCCAGTGAAGGTACTGGTCCATTCTATCATGTTGAGATTTATATCCAGTTGGTGCTAACACTGTGCAAACTCATACAAAATGATCAATTGTTTCTGCTATTTACCACAGAATCTGTATTTCGAGTCAATACAGTTTTTCAATATGTGTGTTTGGTATTTCTAGTTAGCAAGTATTGGTCCTTTGCAACAAGAATAAAACCTTCGGTTTCGGCTTTTAACTTTGCACAGTGTAACCACTGATATATAAGGTGTTTGGCACGAGCAGAGTAATTAATACTAATGAGGTTTATCATGCCATTTTTTCTGCATTTAGTACATTGCATTTGCTTTCTTTTTTTATTTTTTTTATTTTTGGTATTTTCTGCTGCAGAATGTGTATTATGGTTTATTTGCACTTCTGCACCAAATTGAAATTCCTTTTTGAAGGTGTTGGCTTCCTTTATTATTAATTTGTTAATATTTTTTTTGACAAATATAATATAATAATAATTCTTGTGTAGTTTCCCAGTAATTTTAAAGATCGATTTTTGTGGCTTTGAAAGACGGTTCTAGTTGAACTAATCCTCTGCCTTCTTCCGATCTTGAGACAAAAGACGATCGACATCAACTTTAAGATAATGCATGCAGTGGCAAGTAAGAATTCTTCCTGTTTTGACTTCCATTCGCTTTATGCAGGTGATGGTCCAATTAAGGATGTTGAAGCTATATTGCTCTACTGTGTTTAAGGCTGATATCAGGTTTTGTCAATTCAACTCGGAATTTATCACAGAGGAAATCGTCTCTAGTGTTCTTTTCTTACTTTCTCATTCATTTGGTTATGATGTATTCCTGAAATGTTGTGGCAGAATCTAGATCTAGACCTATCGAGAGTGTTTCTGTAATTCTTCCTTTCTTGAATATTACTTTTCCGGATTTATCCCATCTGAAATCCATACCGATGTCATCACTGAGACATTTTACAGTGTTGAGGATCTCCTTCAACTCACTGTCGTCTTTGTCGAAGAGTTTGATATCATCCATGTAGAGCAGGTGACTAAACATTTTCCTGGTTACTTTTTCTCCATAGATTTTACTATTTAGTTTGTAAGAAAGGGGGATTAAACACAGATAGAAATAATGGTGCGACAGAGAGTCTCTTTCAATGATTTTTCGTCGGATATTCAAGCACTTAAAAGTGGCAGTGCCGTTGGTGTGATTTTTATATAACGTTTTTATTTGTTTTACTGTTCCATGTTATATTTAAAAATATATGCTATCACTGAGGCATATATATATATATATATATATATATATATATATATATATATATACATACATATATATATATATATATATATATATATATATATATATATATATATATATATATATGTATATATGTATGTATATATCCAAAGACTTAAGTATCCAAGAGTGTGGCACGCTATGAAAGGCGTTACGCTAATCTATTCAGGCTGTGCTGAGATATCTACCGTCTTTTTGCAACTTTCTAAGAATATTTTATTCATCAGTAGTTCAATTTTTTTTCAAGCATATGAAACTTTCAACATCACTTCTTTTCCTGGGGCAGAATTTTGTTTGTTTTGAGAAAAGATTAACTTTCTCAGGAAAGGCGTGATCGAATAATATCATTGGCTTATCATTTTGGGGATTAACTATTTCATTAGTTTTCGAAAGGAGATATGTAATACGTTCATGACTCATTCTGGAATTTCATTGGGGGTCGTAATTAGCATGGATAATCTTTTCACAAGGTTATCCTTCATTCTTTCGTGTTCTGGTTTGACCTATTCCGCATTGGGTTTGTATCCCTCTGGATTGCTCTAAATATTCTCCAAAAATGTTTGCACGTTTTAATAGATACTGTTTTTTTAATTTTATATCTACTTTGCCAATTTCCCAGTACAACTTCTTGAGGTACGTTTGGAATATCGTATTTTGTCGATAGAACATACAAATCTTTTCTTATTTTAGCATCCCGATACCACTTTCTTATCAATGTTGAATTTTGTAGAAATCTGTACAAAATGTGAAACAAAGAGCTTAACCAACTTCGTACATATTTTCAGGAAATCTCAACTTCTAAATGGTCAAGAAACACACAAGTGGGCGTTGCAATCCATCCACGTACAAGTCTTTTTTCCATCGTTTGACCAAGTCAAGTTTTCCCGCTTTTTTCCAGGAGACGACCACGTGATTAAATTAATTATAAATATCAGACACGAGTTCGTTCTCTCTCTCTCTCTTCTTTCATTGGCCTACAAAAAAGTAACCTTAAGGGAACTGCGTTCTGAACTCATTCCGGTCGAACGCGGGGAACATATTCACACATGCACGTACGTACGAAATTTTCCAAACTACATTAAAAAGCATACGAAACATTTCCAAAGCAGCAACAAGAACTTTTATCTTTAAAAATACTCTGATCAAAGTTTCGCACACATCTTTACAGAAAAAATTTGTAATATCCTGCATGTAAAGATTTATTTATTGTTCCAAACATATCCTTTTTGTGTCGTAATTGCATTTCGTCATCATTTTATTTTTTATTCAAATTTATGTTTGTGGATATTACGTTTTCTTTTTATAGTGAAACCTTTTTTAATATTCACGCAGCCTTCCTAGATCCACAACAGTATCATCTTTTACTCTCTGCTTCTAAATGCAGTTTCAATTTAAGTATTTCTTTGATTGGGGGAATTTCATTTACTGCTTTAATTTTATATTTCCACTTGATATTCTTAGTTTTCCGCTTTGAAACATTTGAATTTCTAGAAACCTCATCTTGCATCGATATATCACATGATTTCGTCGACTTTAATTTTGCTTTCAATGTTTGCCTCTTGCTTATTATTTATTTCTGTTGGCATGAAGTTTTTCAGTAACTGCCAAAGCTGCTGCATATATGCCATTATTTAATTCTGCTATGTTTTCTACTGGTCTATACGTTAACAATATTTGTAATGCAGCGTTATATGTTCCCACATTATGTTTATTGCGCATTGTCAAATGAAGTTTTGGAAACCGGACTCTATCTGACATTTACGTCTTAGTTTCTTTGCAAGATTATTTTAATGATGCTGTTTTTCGATTCAGTGACTTTCAAGGAATTTTGCTCTAATGATTCTTGAATCATCTTCCTCGTTGACATAATCTGAATAACTGCAAGTGTTTATGTCGCAGATAGATTCACCGGTTTTATTTCATGTGTGATCACTATTTCGGATCTCATTTATTTTCGTATTTTTATCATCTTGTGTGATATATATTTCCACACTTGCCTCATTTTTGTTTGAGTTATTGCTGATAGTACTTTTTCTCATATTTAATTTTACCTTATCCATTTCTGTATTAGTGAATCTTTTTATTTCGCATGATGTCCCTGAACCTAAGTTTATTTTGGTCGAGATAGGGTTTTATTTTAGTTGCTACTATATCTCTCCATGTTTGGTATGCCAGATCCGTGATATTTTTTCGACCGCTGCGAAAAATAAGATATCATGTCTTGTTTATACTCGTCACGATTCCATTTCGTTCGATTTCTTTTCATTAATCGATTTGGCATTAAGTCACCAAATTTAATTTGGGAATTAATCCGGTTTTGGTGACCAGTTGTCTCGACCCAGATTTTTTTTTTTTTTTTTTTTTTTACCTCAGATTCGAGGGATGACACCTTTGTGTTTGTCCAGATAGAGATAGTATTTTTGGAGGCATTTTCTCCAAGAAGTAATTTCGTTCTAGATACCAACTCTAGGATGACTTTAGGCCAAAATCAATAAGCTTGCCCTACCCATGAGATGCAGGTACTCCCCGCCAGTTATCTCCTCGATATTTCTAGGCCAGCGGAGTTCGTTGTTGTTGTTGTTGTTGTTAATATTATTATTATTATGATTATTATTATTATGATTATTATTATTATTATATAATTAATTTATCAGTTGTAAATATTGGGTAGCATTCGTCGGTCTAGAGAGACCATTGGGTCTGTGCCCAAAAAGCGATGCCTCAGCTGCAGTTGGTGCTGCAACATCTGTTACAGTTGTTCAGCCCAACATGTAAGTGACAGTCACGCATGAGTTGCTATTAATTATCATTATTATTAATATTATTATTATTATTGTATTTAAATTGACTAGATGGTAGTGAGAGATGTTTCAATGTATCCCTTTGTTATTTGGGGTGTTTCAAATGCAAAACAAGCGATAGGTACCTTAAAGTTCCGCCATATATAGTTCTTTTTTTGAGGTAAAGTCATTTTTGCTACGTTCGAATCTTTTTGTTTTACATGTTTTGTTTTGTTTTTTTCATTTAGGTGACCACGTAAGTTCATAGAAATCACTTTAGACGCTTAATAATAATTAATTATATTTGACTTTCTATAAAATTCGAAAAAAGATTGATTCGAATCAAGGCGATCCGAGCCGTTGACAAATTCGTGACTACTTCAGTTACAACAAATAAATATCAGTTTTCGTAAAAAAATTATATATATATATATATACCCACTTAGGTCATATCATAACGGTCCGGTTTCGATTCCCGGAAGTGTATTCGCACTGCTGATTAGACCCAAAAATTGTACGAAACGGCCGACCAGGGTTTTCTGTATTCTGTTGAGAATTCATCGTGTCAATGAATTAATTAATATCATTCAAATCCCCCTTAACTATATCTATGTATATATATATATATATATATATATATATATATATATATATATATATATATATATAGTTAATATATATATATATATATATATATATATATATATATATATATATAGTTAATATATATATATATATATATATATATATATATATATATATATATATATATATATAGTTAATATATATATATATATATATATATATTGGGAGAGAGAGAGTACAAAACGGGGCCTACATAAAGTGCTCAGAGGAAGTAGTGTTGCCCTCTGGCCCAAGTGGGGGACTACTGCAATACACGATGTCTGGCAACAGGAGACTTCAACATGCAATACAAGCAGGGGATTGTAGTCATCGCTGCCAGAAAGTTTCTACGACCACATTACCTCTTACCTCTTGGTACCAAAATTCCCAGACTGCAAGCCCTTTGATCATAATGTGTGGGGCGCATTTGAGCGAGAGATAAAAAATCCTCGTAACACGAAAGATGAACTGACGGTTGCAATTATAGTTGCATTCACCAACTTAAACAAGGAGACCGTCCAGAAGAGATGCAGGAGATTCTGAAATCGTCTAGAGGCCATGGTTAAAGTCAATGATGATTTTAATGAATATATATACTCTTTCGTATGTCAAGAAATTTTTGTGTAATTTTGGTAAATAAATCTGTTAAAATGAGATGTCATGAGGCATTTTCATTTTTACGTAATTTATTCATCACATCCTGTGTATATGAATAAAGACAATACTAAAAATTATCGCAGCCGACGGGTTCGTCCCTCTGCTAGAATTTTATCAAGGCAAAATCGAGGATTTTATTTTGTAACAATTATTTACAATCAAGAGTATCAATTGTTATTGCTTTCACAAAATTTATAAATTTAGAAAAGATCAAAAATCAGGTTAGCTGAAATGCTAGGGTTGATATGGAAGACACGAAGTGACATAATTCACCATAGTGAGTAAGTGATGTTTGTGAATTTATTTTATTAATGTAAAAATTATTTTAGTTTGGAATTAATTTATCTCCCTCAGAGGACGAAACGCTTCGCCTAAGATATGTTTTCTTTTTGTCTTTATTCATATTGTCCTTTTAAAGGTATGCTTTTAGAGAAATTTATATATATATATATATATATATATATATATATATATATATATATATATATATAAAACAGACAATGAATGTCTATTATGGCTGATCATGAGCTGTTCTAAAGTTTATATGTTTGCTTTACTTTCAGGTGAAAGTAGAGACCAAATTTGGCATTTGGATATTACTCAATATGTTAGTCCTTGATCTAAGTTATATATATATATATATATATATATATATATATATATATATATATATATATATATATATATATATATATAAAACAGACAATGA
This sequence comes from Acanthosepion lycidas, assembly GCA_963932145.1. Taxonomy (NCBI): domain Eukaryota; kingdom Metazoa; phylum Mollusca; class Cephalopoda; order Sepiida; family Sepiidae; genus Acanthosepion; species Acanthosepion lycidas. Next base: position 98,041,657 of record OZ010586.1, on the reverse strand, counting down.
ATGTCTATTATGGCTGATCATGAGCTGTTCTAAAGTTTATATGTTTGCTTTACTTTCAGGTGAAAGTAGAGACCAAATTTGGCATTTGGATATTACTCAATATGTTAGTCCTTGATCTAAGTTTATATATATATATATATATATATATATATATATATATATATATATATATATATATATATGTGTGTGTGTGTGTGTGTGTGTGTGTGTGTGTATGTGTGTGTGAGAGAGAGAGAGAGAAAGAAAGAGAGAGAGAGAGAGAAAAAAGACAGACAGAGAGAGAGAGAAAGATTTAATTATTAATTTAAGCAAAATAACCCCGAAATGATCATTAACCGAAGAAAATTTCTCAGGCGATCTGAAGAAATCTGAAAAATTTTCACTTGTCGCAACTGAAATTCGTTTATGACAGACTAATTCTTATAAACACAAAATAAGAATTCGCAAGGTTTTATTTTCTCATAAACACCTCAGAGATACTGTACACATTTTCTCTTGCTAGTGCCCTTAATTAAAATCTCAAATTAAAATCCATCATTAAACTGAAATATTCTTTCTAGTATTCATCTCGCTTTTTACTCTACGTTGAAGTTATAAAACGTATTTTGGTTGCATATTTTTAATTTTTATAAAAGTGTTTCTTTTTCTTTTTAATTTAATTCAAAAACCATTGATTCTCCTGCTTTGCCATTGATATGTAATTAATTTTTTTATTACAGTGAATTACTTCGGTAACTATATCTTCTTGGATGAAAAGTTAAAAAGAAAGAGACAATGACGAAGGAAGAATGGAAGGAAGGAAAAGAAGCAAAAAAAATAAAGAATTAATATCTTTGTTGGTCAAAGCTTTAAAGACGTTCTATTAGAAATATATATATATATATATATATATATATATATATATATATATATATATATATATATTTATATATTTTCCAGAGAGAATATAAAATATATAATTTCATCTATTAAAATATTCTCGATCAAAAATATAATCAGCTATATTTTCAGTTAGTACTGCACAAAAAGAAGAAAAATTTCGGTTTTAAAAGTTCTGGGTTATTCCTTGTAGAAAGCTTGAAAAGCTGATATCAGCGACTTTCATATGTCCTTATTTTAGCGACTGAAAAATTATTTTGTGTAATTAGGCTATCTTCCCGAATACTGTCTCGTCACTTTTTGTGTGTGTATATATATATATATATATATATATATATATATATATATATATATATATATATATATATATATATATATATATGTCTGGGTGCTTATATATTATAATCTGATTGTGTTTGTTTGACGCGTGCGTTTAGGACCCCATTCACACACTTGGGATTAAAATGTATTTATATATATTGTCAAAAAACCGGGTATAAAATTAGCTAAAGTAACTTCAATTAAGAAATAAATTGAATAATATATATATTTCTTCATTTCTCCTCAGTAATTTTATAGTTGTAAATTTAATAGCGATTACATTTTGATTTTGAAATTAGCATTTTTTCAATTTTAATATTAAATTTTATCATTTAACTTAGTAATTATTGGTTAGAATAAATTATTTTTTTTTAATATTACACCAATTTTAAAGATCTCAATAGCTATTATAATATGACTTCGTTGTCAAGCTTTTTGAATTTTCCTATACTTGTATTTTGATTGGTCAGTCTAGCTTTTGTAACAACGTTTTCCCCTTGCGAAAGATTGTTAATTTATTTGAAACTTTTAAAACCATTTATTTTACATTCAACATCATCACTTGATAAGACACCGAGGGTGTTGAAACAAAATGGCTATTTTTGTCGTGATTTTGTGACATATTTATGTTATAATTTTTTTTTTTAAATAAATAATTGTATATATATATATATATATATATATATATATATATATATATATATAGTGCCACCCAAAAGTTTGCAACATATTACTGAAATGTTTCTTTACGTATTTCTAACTAAGATTAATGGAAATTTTACTGCTAATATTACATATTTTTAATCGTTTAGTTAACCAATTAGATTTTAAAAAATAATCAATAAAACTATTCCACGAAGATTAGTTAGAATAGTGAATTTCTTTTTAGAAAGTGCTCGTATAGGTAGATTTGTGTTGGGTACGCGTATAGGTTTAGTTAAAGATTTAGTATCGCTATGGGATTAATATTTAATTTGTAAAACATGTGCTTAAACTATGCAATAAAGACACCAGCTCACCTCGTTATGAATTCCGGGGTGTAGTAGACCGAAGCTACACTGGATGAAGTAAAAAGACAACACTATATAGGAGAAGAGCCTGAAAAGCCCTGTTTTCATTGGCTGACACTGACTGACATATGCCAATAAGCCTTGCTACCCTTAGGATTACTGTTTTGGCAATGTCGCGGTGCGTAACACGACGCTTTCAAGGAGGCGGCGTGACACGTCTAGAATCAGGTTGAAGTTGCTGTTGGGGGCGATATGATACAAAACCCGAAATTGGCGATGAGGACAGTGCATAACTGAAGACCACCACCCCTGATGCATCTAAAATGAATGATTCAACTACAGTGTAACCCGGCTGTAAGAGACCCGTATATAAGAGAACCCGGATATAAGAGATATGTTCTCTTGTCCCAAATTAGAGCCATACTTACCTAAACAAAATAGACCAAACCCGGATACAAGAGACTTCTTCTCCGGTCCCGACAACTCTCTTATATCCGGGTTACACTATATATATATATATATATATATATATATATATATATATATATATATATATATATATGTATATATATATTTAGTGCCACCCAAAAGTTTACAGGATATTACTAAAATGTTTCTTTAGGTATTTCCAACTAAGATTAATGAAAATTTTACTGCTAATAATACATATTTTTAATCCCTTAGTTAACCAATTAGTTTTAAAAAAAGAATCATTAAAAATATACCACGAAGAAAAAAAACAATATTTAATAACGCAAAAGTTTTAAATACATTTATTAAATCATCTATTAATATTTCATAAACCGTATTGCTAATTACAGCATGTAGGCGTTTAGAGTAATCCCTTACGAATTTCTTGCATGTTTCCTGACTACTATTCTTTTTTATTTCATGCAGGTATTACGGGTTACTTCTGTGAATTCAGAGTTTCAGCGCTCTCCATAAATTTTCAGTCAGATAGAGATCTGGTGATTGACTTGGTCATTTTATAACATCTATTCTATTTGAACTTAACCATGATTTTTCAAGCTTTGTAGTATGTTTAGGTCGTCGTCTTGTTGAAAGACCCAATCTGGTTTCAAACCCAGCAAATGTGCATTCTAACGTAACTTTCTCACCAAAATGTCCCTCTAATATGCTCCATTCATCCTCCCTTCTATTATTCACACTGTTCCCTACACTTTGGACACTAATGCAACCCCAGATTAGGTTTGATCTGCCTCTAATTTTTACTGTTGAGATAGTATTCTTCGGCGAATATCAACTACCTTTCATTCTCCAGAACTTTGTCACAACATTTCTACCAAATTGTTCAATTTTTGTTTCTTCTGATCAAGTACATTTTACTAAAATGCTGCTGGTTTGATACAATGCTGGTTTGCTAAATACAGTCTAGCAAGAATGTGTTTTCGCTTAAGAAACGATTTTTTTTTTCCTTGGAATCACCAAAAAGATGTAATATCGACAAAGTGAACAACTAATTCTATCCGTACTCACTTTTACTCGACTTACTTCTAGTCCTCCGTAAGGATCTTGAAGTGTAACTCGCGGCTCGTTACGAAATTGTCTTGCCAATAATCTTACCGTACGTTCCGATACTTTTCTAGGATGACCAAAGATTTTTTTTGGCGGGGACGAATGGAATGATACGTCTTCCAATGACGAACTATCGTATCAACTGAACTCAATGATACATTTAACTGACTAGATATCTTCCTATAGCCAAGTCCATTCGTATGAAGGCCAACAATACGTTTACGGAGGTCTTGTTCAATTATTTTGCTTTTCCCAATTTTGTCAATTTTTAAACGACGGTTGACAGAAAAAGAATGATGCAAGAGTTTTAATCATTCCTAAAAGAAACCATAAAACTTAGCTGAAACGTTCTAGAAACAACCTTATCCTAATTTGGAACATTCTAGTAAATTTCACTTTGTGTATGTTTATGAAACTGTTGTAAATTAGGAAAAAAATATGTTTTAAATATTTGAGTTACTAAATATCGGTTTTTCTACATTGGATACTTTTTTTGAAGCTTTTAAAAAAATTGATTGTTTGACTGAATACCGAAATATACACTGGTGAAAATCAGTTAAGACCGATGGTTAAAGTTTCTTCATTTCAGAATGTTTCTAAAAAACAATATAAATTAGTTTTATTGTTTACGCTTTATGCAGAATTTATTTCTCTTTCGAATAATGTAAAATTTTATATTTTTCTACGATTTCCAAAATTTTAATGCTGGATAAATTTAAATTATTCAAATTTGCAGGGAAAATGAGTTTAAACTTTAATCATCAGTCTTAAACTTATTTTCGCCAGTGTATGTTCTACGAGCAGTAAAAGTTTAATGTAACTGTATTAGAAATACCTAAAAAAAAAACATTTTTTGTAAAGTGTTATAATCTTTTGCGTGGCACTGTATATAAAGATTATATAACTTTAATATCAATTTTCTATTGTTGTTTTCCCCGACTTCGAAGTTTCTTGGTAATGATCATTCTTCAACTGGTTCTGTTGAAATGATATTTCCAATTTTTTCAATTTATTCAGCTTCTTTTCTTTTTTCTGCACGTATGCATTCACGAATTTACATTCTTTTCATGAGCATGTTCATGATTTTTGGCGTTTGTTTAAATCTTCGTTTTTTCAATTTTAGATTTTCTTCCCAATGTAAATTCATCTTCAAAAGTTTTTTTTCAAAATTTAATAGATTTATTTTATTTTTATGGCTTATATTTATGTTGTCATTTTATGTTATATTATCAAATAAATTTTAAATATATCTGATAATTTGCATTAATTAAATTATATTTTATTTAATTTATTTATTATTATTAAAGTAACAGACTAAATATCTAATAACGTGTCGGCATTTATTTTATATATATATATATATATATATATATATATATATATATATATATATATATTGTGGACTTAGATTGTGTGAATCGTCTTCAAGAAGCAAGAGCAAGATCTAAAAGGTCATCTAATATAACAGTGATCTCATCCAACAATCCTTACTCTCGCTCCATATGCGCCCTCCTTTGTAAATCACTATCGTATCTTAAGATTATCGCACAAAATGTTATAGCTGAATCAAATTATCAGATCCTCATACCTCGAAACCGACGGGAGAGTCCATTATTATGATATATAGTCGAATTGATGGGAGTTTATGAACCTGGGTTTCACGCTATTTACGATCGGCAGACAAACTCTCTCACTCTCTCTCTCTCTCTCTCTCTATATATATATATATATATATATATATATATATATATATATATATATATATATATATATATATATATATCTCTATATATATATATATATATATATATATATATATATTAGTGTGTATGCGTGGTCTTAGCTCGCATGTTCTCTATAATGTGGACTTTTCAATCAAAAAACGAGGGTGGTACAAATTATCTTTGAACAAAAGATAAAATATTGTTAGTCACTAGAAGAATTTAGAAACGCTCATATATAATATTCATTAGGTCAACTGAATTGAATTGTTGTGAAGACGTATCAACCGTTTTCTTTTGATTTCCTTATATATTTATTGCGTATGTTGTCTTGTGTGTGTGTTTAAATGGATTCTAATGTAGCAGTAATCTCGATTAGAACCCATTTAAACAGACACACAATCTTACCAGACTCCATCCGAAACATTCTAGTAGAAAATACAAACATAATAACCTCATCCATATGTAAAAAAAAAGGTTGGTATGTTTGCAATGGTTTGCGGTGAGTCACAGCATCCCTCTTTTTCTACTCCTACAATTTTAGGGCACACAATTGTGTGACGTCAGTGGGGCGGAGAATGCAAGCCACAGTGGATAACTGATAATATCAGATAGTATTCAGTTATTAACTGCCTTCGTATCCATCCCTGCGGACTTTCCAGGCTGGTTTGAATTCAGTAATTTCCTTCCCCTGGATTGGTTTTTACCCAGTCTGTCCTGCATTCAGGTTATAGGTTAAATAGTAAGGTAGTCTGAGCTCTCATGACTTAGTGGAAATTGGCCTTGCGAAAGGAAAACTCGGAATAAAAATATAATAGCCTGGAGAGAAGTGGGTTCCTCCCGGTTCTCTTGCCGTAGATGCTACAACCGTAATGCATATGGTACGTATCCGAGGTTGAGTTGAGGTTCTCATGATCTTATAAGAAAACTGGCTATGACTTTGATTAAATTGATTCAAAGTTGTGATTAGATTAGGATTTGGTGAGATATATATCTACTCAGGCATCTAATTCAATAAAAAAACCGCAAGGAAAGCTGGTTCTCTGTGTCGTGCCAGAAAGCTTTTCTCGTCTGATTCCATCCCTTAAATCTATAAATCAACCATTCGTCCTTGCATGGAATATTAATGTCATATATGGTCTGGTGCTTCCGCTGTGTCTCTCCAGACACGAATATGCAAGATGATAGGTCCTGATTGCATTTAGTCTACAATCGCTATCCCACAGGCGTGCAATAGATTCCCTCTGTCTCTTTTACAAGTATTTTCATGGCAACTGTTCGAACGAGCTTTCTCGATGGTTCCCGGACTGCATGAATCTAAGTGAGCTACCAGGCTGGCATCTCGCTCCCACCCTTTCACTGAGAAATGGTTAAATATAACCTTTGTCTTCTACTCAAAGGGCTTCTTCTCCCGCACATCCCGTCTGTGGAACTCTGTTCCCCTTACTTGCTTCCCCGACGTCTATAATCTTCAAATATTCAAGTGTAATATCAATCGACATCTGACACCCTGAGCCTGTTCCTCGTTCTTCTCTCTGTCCTTTCCCTAAACATGCCTCTTTACGTTTGTTCTCAATCCTCTGTAACCCTTCACGTGCTAGTGGCACTCCAGCCTTGCTTGGGGTGAATTGCGATAAGAAAAAATGTATTGTTCTTAATGAAGATATAATTTTTTTTAAGCTTTTTAACCTAAGCAAGGCGGGAGTGCCACTAGCATGCACGGGGTTACAGAAAGTGAAATTGAGGAAAAAGACTGTGTCTAGTGGGAATTGAGAAATGGATAAAAGAAGAACGAGATTCAAGGCAAGAGAAGATAGCGATTGATATTGCATTTAATTTTTTTAGGATTGTAGTTATCAGGGAAGCATGTAAGAGGAAGGGAGATCCACTGTCGGGAAGCGCGAGATAAGAAACTGTTAGAGTAGAAGTGGCGGATGCATTTAACTATTTCAACAGTATACTGAAATCCTGGATCTGTCGGATTTTGATGCAGACAGGATTAGGTTAGCACCTTCCTTATTGCTGAAACCCCTTTGGATAAAGTATAACATTAACCAAAACACATTACAGGTTGATACTATTCAAGTAGAGGCAGTTCATCACTTTTCAGAAGGAAAAACCTGCATGGCTCTGGTAGTAATTGATTCATGCTAGGAAATACCAGATGACCCGAATCGAACTTAATATCAATAAGGAACCTTTGTTTTCTTAGAGGAATTGATCCGTGGTGCCACCAATATATACTGGACCTGCACTAAGAGATGTCAAATTAGATGTTACATACAGTATGGCACTTGTATATCTGAGTAAATATTTGCATCGACGTGTTGAACTAGAAGATGTCTCCATAGTTACCAGATACAGATTCTATCTCCCTCCTGTGTATGACGATAAACGGCATCCGCGTTCTGGGTAAGTCGACAAACTACTTCCTACATCAAGGCCTCTAATCACGAGGTTTTGAGGAGCGTGGAACCACCCCTTAATTGCTGGTTTTCCCAAGTCCACTCTGACCCGGTGTGGTAGCACCTGTTAGGGTTCCAGCAAGCGGCAAATAATTAACCTCAAACCGGAGTGAAAACACTATGAAAGTGTAAAAATAGGTTTTAATACCAGCAATACTTATTTGTAAAAAATTATTACCAGCAATACGTTTTTTTTTAATAAATATTACCAGCAATACAGTTTTAAGAAAAAATATTACCAGCAATACTTTTTTAAGAAAAAATATTACAGCAGTCTATTTTTGAAGGAAAAAATTACCAGCAATACATATTTGAAAAAAACAAAATATTACCATCAATATATTGAAGGAAAAATATTACCTGAAATAGATTTTTGAATGAAATCAATCTTACCAGCAATACATTTTTGAAGAAAAAATATTACCAGCAATACATTTTTTAACCAAATATTACCAACAATAAAATTCTTGTCGGCATTAAATAACCCATTGCGATTTATATGTCGTAAGACAAAACAAACCAAAATAACCATATTATTGCCTTACCGTACATCAGAGCACTCACCCCTACGACAATTAAACGCACAAGGGTGCGCACTATATGATGACGAGATGAAAGGAAGATATATAAGCGCCCTATCCTTAAGGGGATCGACTTCCAAAAAAATCACACGACTGTAGACACTCTCACGCCGATGTTAAATAATGGTATCCATCAGTGAACGAACAACAGCTTTAAGAACAAAAGATCCGTTCTCGTGTTAATAACGATAATGTTACACTCGGTTTAACAGAAAACTCGTAATCAGTTACAAGAAAAAAATCCGTTGAATGCTTCTCTATGCTTTTCAAAGAAAAGTTTTAATGGTCTAATCTCAAGTATCAGAAACAAAGGGAAATATAGCAAGACTTCTGTTACTTGTGTATAATATTTTTTAAAAATCTGCATTATAGTGTTTCTACCTTATTAAACGAAGTATCCATATCCAAAGCGTGTTTCTCTCAAAACTTCGTATCAATTAAAATACAATCTCTCTTACCACTTTATATATTACAACTGAACATTTAAACGTCATTTTTTAACAGATTACAATTACGACATACTTTTTTTAATCTCTCTTAGACTTAATATTTCATGTTTGCAGCACATGAGATATGCTTCCATCGTTAATCTATAAATCTCTTGGATTATGGGGTGAACTCGTTGACCTGATGACTTCGTGCTTAATAAAGGAAAAAATTGTATCGCGCAGCAACTTACTTTAATTGCAAAGTATTAATATGTCTGCGCTAATTATATTAGTGAAGTCTCGAATAACACAAAATCAAATATAAACTTGACACCTTGCATTCAGCCAATAAAAAAAATATTAAGTACTATTTTTTATCTCATGATAAGGTATCAAAATCACTCGATATGTTTTCAACAAAACAACACAGAACGAAGCCAAATACACGAGGGACTGAAACTTCATGTAACATTTATTCATTAAGAAGAAAATAACAATGTTTTAATTGTGGAAATGTTCTCCCATTACTGACCTGAGAGTCTAGGTGTATTACTCAAGGCAAAGAAAAACAAATAAAGCGGAAAGTGATTTTGATATCATGAGTCTATATAGGTGCCGCTCAGTTGATACTGCTACTAGATTACTGCAATATCTGATCAGAGATGAAGAGACTTGAAGCAACAGAAATCGTGCCCTGGAGCTGAAAATAATATGGACCGAACACGTGAGCAACAACAAAGCTTTAAAGAAAATGCATACAAAAGCACACATATGACTAACATCAATAAAAAGCAGTTAAAAGTACTAGTCGCCATAATGAGGAAAGAGAGCTTGGAAAGTATGATACTCACAGCGCTGATTGAAGGAAAGAGGGATAAAGAAAACAATACATAACTTACCTGGCGAGATGAGAAATGGAATGGGAGAACAGTGATTAAGAAATTTCAGAGATGGAAAAATTTATGAAGAGAGCAACAATCGTCTAGAATTTGTGGAATGCTATGATCACCAGCGGGATATGACACATATTAGAAGAAGATCCTTCTTTCAGTTCAGATTTCAATTTACACGAGTTCCCTTGGTAGGTTATTTCCTGCTAACCTTTGTCCGTCTTACCTTCAATATGTCATGTGTCAAATTTTTCAAAATCTCCTTTTCATGTCTGTGCTCCAGAAATGTCAACTCTCTGTTTATGATTCAGGGTATAAGTTTATTTTTGTTTACGTTTCCTTTAAAACTTCCTCGTTACGCACATGTTCAGTTCATGGTATTCTCAGCATTCTTCTGTCGAATCACATTTCCTTTCTTTCAAGTTTCTTCTTCATATGTGAAGAAATTGTCCAACATCCACTATCAGAGAGGAGAAACATTTCCGTATTGTTTTCTTAGTTTCTAACGAAAACTTTCCGCTTTCTTAATACTTTGCATATCTCTGGAAAATAGGACGGATATTACATAGCAGTACTGCGCTATTTTACAGGACTTTTTTCGGGGGGAAATTTTTTGGTGTTTCTTAGGACGTTACTGAATTTTGGAACGCATCTTTTGCATTTCCAATGCGTCTTCAGGTTTCTGTGTCAGGAATTTTCAACTAGAAATCTTACCAGTATTCATTATTGACGTCCAAAATATTAACAAGATGCAGATGACACAGTCATTATAGCAGATACAGAAACAAAAATATAAAAAATCCTGTATCTCTCTATATTTCTGAGCTGAGGTATTATATACACTATTTATATTATTCGGAGTATTGTCCTCATCTGTGTCGCCATGTTTATTACTCCGTTTCGGCTATTGTGTGCTCCGGCCTCAAGGACATTTGGCACATTGGATAAAGTTGTTTGTTAGATCCAGTGACAGGACCCAAGGAGTGTGAGTTCAATACTCGGTTAAGGCAGTTGAGAACTTGGAGAGGGGAATTGACAGGAAATAACTGATAATTGACATCCATTAAACATGGCGCGTGTAATTAGAACAGGTTACCCCTATGAGCAAAATAAAGGGTTATGTTCGACATTCCAACCACCTGAAGAAGGACGGAGCGTACAACGGCTGAAACGTTGTAATAAATATGGCGAAAAAGATGAGGACAATAGTTCGAATAATGTAAATAGTGTACAAAACCTCCTATAGAAGGAAGCGAAGAAAAATCGAAAAGAAACCATTATGCATAAACTGCAAGAAGTCAGACTGCATGGTTCTTAGCAAAAGGGGCAAAATGCGAATTACAAATCGGCGATACCAAAAGCAAACAAGGACTATCATTTAAATATCTGGGAATTGTTTAAACAGAGGACGGAAAGTGTGAGACTGAAATCCGAAGGCACAATGGGATAAGCAAGGGGTCATTCCAAAAGTTTAAACCTTTGAGCCATGACCACCGCTTTACCGGCGGTAATGACAAATAGCTTAACGCCTAGCCTCCGGTTGAACGGTGGGTAAACATAAACTCTTTTTATATCTAACGTGAAACATTACATACCAGTTATTTGCGAATTTTGAATCAGGAGTTCAGGAAGAAGTTTTAGAATTATTCAGGAACGCAAGGCTCAAAGAAATAGACAAACTTCGCTAGAAACAAGGAAAACAGAACTAAACGGTTACATTGTATATGTCTTTATGTATGTTCAGTGACTTATGGAAATTTTCCCCAAAGATGAAGAGGAGACTTGAAGCAATAGAAATGTGGTTCTACAGAAGGGTGTTGAGGATATCATGAACCGAAAACGTAATCAACGTTTTAGAGAAAATGAAAAGAAAAACGGAAACTAATACTTAACATCAGGAAGAATCAATAAGGCATATAATGAGGAAAGAAGACTTGGAAAATATAACACTCACAGAACAGACACGACACAGAGTGAAGAACGGACAGATGGAAAACAACACATAACCTTGAGTAAATGAATGGCGGAACAGTGTTCAGGATAAATAACAGAAAGACAAACTTTATTAAGAGCTACAACGGACGGGAAGTTGGGAAGAACCATTATCGTCTACGTCCTAATGGACAGCCACGTAAAGAAGAGGTTGGTTTCGGTGTAAGAAATTTTGAATACCTTCGCGAATATATATAAAAAAAATCCGATGCTTAAACCTTGATTATGAAGACCAAGATTGATTAGGGACCAAAACAGTAACCAATAGATAAGATGTAATGTCTATCACGGAAATGATTTCAAAACTGGAAGATACAACGTATATTTTTGTCCTCGAACGTACAGCAGGTGTTTGCTTATTTGTTCCCTAGATGAAATCGGAAATCTAATGAAAAGAAATTCGTTTTATTTCCACCTGCACGCATTACCGTTTAATTCATTATCTCGAAAGAATGGAAGTTTCATTTTGTTTTCATTAATTTCTAAAGGAAACCTGAATCTGTAAAATAAAAATAGAGAAGGGTGCAGGATGGAAAATGCTACAATTATTATTGATATTTCTTGGGAATATAAACAACATACTGATGAAAATCTCCCACTTGAGTCTATCAAAGGAGCTGTCGAACCATCCATTCAACCGATTAAATCCGTTTCAAATTAGAATTGATGTCAAATTTCATTATCCTCATGTTATGCAAACTTCATTCCCGGGTTGAATAAATATACTTCCCTGATATATTTAAATCTTACCAATAAATATATAAGTAAAGGCGCTCTACGGATGTCTGTAGTCGCAGATAATAAAGAATGGATTCCATGGATAGATATGATGGATTACGTCCTGGACTAAAATGCTACAAACCCATTAATGCCCACCGTAATATCCAATAGTAATAGTTGTTTAAAATGAAATTGCGGAATTAATTATAGATTTCTAAAGACATGTTGTATTAATTAAGGATTTGTAAAAGGGATGAATGAAACCTTGTAACCACGGTAGAGCCGGTAATGGATTAGTTAAGTGAACGGGTGTGGTTGTTTACTCCATAAGTGAAACCAGAAGCAGAAGGAATTGGAAATGGTGGGAGTTGAGTTTTGGTACAAAGACGCAGATGGTTAATAAGAGTGATTATCGCAAGTTAATGGTGGAAAATTTGTGGAGATGTTTTTAAGAAAATGTGATAATATGCAAATACAAAATTAATTAGTTGGTTGTGGTTGAATAATTAGGGTAATAATCAACAGTGTGTGTTGTGTCACTGTGTGAAAGAAATAAGTGTAGCTCATAAGTGTAAAATTTGGCTCACTTAGAGATTTGACTAACTCTGTAGCTTGGGGATTTTTGACATGTATTGTGTAATTAGGTACGAGACTTTTTTCTGGGAATTATATGTAAATTTTGTGTAGTCTCACGTGAAGCGACAGGGAATTTTGTTCTCCCCAGGAATATTGGATTAAAGAGGTTGTATCTGTTGAACTGGGTAGAGTCAACTTTGGAGAGGTCAAATTGTTGGTTTGACTTGTATCCAGAATCGTGTCTGAGGGGTTCACCTTGGGGCACGGAAGCTAATGACCAACAATAGACAAAGGTTTGTCCGGTATTCTGTTTTTTTTTAAAAAGGAATTTTGTGAAGCGATAAAAAAAATATTGATTTTTATGTTAATTCGTTTTTAGGAATTGTATATATGCACCTAGTAGCGGTCATGTGACCGAGGCCCAATAAAGAAAATGCATGGGTCACGAAGTAGTAGAGATGAATTTAGAGTAATGTAGTTGAAATAAAATTGAGAAATTAATTTTATTTCATGATTAGTTAAGGAATGTTAAACAATAGTTTATGAGACTATTATTTTTTTGAGAATTGTATTTCTCCTCTGTCTTCCTCATTTCGAAATTTGAGGTCAGATACAAGAAAACAAAGGAAGTCGTTTTGATTCGCTGAAACTAGCGTGGGTATGTTACAGTTAGAAATGAATTTTAGTGTGTTAAGTTTTGCACGTCGAATAATGTAGACGTGTTATATTGTGTTTGGAAACTGCTTGGGTTTGGATAGCAGCCCGACTGGCGAGTAAGGAGATGTGCCTGTCGATGTGTTGAATAAAGATAATTAAGATTTAAAATTCCCTTTTGTTGATGACACTTTTAATTCCGAACTAAAATTACGAGCGAGAGAAGATACAACGCTAATATCGAATTGGCACTGTCACCCCCCCCCCACCAGAAGAAGGGGGACTATAAATCACTTGTAACAACAAAGAACAGAAGGAAATGAGTATGGCAGTATTCTCCAATTTAAACAAGGAAACCACCCAGAAAGAGATGCAGGAGATTCCGATGTCATCTGAAGGTCGTGAATGTAACCAATGGCGATTTGTACTGAAAAAATTCACTCTTTATTATTTTAAGATATTGTTGTGCACTTTTGTTGAATATCTGTTAAAATGAGATGTCAATGTTATGTTCATCTAGTGTGTTAGGTGGGCCGACATTACATAACTATTCAACACTTATTTCTTGGTTTTTAGCAAAATCTTCTGTTTCTTAATATATTGCTCAATTTTTAAAAGTCATTTTCTTATTTCATTGAGCTTCATTTTTTTATCAGACTAATTTCCTCATCTATGTTTACGTTTATCTCAACGCGCTCTCTCCGATCTTCTTCAGGTATCTGCTGAATATTCTCAACGTTTGTTTTTTTTTTACTCAGACCGTCGATCTACGACAGTGAGTAAACAGCGAAATCGGAGTCCGAGTCTTATTGAACGCTCCAGTCTCTCTCAATAACTGTTAGATAAGCAGAAACATATTTAAACAAAAATTATTATTCTTTTATGTGCCGGGTCCCCTCAGGAAGTTAGTGATTATTCCTCTCTACATTTTTCTGTCCCATTGCCTTTATCTTATCTCGACCCAACCCTGTTCCACCATCCATTCACTCAAGATCCTTAGGTAGGTTATGCGTTGTTTTCTTATGTCCCTCTTTCGTTTAAACTGTCCAGTGAGCATCAACATTTCTAAACCCTTTCTCCTCACTAAGAACCCAGGAAATTGCACATGTCTCTTTGTGATGCGGTGTATATGTCTACTTTTTCTTTCTATTTTTATTCGTCGTTGGTTATTCCCAGCAGCCATCTATGGAACCACATCACTTTTGTTTCAAGTCTGTTCTTCATTCTCGAACAGATTGGCCGGCACTCAGTGTCATATAAGAGGAGGGATATTACATAACAATGCAACACTCTTTTCTTGGTTTCTGAAGATTTTTTTTTGTTTTATTTTGTTTTGTTTCTTCCAGATGTGTCTCCCATCATTGTATTTCCATATTTTCTATCAGGGCTAATAAGCACCAATAATGTTTCTTTTGTCTTTGTTTTACATTAAAAGTGCAATAATTCAAAATTTGCGTTTTTCGCTTCCAAATCTTTTTTAATCGTTATTACCGTTTACAAATCAGTAAATCCACACAAGGGATTACCTGGGTGCGGAAGAATTAAAAACAGAAATATTAATAATGAGCGGAAAGTGAAAAGAGTAATCAGGAGGGCAGGAGAAAACGATTGATATTGCATATAAATTTTGTCAGATTATAGTTGGCCTTAAAGCATGGAGCCGGAAGAGAGTTTCAAAAACGAGAAGTGTGACAGAAGAAACTGTTAACATAGAACTTACGGTTCAATCTAGCCATTTCAAGTGTAAAATGATTGGAACTTACTACCAGTCTTATACTCTTCTTAAATCCATACAATCTAGATACCATGGAGGACAGATCATCACAATAATTACCATGAAAGTATTTATAGAAAAGGCTGAGGGAAGCTAATTTGCGCCGGTGGGAAAGTGACTGATGATGAGATGTCAGATCAGGACCAATAACATTGCAGATTCTTCTTTTTTTCCAAGAATATTTAAATGTATAGCAGAAGCACGAGACCATTTGTAGGGTCAATATTCAATGCATGTACGAATGGCAGACTTTTACATATATATATATATATATATATATATATATATATATATATATATATATATAGTTTATGAAAAACTAGGTAATCCGTATGAGTAAACACAAGGAGGATAAAATCCAGAGAGCTCAATGTAAATCCAGAGCAAATAATTTAATTAAAAACAAACCACTTTAAGGTTCCATGTAATAAATTATTTCACCACAGCCTTTTTAAATGACTGCGGATCATCAGTTTACTTCCAAAGGTTGAAATTTTTTTTTTGTTTGTTTCAACCTTTGGAAGTTAAGTCTGATGATCCGCAGTGCTTTAAAAGGGCTGTGGTGAAATAATTTATTACATGGGACCTTAAAGTGGTCTGTCTTTATTTAATATATATATATATATATATATATATATATATATATATATATATATATATATATATATATATGAGATAGATTATGGCGAGAAACATTCTCGACACAGTAGACCTAACAAACGATTCAATATAATCTTTGCACTTCATATCGGCGGAATTCTTAACCCAAGACGGCGTAACAAGTCACTGTTCTGAAGGTTTCCATCTACAAACGAGAGGTGCGAGAGAAGAAACTGTTAACATAGAATTTACGGTTACAACTAGCCAGCTCAACTGTAAACTGGTAAGATCTCGACACCAGTCTAGTACTGCGCCTAAATTGATAAATTCTAGGTACTACAGCGAATCAAATTGATATCTGTTGCTAACATAAACAATCAACCATATCATCAGATTTCTGTCAGTTTTTTTCTCTTATAGAGCGTCAAAATTTATGGGAAATGTCATTTTCCTGCTTTTATTCATACTGTATTGTATATATTTCCAGCTGCGCTGTGTAGCTAAGAGGCGTAAATAAAAATTGGAAATTGTCAAATATGTAAAGCAGTCCTGCATGTTTTACCCACCGCCGATTTTTGGATATGCTAGAATCATGCTGAGATATTCTATGTACACCGTAATATGACTTCCAGACAACTTCCTTTCACGTCCTCCTGTTCACCTTGTCTACAGAAATGGTGTGATGAAATATGTCATTTAAACTAGTAATTTTTTTTTTTATTAGCATTGATACAATGTTTACACTTTTTTCGGTATTACCAGCATTAATAGGTTAAGATTTACTGAGTGCTATGAGTTATTTACATATATATATATATATATATATATATATATATATATATATATGTGTGTGTGTGTGTGTGTGTGTGTATGTGTGTGTGTGTGTGTGTGTGCTCGTGTCTGTGTGTGTGGGTGTATGCATGTTTCATTAAAAACGACAGACAAGGTACTACGGTTAAGCTTTTTATTTAATTTTTCTTGTGTTCGAACAAGAGCTTTCTTTTCTGGAGAAAGAGTGTGTAATAACTGTCCTAACGTTTTATATTTCTGAGCGCTTTCGGCTATACCTTTAGCTATTATCAAGGATAATGTCCAGAAAAGAAGGCTCTGATTCGAACATAAGAAAAATTAAATAAATAATTTAACCGTAGTACCCTGTCTGTCGTTTTTTAATGAAGCATGCATAAAGGAAGGATTGCTGCCTAAATATACAACTATATATATATATATATATATATATATATATATATATATATATATATATATATATATATATATATATTAACTGCTATATTTAAATAAAATCATTTCGCTGGTGTACAATGATATAATAGGTTCAACTACTATTGTCTATCTGTATTTTTCTTTTAATAATTTGACAGTGCGATACAAAGGAATAAATATTTTTATTTATTACTTGTTCTAATCTTTGTTTCATCCTGCAAACTCTTCAAAATTCCATTCTGTTGTGTTTCCATAGCTGACCAATTTTTTTTTAATCTCTGTCTCTACGTTAAGACGAGCCAGACTAATTCATTTTTGCATCGTTCTGATAACGACCTTCTTGTCACAATCTGTATTTTCTGTTATGGTTCTGTTTTCTGCTCATCTGAATTATATATCAACCATCCTATGTGGAAGATTTATTTACCCCAGGCTGCCCATTGAGACAAGATGTAACACAAGGTCAGGTTTAACGTGGGGAAGCTGAACGCGTACACTCAGTCGAGGTACAAAAATTTCCAAGCCCAAGCAACCATTAGTTGCGTTGTAATCGGTATGACTACCGATCCCCACTCTCTAGTGGAATGGCGGGTGCAGCCTCACATTGCCCTTCCCCGGGACAGAACACGTCCCAGATTTTATTTTCCCCAGACCGAACCACAACTGTGTCGCACCTACATCTGGCAGTCACTGCAACGTTTGCGTCAGACTTGTCGAAATCTCTGGCTTCGGAATTAGGGTTAGGGTTAACCATTATCTACAGGCAGAGTCTCGTCTGCGGCGGTAGACAAACCGGACCCCGTACATCCGGGGTCTACGGGGAATTTCTGCCCCTTGTAAAAACCGGCCTTGTGCTACACCCTGGCTTGTGGGAAGGTTGGTAAATACCAGTCGCACTCGGCCCAAAAACTGAGACGCAACAGTGAGATGATAACACTCCCCCGATATGGAAATGAATGCTGGACATTTTTTCTTTAAGAGACTTGAGGTAAGAGAGATGTGTTTCGACAGGTGAATAGTTAAATCACACTGAAAACACCAGTTCTCATTCGATTAGTGAATTTAAGCAATATCCATTTTTTTTTTATTTGATTCGTCTTCTACAACAAATCTTCAGGTTATTTAAGTCAGTATTTTTTTTTTTAAATTTGTAAGAATTTTAGATTTTTATTTTTATTTAGTGATGCAAATCAGACTAATTAACCAATAGCTGGGAGGAGAAGAGGTGGATTCATGTTTTTTCCAAATATTATTTGCGCCTAAATACATTCAATGGTAATTGAATTGCGGCACTAAGATTAAAAACTCTGAACCATTATCCATTACACCACCCGCACACCCAAGTTTAAATCACTTAGTATTATTCCCAAAGCGTCACCCATATAGGTACTGACAAGGCTCGACGTTGCTTAACTTCGGTGATCTTACGTGTGTTTCAACCTGATGTGGCCGTAAGAAAGAGCGTCGAGTTTGGTCAGTACCCAGAGGAGAGAAGACAGGGTAATATACGTAACCGTCTACAATCGGTAATATATTTTGGCTTTAAATGAATGTTGATAACGCATAGAAAGCAAACCAAACAATCTACAAAGGAATGCTAGGAATAACATGGACGGATTAATAATCAAGGAGGAAGTTTTAAGAGGAATAGAAACAAAAGATATACTTTTACCTCGAGTAAAAAAGACAGTTGACATTTCTAGAACATATAATGACATGCAGATACAAGAACATGCCATTAAATGTCACTTTGAAGGCAAAAATGACACAAGCTCGTTATATAGGTTACCTGCTGTTTCAAACCAGTAACCTATTTAACGAGCTTGTAAAAACAGACGAAGGACATGTCATAGGAAACATAGTAAAAAATAAAATAAATATTACTAACAGCTACAATATATAGGAAGTTATGGATTGCCATGATCGCCAACGTCCTGAACGGACATGGCATATAAAAAAAACGATGGTTACATGCGATAGATTCTGATTCAAATGTTAGACAGTTCTATGTATGAAATCAGACCGCGATCTTTCTTATACTTTGGAGACAGAACGCCATCCTAACACAAGTGATAATTTGAACTTTGAACCCTTTTTAGATCATAAATATGTAATGATTTTAATGATTCATATTATATAAAATCAGTAAATCCCCGTACAAATATTCATTTCACTTTTGGGCAGGGATTATATCGGCCTAACATAAGTCAAAACATGAGCACTAACGATAATTACTTTGAAATATTCAAATTTTTAACTTGAGATGACAGATTTATTGGTGCACAAGGAGCGAATATTGAGCGGTCTCCTCAAAGACGAAGAAGAGACTCGAGGAGGTCCTTGATATCTACAGAAGGATTGTAAGGATATCGTGGACAGAACATGTGTACAACATGAGGTTTTGGAGAGGATGCAAACAAGGAATAAGCTTATACTTAACCTCGGGAAGAGGCGGATGAAATTTCTGGGACACGTAATGAGAAAGAAGGGCTTGGATAATCAGATACTCAGAGGTCGAATAGAGCGGAAGAGAGGCAAGGGAAACTAACGTATGACATACCTAGCAAGTGGATAACAGAACGTGGCCTAGGGAAAGTAGCAAAGGGACAAAACTTATTGCGAGCTACAAGGGATAGGGGCATGTGGAGAACCATGATCGTCTACGTCCGGAAGGGACACGGCAGATAAAAAGAAAAATATTATATACATTCCATTTGCGCGTTGTGGAGCGATTATCAGTGTCGAATGTAAAATTGGTTTGTCGTGTTTAAATTCTAATCGCGGACATAGCGTTTACATTTGCACTTGTACTCTGAAACAAAAAGGAATCCAAATCACTTGTCTTTTCTTGGAGGAATTCAAAATCATGTGGGTGTAAGTAAACAGCTCCGCCCTACAAAAAAGTTCGACAGTCCTATCATGTATGAAATCAGACAGCTTTTTGTTTCTTACTTATAATTTTTAGTCTCAACCACATGTTTAAAATTTACAACTGATAATTTGAAATTTGAACCCTTTATATTATATGAACTTTGAACTAGAATTAAGCTTTGTAGTATCGTGCGAAAATTAGTTAGACAAGTATAAATAGAAAACAACTGGCGAACATAGGAAAGAGCTATGCCTAGAAAACCCGGTTGAAAAATGTACTACTACTACTACGCAGAAAGATATCCAAAACATAACTTAGAATTAAAGCTTAATTTCTCTGTTTTGGGCAGTGTTCATAAAAGACTAACCTAAATAAAACCTCATGTACAAGCAGCAATTACGTTTCCAAACAATTGATGCTAATATTCGAATTTTTCACTGACGACTGAAGTTTTGTTGGGCACCAACATGCACATCTTACGTGCGTGATTTGTAGCATTTGTGAATGTGGATATACCCTGTAATAATAATAAATCCAAATTTTATTTCCCCCAGTTTATGGATAATTACTGGACTGGGGCATCTAAGCTTGAAGAAAGACAGCTTTGAATTCACAAAACAGTTTAGCTGCTACACCTTGTAAAACCATATTTAATATTGAAAGCACTTCAGCAACATCTATCATGGTGAGTCAGTGGCTCGCCCTATACTCCACAATGGAGTCAAGTTGTATCACATACATACTGAATATATTCGTGAAAATTTTACTGGCTTCTACCAATTTTAAAACAAAAATAGCAGCTCTTTACTGTCACAAAATATTGAACTCCAGCAAAATATTTCAGTTAATTTATTGTTTTCATCTTGTGTGGTGACTCCTTGCAATTGCGTATCTTCTTTGTTCGTGGGTTACAGCTGTGGATACTGTAATCTTTTCCTCTGCCGGAATTCTAACTCCTTAATTGCTCTCGTCATGATTTTTTTTGTGAAATACTAGCTTTTGAAATCTGAAATTCCTGCAGGGAACTAGCAACAGCTTTCTCATCACGATCGAATAGATTCTTGGGTACGCTGCTTCTGTTTTTGAAACCATAATGTTCTAAATAATTTAAAACAAACGAATCAAACAATTATATTTTTCTATCAGTTTTTCCACGTTGTAATAATCCCTGTGGTATGAATAATTAAGAGTGATCTCCCTTTGAGAGAGTTATTTCTGTTTATTGGGACTATAAAAGAACACTATACGCGAACAATGTATTCTCAGCTGAATAAAGCTTTCTTAAACCCTACACCTGCGTACTTTTGGTACTTTTGTCATTACACCCTGCTTGCTCATTTCATCTGTTCAATCAAATTCGAATTTGGACAGTTTGGTTCTCTATCATGAAATAAACAGAAAAAATTTGAATTCAGAAGTCAAGGGTAAACAACATTATAATGTTTGTAAAATCAGGGAAAATCACGTGTAATAAATATAGAATGTGCTGAGCGCTATGATCAGTTACATTCTGTTGAGAATTCTAATTGACCCCTTAACTTCTATCCTAAAATCACATATTATTTATAAAATTTAAAATAAGAAAGGTTCTTTAAAGGATCCGGTATTAATTATAGGTTTCTTCCTATAACTAATATAAACCCCATCTTCTCAAAACTCTAAGGATGAATTTTATTTGTATTTGGTGTTTATACCGGTTTTGTCTTGTGTCCCTTATTAGCCCTCCCAATCCCAGCCATTTACAAAGGTTCCTGGGGTCGATTACTCGCCATTTCTCTCTGCCTTTCATTATGTCACGCTAGAGCTGAATTCCCCATCTTTTCTCTTGATGTGTCTTAAATATTTTTAACTCTTTCTTTCTGACTTTTCACTTTCTTCCCAAATTCCTCAAAGCTTTATTATCGCTTACATGCTCCATCCATGGTATTCTTAGCATCTTTCCGTAGAACAATATCTCCCTTGACCGAGATCAATGCATGGTAACTCTTCCCCATTTAATTAGCGGACAAATTACCCACTTCCATGGATTCAAAGCCTTCAGCAGCTCCTTCTTCATTGCACAAAAAGCGAGGACTGGGGAACAGCGACGCCAGTTGTCGCTGAGAGTGGATAATTTTCGGATTGTCCGAAGGCATCCCCATATTAAAAAAAAAAAATACCGCGTTTCATACCTTGAGAAGGCAAGTAAACAACCTCAAGCATCCTCTTCATCTGTGAGAATATTGTCCCGCAATCACTGATACTTAGATATTAAGCAGCGTTTTATCATAAAATGGATTACTTATAGAATCACAAATCAATGTATTCAAGGTTATATTTTACGGAATATCAACCTCAATGGGTTATTTAATGCCGACAAATTTTTTTTATCGCTTGTAATATGTTATTCCAAAAATGTATTGATGGTAATATTTTTCTTTAAAGAACTATAGCTGGTAATATTTTTCCTTCAAAAATCCATTGCTAGTAATATTTTTTTTTTCAAAAATCTATCGCTGGTAATATTTTTTTTTCAAAACTCTATCGCTGGTAATATTTTTTTTCAAAAATCCATTGCTGGTAATATTGGTTTGTTTTATTTACGATTTATCAACCTCAATGCTTTTTTTTATTACCAACAAAATTGTTTATTGCTGGTAAGATTTTTTTCCAAAAATATATTGCTGGTATTATTGTTTTCTTGAAGCATCTATTGCTGGTAATATTTTTCAAAAAATGTATAGGCGGTAACATATATTTTTTTTTCAGAAATGTATTGCTGGTAATATTTTAAAATAAAATATTGCTGTTAATAATGAATTGCTATTATTAATAATTTACAAAAAAAGTATGTCTTGTATTAAAACCTATTTTTATACTTTCATAGTGTTTTCGCCCCAGTTTAGAGCTTGTTTGCCCATATCTGGAACCCTAAAATGTGATATTACCCCTGATCATGGTGGACATGAAAAAGCCAGCAATTAAAACGTGGTTTCATGCTCCTCAAAACCTCCTGATCAGAGGCATTGCTGTCAGACGCAGTTTATCGTCTTACCCAGGACACGGATGTAGTTTATCGTCAAACCCAGGGCAGGAATATATTCAACATAATGAAATTATACGAAATTCTAGCGTGAGTTTGACATATATGTGGCACAATGTACGCATCTTGGAAAAGTGGATAAAACACTGCCACCCACTTATCGAAAGGCCTGGCAAAGAAGCACGCCAGTAGGAAATGATACCACCTAGGCATCACTTTGTTGTGGTGCAGAGAGAGGATGTACGGTACAAAGAGAAGGAATTAACAATGAACCGAAAAAATTGTAAAAAAAATAGGTAGAAATCGTAAAACCTGCACAGTTCCTCGTTTCAAGTTAATTTTCTCGTGATGCGAGGCAGCCAGTGACTACTTTCTTTTAAAATGAATATTCCCACTCGAAAATATTGGTACGCTGCCTAGATTAGACATTTACTAGCATAAATATGAGCAGCCATTAGCATATAAATCACGGCAGATAGAATCCCAAAATCTAATGCGTAGCTTGTTGCCTATAAATTTTAATTTATCAAACGATTTTTGATAGCGGATGTATTTTTCATTATTTCATATTAAGTTTTATACACTGAATATCGTCACTCTCACCTCGGGATCTCTACTGACGAAACAACTATCTATTCCCGTCTTATTCATATCACTGATCGGTTAGATAAGATCATATTGGCAGCTGACATCAGGAATGGTGTAAAATCTGTTGTTAACTGCGGCAAGAAATAACTTGTTTATTTAAACGCCCCCAGAACGAAACGGCTTTCTTTTAATCGACTTAGAGTAACTTTTCTTTTGTCTTCATTCAGTATTGCTGATACTGACCTCCAGTAGAGTGACAAACTGCTCCTTCTCCTAACGTTTTCTGCTGACATACATTGGAAAGATTATATTGAATCCATTGCTAGGTCTGCTTCTATGAAAATGTGTTCAGTGTATCATGCTAGACAATTTTTCTCAACCTAAATATATGCCTACCATTCGTTCGTCAGGTTTAGTTCTATGTATTTATAGAGTCTTCCTAAAATCCAAAACTAATGTTGCTATGTTGTCGGTCATGACCTGGCATACCCGCATCTGTCACTTTCCCACTAGCGTAAAGTAATTTCTCTGTCTTTTCTATAAATATTTTCATAGAACTTGATCTTTGGTACCTCGACTTTACGAATGGCAGCTAGACAGGTAAGGCTTTGTCATTTTACTGTCGCATTTGCTGGATCAAACCACAAGTTCTATGGTAAGAGCTTCGTCTCTTGCATTTATTGATTTTGGAACTCTCTTTATGATTCTTGCTTTGATCTTCAACTATGATCTTCACAATTTAAATGCAATGTCAATCGTTAAATTTTGTCTTCTTAACTGTTCTTTTATTATTCTCTCTCTCCCTAATAAAGTTTTTTTTTCTTTTTTTATATTGCTTTATACTTAGTAACTACATCTATCTTAGAGGGTTTATCCCATTGCTTGGAGAGAATTTGTTTTAAAATTTTGCTAAAGAGATTTTTTGTTGCGGCTGTTATAATAATGAGAGAACGCAGTTAAATAAAATTGAGTCTTGTCTATAAATTTGATTGGCGTAATAAAAATCTTATTTCCATTGAAGTTAATACACAACTGATCATCTGTGTATAAAATTAATAAAACTGATGACAATTCTCTGAATAAGATACGCTTAAGCAGATCTGATCACTTGTCTACGAATTTGATTTGGTTAAATAAAATTGATGACTTGTATATAAATTTAATGCGCTTAAATAATTCTGTTCACGTTTCTGTTAATTTAATAACGGCATGGTATCAGTCAATTGTATCACTTGTCTATAAATTGGATACAGTAATATGAATCAGATTACTAGTGTATTCATTTAAATAGGTAGAATTTTTCGACGCTCAAATCTCTTCATGTTGGCATAATAGATGTTGCCGCCATGACAAAGTTGAATATTATTCACTCATGTTTTTACATACAATGTTTTGTCGATAAATTTGGAATTAGAGATCATAATGTAATTTTTCCATTTCTTAGGCAAATGATCCAAATTTTCTTGTTTGAAAATTGCGGTGTGACATGTATACATCATTGAATTCTGATTATGTTCAATACTTTACACTACCTACAGTGGAAAGTCTTCTCCATATTCTGAGAAAAATTATTAATGTTTAACGATCAACGTTTCAAGTCAACAGTTAACGGTTATCTCTCTTGCAGAGCCCCATGAACTTCATTATCTGGCTCTTTCTTACTCTCAAGCAAAAACACACAGAAACCCTCTACCATGAATGACTCACGGGCCTTGTATAAATTGAACATTCGTATAAAATAAAAACATCATCCCAAAAGAAAATATTTATCACCTTGAAGATTAACCCTTTGAGACCTTCGTTTCTGAACAATTTTAATCCTGTTCTCTGAGATCCTGAGTCAAAATTCGCAAATACTTGGTATGTAATTTTTCCCGGTAGATATAAAATTAGTTACAGGTGTTGTCACACCGTTCAACGAGTGGTTGGGCATTAAGTAATTTTTTTTACCACTGTTCAACGGTGGTTGGGCATTACGTCATTTTTCTCTACCACCGGAAAAGCGGTGGCTAGGGTTCAATGGGTTAAGTATTTCCTATTTTATTCGCCATCTTCCGTTAGGGATGGATAATCAAGACCCTTCAGAATTTGCTCTCTTTCATTGCTTTCAATCTTTCAAAAGATGATTCCCATTGATTCTCTTAAATATATATCCTGTGAGTGTTAAGTTCTCTAGGTCTGCTATCCTCACTATATTAAGTTGGTGCAAAAAATAATGACGTAATAATGTCGTTTTTTTACGTATTTTTAACGTCAAAAACGACATTATTACGTCATTATTTTTGCACCAACATAATATATCACAGAACTATTAACATTCTCTTTCAGTTAGTAAATATGAGAATCCCATAGCTCCTCTTTTTCGTTTAAATTCCCCGTTTCTCATATGTTCTGTCATTGATATTCTTAGAATTTCTTGTTCTAACGACATCTCTCCTCACTTCTAGGTCCTTTAAAACTAACACGCTTGAATTGAAATGTAAAGCCATATAACTATTTCAGAGGCAGTATTTACTCTGCTTCAACAGATTTCTGATATTCTCCATAGACACTCTTTTAGTTATTTGTTAAGTGAAGTGAAATGTGGAGATTGTAATCATCTTTACTTAGTTGACTATTGGTAATGTATTTTTTTTTTATCAGGTTGTTTCTAATTTCCTTGTTGGATGAATGTCACCTGGCTAAGAAAGGTGACATCCAGTCTACAAGATTTCTCAAAAGCCGATACCCTGAATGATGTGTCAAGTGCATGATCTTAAATAAGCTTGCCTCGCTCGCCTTCCAAGCGGAGTTGGGTTTTCGTGTTCTTTGCATTGTCTTGTCCTTCCTGGCTTCATTTAGTGGAATGGCCAGCCTGAATATGACAGCAAATCAATAAAGCTGAATCATTTTCTTTGTAATTTCTCGAAAAACTAAATGCATCATTGTAGAATAACAACACACTTTTTCTTATTTTCTTATTTTATAGTTTATATATATGTATTCATTGGTTCTTACTCTTTTTCTCTTACTTTTTCTTCTTTGCAGTTTATATATTTGTACTCATCGATTGTTTCTCGCCTTCTTTCTTTTTTACAGCCTGTCATCTCTTTTACATTTCTTTTACTTTTCCCTTCTCTCTTTTTTTCTTTTTCTCCTTTCCTTCTGGATTTCTCATCATTTTTTTTTTCGTTTATTTTTTTTCCTTACCGCTTAGAACAATTAAACATCTCTCAAAATTACACTTCTACTTTTTCTGTCGGCGTCTTTGTTTCTTTAATTTCAATTGGCTTGACAGGTGCAACAACTGAGTAGCTTTAATTTGGCATGAAAGGTAATGTTTTGCTGAAAAGCAACTTATGATTTGCATTAATATTACCGAATGTTCGGAGTCTTGCTGACCCCAAAGTTTCACTGAGTGCCGTTGAATGCGAAACCATTTTTTTATGCTACTTGGCTTTGATGTAATTTATCAAGCGTGTCGGAATTCTTTCGAGATTTCTATTTGCGAAGACACAACATGTATTTCAGAATTTTCTTCAATACAAATAATGAATAAAAATGTCAAAACTCTCAAATGCCAGCTGAGTGTAAAATCATCGATCTTACTTGCTTTCCCGAATAAAATTTTGGCTTGCCCAAAAATTTACTATATGGGTCAAAGTAAACATAATTCTGCTTCTTCCTTCGATATTTAATTAATTACTTAGTTATTTTGCACATACGGTACACCCTGTCAATATCTCATAAATAATAGACTATTCCACTGTGATCGGACATTGCGGTAAGCCATTATTTACTCTGATAAATTATTAAAACTGTTGACAAAAATGTAGTACTTATTTTAATTATTAAAGAATCGTCTTTTTTCAATTTTATATCAATCTTTATGAGAATTGCAACTAGAACTTTATATGCCCCCTCATTTTGAATATTATAAAGAGATGCGTTTACTTTTTCCTTGGGTTCAAGTTTGATTGTAAAGCTTCTCAAACCCCTGCCAACAAAGCATGGAGTGACGGATGTTGGTTCTGGAATTCCGTAGTGGAGACACGTGTGTTAAAGATCAAGGTGTTCCATCTGCAAATATTAATCAACAGCTGAAAATACTAGTCGGACATGAAACACGCCAAAATGTCAGAGAAATGTCTCAGATGATTGATGTTAGCTTTTTCAGGAATGTTGGACTATCGCAAGAAAATTGTCAAGGCGAAGATATTCGCTTAATAGCTTACACAGAAACTCACCGAACGTTAAAGACTTCTACACTTTCAAGGCTGATGGATCTAGGAAATTCTAATAATCTTGAACGAAAAGCGAATTTTGATGACAAATAGATCCGTTATGACAATCGTAAACGATCGCTTAAATGGGTTCAACATAACCGAACACACCCGATAATTTCAAAACGGCAATTGCACCAATAAATGATTATGGCTACTGTCTGTGTTATCAATTACAGCTTACAAAATCGGCATTGACGAATTTTACTGTCAGCAACTGGATGAAATTCACATTCAGTTAAGCAAAATGTGACCGAAACTGACTAATCGTCCAATTCTGCTTCATGACAATGTTCGGTCACATGTAGGAAGGATCGTACAAGAAATGTTCAACAACATGAAATACGAAACAACACCACAAGCACCATTAATCCTCTGATCTCCTCCCACTGGTTGACACCGTTTCAACTGTCTTGATAATTCTTTAAACTAAAAGACATACATTTAGAGATTTATCGTAAAGATATAAATGACATTTTATATATATATATATATATATATATGAATATTTATATATATATATATATATATATATATGAATATTTATTTATATATATATAAATATTTTGTATATATATAAATATTTATATATATAAATATTTATATATATATAAATTTTGTGTGTATATATATATATATATATATAAATATATAAATATATAAATATTTATATATATATTTATAAAAAAAGTGAAGACCACCTGACGATTGCATATAGCATGAAACAGACTGTCGCCTCTAAGTGTTGACTTCTATGTTCACACGCTCTATCTCTGATATTGAGCACTTTATTCCATAAATATAGCACACCTTAAGACTATATATATATATATATATATATATATATATATATATATATATTTATTTATATATATATATATATATATATATAAATATTTTATATATACATATATATATATATATATTTCCAATAGAGGAATTATAAAGCGGTTCAGTGTTCCTATTACGACCAATTTAAAGTTTAAATACATTAATTCAGCAATAAATGATCATCAAATAATCGGGTATTATTTTCCGAACAACCT
This sequence comes from Acanthosepion lycidas, assembly GCA_963932145.1. Classification (NCBI taxonomy): domain Eukaryota; kingdom Metazoa; phylum Mollusca; class Cephalopoda; order Sepiida; family Sepiidae; genus Acanthosepion; species Acanthosepion lycidas. The sequence continues at coordinate 98,012,496 of OZ010586.1, read as the reverse complement.
AATAGTAATTTTTTATAGGTAGTACTAGTTGGAATATATAAGCACGTGTTTAGAAGGTTCCGACCATGAGAACCGAATTGGAATCTCACCAAGGTCAGTTTGTCATAATGGAGACTTCCTGGTGTTATCGGAATGCATCTTTGGAAAGTGCCTGAAAACCATATCGCAGGCCTTGTGAGTGGAAATGTGCAGATGGAACCTTTACGGGCCGTCGATAGCTGTGCTAGCACGATTTCACAAATCATTGTGGCCAAGGACTGTGATTGTTGACCACGCTAGATAATACGCCCTGTAACTAAGGTCTGCTCAGCATAGTTGCAGTATAAACCACAGGTTGGCTCAGAATAAAGACAAATGCGCCTATCAATAATGATTGGCTAGTCGCAATAGAAATTGGCACGTTATACTAGTTGTATTAAATTGTAAACAGGAAATGGTTGACGTCGACTTTCCTGAAGGATAGATGATATATATTTGCATTGATATGTATTTATCGTAACGACGTATATGTTTCATTGAATTCGTCTAAAGGTAATCATTAATATTCTACGGCAGATTTCTAATAGAAATAGTCTGATGCATGGATATATCTTCTTGACTTTTTATTGGATTAAAACGGTTGAAAACATATTCTTTGGTCAGGTAACGTGGCAATATTACTTAATGGAACAAGGGAAAAACGCGATTAATTATTCTGGAATATATTAAGAGATATGAAAGAAACAATAACTGTGGAAGAAGGAATGAGAGCAATCTAACCACGTAGACTTCAGCTTGAAACTCCTCCCATAAAAAATGATGACAGACGAAGAACCACAACTGATAAAATTCGGGAGATACAATGACCCAAACATTTTCACCATCACAAAGATACGCATGCTGGTTTTAATAAGAATGCATATATACGGATAATTTCTGATCTGAAAAATACCTATAAAGATTATTTGTAATGTTGCGAGTATCACAAAAAAGACGAGCATGCTGGCTCTAACAGCAAAGTATACAATAATAATTGCTTCTCTCAAAAATACCTATGACGACTATTTAATCGGTACGAGACGAAAATATTGCGAGTATAACCACCAAGATGAACATGCTGGACTGAATCGCAAAGTATACGAATATATACGTCAAGCAAAAATAAAACCCTTTGAACTATTGCAACAGCTGCAAAGATCATAATGGCAATTACTAGTGAAAGGATTCCACAGTGGGAAATATTTCAGAAAAAAAATGCAACTTAATAACATTAAAACAGTAACAATTTTTCTATTGTTTGAAGCTGGGATAATATTATTTTTCCCTGACCTTGGAAACTGTTATTAGGCAGAAAAGAAAACTGATAACATTGAAAATGCGCTGAATGTCGACAACAAACTAGTTAGTGCCTCTCTTCTCACATTTTCTGCCGCTTCTGTTCCCCTTCTTTTAAGGTGTTTGCTTATTTTCTTTAGAGAATGCCTCTTACAAGACATTGTGCTTTTCATTCTATTCGTCCGTTTGAGATATATTTTACAGACATTCAAAAGAAGAACGCTATCTTTTTCTCAAAAGGCTTGTTTTTCTAATATATTTCTAATATTTTTCCTCTAGAATTCACCTAGTATAAGTCTGCAGAGCCACCCAAAGAAGAGTCTTGATGCTAAAATTGTTTGGTTTGTTTTGTTTTACGGGATATCAATCTGAATGGATTATTTAATGGCGACAAGATTTTTATTGATGATAATTTTTTTCCTTCAAAAATTTATTGCTGTAATATTTTTCTTAAAAATGTATTGCTAGTAATATTTTTTCTTCTAAAATGTATTGCTGGTAATTTTTTTTCTTAAAAAATGAATTGCTGATAATAATTTTTTCTTTCAAAACTATATTGCTGGTAATATTTTTCCTTCAAAAGTGCATTGCTGTTAAGATTTTTTCAAAAATCAAATGCTAGTAATAATTTTCTTTAAAAAAATCTATTTCTAGTAATACTTTTTTTCGAAAATGTATTGCTGGTAATATTTTTTTTTCTCAAAAGTGTATTCCTGGCAATATTCATTTAAAAAAATATTGCCTGTAATTTCTTTTTCAAATAAGCATAGCTTGTAATATTTTTTTTCAAAAAATGTAATGCTGGTAATAATTTTTTCTTCAAAAATATACTTTTGACAATACTTCACTTTCAAAAATGTATTGCAGGTAATCTTGTTTTTCAAAAATTTATTGCAGGTTTTACAAAAATTTATTCCTGATATTAAAACCTATTTTTACACTTTCATAAGTTTTCACCCTGGTTTGGGGTTAACTATTTGACCATAGCTGGGATCCTGACAGGGGCTACCCCCCCAGCACAGGGCAAACCTGGAACAGCAGCAATTAAGAGGTGGATCCACGCTTCTCAAAACCTCTTGATCAGATGCCTTGCTGTTGGATGTATTCCATCGTCGTACCCAGGATGCGGATGTAGTATATCGTATTACCCAGATCACGGATATAGTTTATCGTCATACCCAGGACGCGGATATAGTTTATCGTCATACCCTGGTCACGGATGTAGTTCATCGTCATACCCATGACGCGGATGTAGTATATCGTATTACCCAGGTCGCGGATATAGTTTATTGTCATACCCCGGATGCAGATGTAGTTCATCGTCAAACCCAGGACGCGCTGTTAAAATCGTAATGATAAATGAGTTGTTTGGTATGAGGGAAACAGACGAGAGTATAAAATTGAAGATTTTTTTGGATAAAAAATATAGCTAACGATTAATCCTTGATTTACAGGCGTTAGATTTATAGTGTTAACGGAATGATTCACACTAGAAAATATTTCAGAAAATGTTAGTTCTTGCGGGAAAAAAATCTCTTGAAATATTATTCTATATGGAACACAGAGGAAATTACTGATTCAACATTATACAAGTATTATGGCGTGTCCTAACTTAAAAGCTGTGATCTGGTGTTAGTAATGAATAGATGTTATTTGATCATTTGTAATAGAAATAGCGATCGCGTAAAGACAATTTTGCGTCAGTGGACAAATAATTACAGAATATAGAATAAGTCTTCCTCTTTGTAGCAAAGGTTCTAGGATATATATTCATGGTTCTGCGGTTTTAATCACGGAATATCTCCAAATGGCAAGAGAATTGTTCTTCGAGTCCCTGAATAATTCTTTCGAATTCTTTCGACTTTCCCTATTGCACGCTGGTAGCTTTCACTTTTTCATTTTAATTCTTCTCAGAATTTTTAGATATTAGACAAAATTTCTAACCGTAGAGAAATTAATCTCTCTCTACATTCATTTGCGAAAATGTTTGGTTTTGGGATATTATTACTCGTCATGTCTAATGGCTTAATCTTTGTAATGTTACTGACATTCCTCTTATTCAGAATTTCGATTTTTTTACTCAGTCTCTCAATCTGATTTTTTATTCTTTTCCCAGCTAATTCTTATCAACAGTGTAATTTATATAATTTGTTTATTTCTGTGTTGCTTTTCATCTCAGTTTGTTTCTTCCTTAGGTACGATGCGTGTCTGGGCGATTATATATCGTTTCCATTCTTGGCAGACTTGGCAGAAGAACTCTTTCAGCAGGCTTACGTTACTTTCTACGGTATATTGGATTTCCGCCAACGTCACAGAAGTCTTTGTCTTCTGCTATAATCGGCGAAGAATGGAGATGAATTCATACCTTTCCCAAAGAGCGCAAGTGAATATAATGAACTCAACTGGAATTTGATTTTGATTCTCCGTTTTCTTATTCCACGCTAGTATCAATCATATCACACGTACATTCAAGATTACCATGTGAAACTACCATCGTTTTATTTCGTTTTAGAATTGTAAAATATTATACAAAATGCCTAATCTCTTTCTTTATTCATCTGCGAAAATGTTTGGTTTGGGGATTTTAATGCTCACCATGTCTAATGGGTTAATCATTCTGTTACTGATCTCCCGTTTATTCAGACAGTCGATTATTTTTACTCAGTCTCCCAGTCAGATTCTTTACTCTTTTCCCAGCTATTAAGTTGGTGCAAAAATAATATCGGTTTTTGACATATTTTTTAACGTCAAAAACCGACATTATTTTTGCACCAACCTAATAATTCTGATCAACAAATTTCTTTAGCTGTTGACGAGCGCCACAATCCTGTCGTCTTAGCAATTCGGATCACCCAGTAGTATGTGTTGATATTTCTTTTGAGCTGTCTATTTGACAAGAACCTTATATTCAAAAGACTTAATTCTCTTACCAGTGTACTGATTAGGATTAATTTCGTGACTTTCTCCGAGACACGACTTTGGTTAATATTTTAATCTTCCTATTGAAAATTGTGCCACTGGAATTTCTTCTTGGGATAAAGCCGGCATCGATACTTTTTTGCCTTCTCGGAAATACCATGTGAAACTACGATCTTTCCTTTGGTCCGCAACTGTCTGTTCAGGCGCGAAAGCATACGGAAATAAGTATTTAGGTTGTACTAGCTTGATATTTCCCAGCACAACCTAAACCTCAATGTGTCTGCATGTAATAATTGCAAAAGTGCCCTTAAAAAGGATAAGTCTTTGATTGCTGTCGCGAAGAATTACTGTATAGGCTATAACTTGGTTTTCGTGACTACTGGCGGCGTTTAAATAGTGTGTTAAATTAGAATAAGTCTTCTATTCATCTTCTCTTCACTCAGTTTGAAGTGTTACTATTTGTTGATGACGCAGAAGGTTTTGCTTATAAATTCTCTTCCATTTCATTTCTTGACTCGTCTTTAGTAACTTTACCCGAGTCCGTATTGTTTAATACGCATTTTACACTATATTAACATATTTTCTGCTATCACCTTTAAACTTGATCCCTGTCATGTACCTGGAGTTGATGGTATCGCTGCCATAGACGTTAGGAAATGCGCTGCTAAAATGTTTCTAGTTTTCTCTTAACTCCATAAATATCTTGCTGTCTCTTACTTTCCTGATTGTTGGAAATCATTTTCTCTTGTTTCCGTTTTTATCAACTGAAGTGAACCGTCTAACTCTTTGTTATAGTGGAATACGTCTATTCTATAGTTAATAGGTTCTCCTACCTATAATATGTAGGTGTAGTAGGAGTCGCTCAGTGGAGTTGGTCAGTCAGTCGATGTTGGTCGACCGGCTGATCGGTTGAATTCTCCGCCTTCGGGCGGGGGGGAACCCGAAGGAGGCTACGCCGAAGGGCGGATTCTCTTTCGGGGAGGTAAACCGACCCTGAACCCGTTTATACGGGTTAAATCGGCATATTTTGGCCGGGCCCAGGGGCTCGGTGATCCCACGTTAAACCGGCCTTGTGCCACATGATGCCCTTGTGGGTGACTAAATAACGTTGGTCAGTCAGTCGATGTCGGACGACCGTTAGTCGGATACTAAACGTATCAGCGACCACCAATAGATTTCTCTGCGTCATTACCTATGATATCAAGTCCCTAACGTTTTGTACGTTGAACCTATTTTAGGATCGACTTAGTACAAATACAAGCCTCCACTGTGAAACCACTCTACAATACTTGGCGACGAGGTATTCGGATTTATACGGTGGAAGAGAAAAAAATCACTCCATAACACTCTTCTAACTATCTGCCTATTAACCTCATTTTGTCAAAGTACAAAACGTTCGAATCAGTTCTAAAATGAGGGTGTCCTTTCAGATGAGCAATATGGCTTTCGCATCTCTAGAGAAATTGCTACTATATGAACGGTAATTGCTGAAAGATTTCATCATGCTTTAGAAAAGAATGGTGAAGAATAGCTGTTGCTTTGGATATGTCGATGACACTTGAGAGGATCTGGTACGTCGGATTTTTCCCAATTTTAAATTTTATGGTATTCTTTTGCGTATCTTTTTGTCTGATTCTTATCAATTCACAGAAATGAAAGTTGTCTGCAAAGGCCACATTTCTAGATGTATTTACATTGATGTATTTCTCTCCCCTGGGGTTTGTTTTTCATCAACTACCTTCCCGATATCTGTCTATATCTCTTGGATGAGATATTATGATTACTTGCATTAATTACGTTATTCGGACATTTATTCTCATCTTCGTTGCCATATTTATAAAGTTTAAGCCGTTCTACGTTCCGGCCTTCTTCAGGTGCTTGGAATTTCGAACAGAATCCTTTATATATGATAGACAGAAAATACAATAACTTAAAGAATCAGCACTTATGCTAGGCCACAAAAATCTCCTAAGCCGACCAAGGACAGAAATAAATACAATATGGGATGCAGTAATAAAGAATGCTAGAGAAAAGCAATAGATAACAACAAAAATCGCAATATAAGCTCTGGTAAAAAATGCAATAATAAGAATTGCAATATGAGCAATGTTAGGTTTATAAGTTTAAAAATTAATAGATGGTACATGGAAAAATGGCACAGTGGATAAAGAAGATGGTTACATCCGGTAACTAGACCAAAAGTGTTGTGCGGTCAGTACCGGGCCACATCGGTCATGAAACAAAATTGTTGTGTTAAAGGGAAATAAGTGAGATATTCGAAAGAGGCATGGCAAGTTGAAGTAGAACAATCTACACGAGTGGATGAAATAAAGGTTTCGGTTCAAAATTCCAATTACCTGACCAAGCGCCCAGCTCAATGTCGGTTACAATTTGTAAAACTTTCTCTTTTAAGACAGGTAATAACCTATTGTTACCTGTGTCTATAGCTGTTACCCACTTTCCATTACTCTTGATGTGGGGGTGGGTATCTCCTACCCTTTTGTTTGATGAAGATTGGAATGTCAACATTTCCATTATACTATTGTTTTCATTTCGATTTACATGCTCTACACATTTTAGCTGTTGTTGTTGGGGGAAAGTCCTCTCACGTCCAGTGCTGATGGAAGTTTCCTTCCCAACCTTTTATTTGAAGTTGTGTAGAATGTCAGCATCTTCAGTAGGACATTGTTTTCTCATCGAGTTACATTTGTTATCCATTTTAGTGGTTAATATTGTTGAACCGTCATCAAGTGATATTTATTTCAGATATCTTGTACAATTCGTTGTTTGTGATTCGTTAAGAGGAGAATGGTCTACATTTTCACTCATTGATCTGAGAAAGCGTCTGTATAAAGTAGAGGGTTTAGGTATTTCTGAACGGGTTTTCCATACATAACAACCATTTGGAAGTCTTGATTTAACGAATCTAATTAAGAACATTTACCCGACTTTTCAGGTTAATGTTTTCGCTTTGTAGCAACGTGCGGTTTTGAGCGAAACTACCCCTAGTACAGCCCATTTTCTGTTCAACTTCCTTATGCCCTATTTACATTATTCGGTCTGTTGTCTTAGTCTTTGTCGCCATGTTTACCACAGCTTTTCGGCAGTTGTACGCTCCGGCCTTCTTCAGGTGTTTGGAATGTCGAACTGAACCCTTTATTTTGCTCATATATATTCCATTATACTATTGTTTTCATTTCGATTTACATGCTCTACACATTTTAGCTGTTGTTGTTGGGGGAAAGTCCTCTCACGTCCAGTGCTGATGGAAGTTTCCTTCCCAACCTTTTATTTGAAGTTGTGTAGAATGTCAGCATCTTCAGTAGGACATTTTAGAAGGACATCTTCAGTAGGACATTTTAGAACTGATTCGAACGTTTTGTACTTTGACAAAATGAGGTTAATAGGCAGATAGTTAGAAGAGTGTTATGGAGTGATTTTTTTCTCTTCCACCGTATAAATCCGAATACCTCGTCGCCAAACCTAAAATAATGTTTATATAAAATATATATATATATATATATATATATTATCAAAAACACAAAAACGAAAAAGAAAAAACGACATTTTCATCCTGCAACGCTCAGCGTTTGTACTGAATAGCAAAAGTTAACTTTTTCCAAAACCATGGCTATAAACAAGACAAAAGCACGCCTATTAAACAAGAAACAAATATTTGTCAGACCTTACGCTTTTTCCCAAATCAAAGCTGGTCTATTTGTAAATTCGGCAGAACCTAATCGATAACATTATCTACAATGATAGGCGAAGAGCTAATCAAAGGACTCTTGTTGAATCGTATTTAGTATCCCATATTCCCACCGGTTAAACAATGCTAATCATCAGGCGTCAAAACGGTGATTCAGTTCGTAAGCCTAAAATCGGAATCGTTGTGTGAATTTGATGGAATCATAAAATGAAGGTAAACGTCGCCTGACCCAAAATAGTCCAATACAGGAATAACGCACGTAACTTTACTAATTTACGACTCATTTGCATCTTATAAATATCATGGAGCGTAGGAAATATCTTGTTTCAAATATAACATATTGTAAAATGTCATATCTACGGAGTTATGCGTCTTATGCCTCCCGTGAGACAGCGAAGCATTTCAATCCATAAAGAGAACAATTATTAAATGTCGCTCATGGAGTTTACTTCACTGTATCAATCTATTACGGAGAATTTCGGCGGGGTATCAGTAGTGTCTGTGACAGTGAAAAAGAAAAGATCTTCACAGCATCTGACGATTTAATTTAACGCTTTATCTAGAGGTGAGAATAAACATTATTTTAGGTTTGGTTTGGTTTGTTGTGTTTAACCACATATCAACATCAATGGATTATTTAATGCCAACAAAGTTTTTATTGCTGGTAATATTTTGTTTTGTCAAAAATCAATTTCTGGTAATAATTTTTTCCTTCAAAAATGTATTGCTGGTAATATTTTTTCAAAAGTGTATTGTTGGTAATAGTTTTTTTTTTCTTCAAAAATTTATTGCTGATAAAAATGTTTTTTTTTTTTCTACAAAATATTCCTGGTATTAAACCCCATATTTACCACAGTTTTATGGTTAAATATTTGCCCATAGCTGTGACCCTAACAGGTTCTACCACCCCGGGTCAGTTAAGAGGTGCTTCCACGCTCCTCAAAATCTCCTGAATAGAGGCTGCTGTTGGACGTATTTTATTGTCATACCCAGGACGTGGATGTAGTTTATCGTTATACCAAGGACAACATTAATTTAGGGCACTGTTAAAGGATCAAACATATCCTCCTGGTTTAAGACATTATAAAAGGTCTCAAACGGATGCCAGAGTTGCCATTGTCTTTTTTTATGTGCAATGACCCCTCAGTATCTAAACCGATCATGACTCTCCACAAGTTCCCCCCATTAATGTTGACTCTTTTTGTCCCCCTTCTGCTATCGATTCAGAAAAACTGGTTAAATTACTTATTCTTTGTTTCCCCTACCATCACTACATCCTGGGCGGTGTTAAATTTACTGTGTCCTTTTTTTTATTATTATTATTATCCGGCCAAGAAGACTCAACGGTCCCTTTTTTTATTGAAATTATAAGTATATTTGTAGTTGTTAATTTATTAGGTTGGCCAGAAATTCCTGATTCACTTAGGAAACTGAAAGAGAACAAAATTTCACGGAGCAACACTAACATGTATTATTCAAAATAAAATACATCATTCTCGATGATCTTCTGCCTGAGATCAGACAGCATCCAAATCTGTCCCAGATACCAGGCCGGATTTAAATAAAAAAATCTGCAAACAAGCTTCCTTCACTTCATCAAAAGTGTTGGTCGCGGAGGAAGTGCGACATTGCGTCATAGAGAGGAGCATGAGGGAAGAATATTGAATGTGGAAGAATTTCCAAACCGTACATCTGTTTGAACTTCTTAGACAATCTAGCAGCGTGTGACTACGCAATGTCTTGTTAAAGCAAGTCCCGACTTCGATTGACCACAGAACGATACTCCTTCTTTAGTTTGTCGTACAAGGGGTCTAGCAGCTGGTAATACAGTTTAGCTTTGATGGCGCGACTGTGTGGAACAAGCTCGAAATGCAGTACTGCTTGGAAAATTCAGCAGACATAGATCAAGATTTGTTGTTTTATTTCTGATTCCTAAGTGAGTCAGGACTTTCTGGAAAGTATAGTATCTACAACTACTTTCTTAATTACATTCTCAGTCCGTGGCATTGTCGGATTTTGTTTGTTGAACCACGGTACTGCCGCTTTAAATGTCTTTTTTAAACTGTAAGTTTTGCTATATTAAATATTGAATTCCATACCACAGATAGGTTGGCAATTGACCACTAAATCTGTCGAGCATGAGTCATAGGAGCCATCTAAATGTGCATCCTCGTTCCCGAACGGAAATAGTAAAAAAAAAACATATAAAAGCTGAGTGTCGATAGCCCTTTTATTATTTAAACTTCGAAAGAGGAGACAGTTATATGTGGATTCCCTGAAAGAATTTGAATTGGAGACCGTATAAGCGGACACCATTATCCAATCTGAAGATATGTTGATCGGAAAATAAGGTCCAATTTTAACATTTAACTAAATTTTAGAATCAACGTTTATTCCTGAAATTAAAGTGCTTAAACACTGTTTAAATCAGTCAGACTAAGAACTCTGAACATCGAGTTACAGCGTTATTTGTGCTGTATGGATAGAGAAGGCGATTATCTCCCTTGAAGATAAGTCAAGTAGGTTATGCGTCTGACGCTTCTAGCGTCTCTCCCATAGAGTGAACATAGCGCCAGTCAAGTTCAGCTGATTTATTGTAGCTAAACTTTAAGGTTGCTTAATTGTGGACCTGGAAGAGGCTAAATCTTCCTCCCCTACAGCCTACAAGTACATTGTGCCGATTCTCCTTGGCAATATATCTTTCCTCAGATACAGAAAGAAACTTCAGCTCGCCGTCCTCAATTTGCGAAAAACCAAGACATTGTTTCTTGTTCTTGGAATATGTCCTCACTTAGGAAATAGATGGATCCGTCTCCTTTGAAGCTAGAGTTTTAAAACTGGCTTCTCCAGATAGACTAGTATCTCTATATTATATATAAAACCCGTCCTTTTGTTTCTGCTTACCTGCTTCTTTGCTGTGTAGCTATGTGAGATATATTATTCTCAGCGTCCAAAACTAAGGGACAAAATTTTGAAACCTAATATTTGTTAGAAATAACAACTTTGAAAAACTGAAATTTTGACAACTGGTAGTCGTTATCATCCATAATAACATATTAAAATTTGAATCATTTGCAAAGGATAGAAAAAGAATTATAACAATTATTTATTTATTTTCAAATTTGGAACGTCCAAAAGTAAGGGACAAAATTGAGAAAAACAATGTAAACGGCAAAAAAACAGTAAAAATACATGTACAATCAATATTTAGTAAATGAGCCCTTGCTCTCAATGACAGCTGCACATCTTCGAGTACAAGAACGAATCAGTTCTTGACAATCCTCGATACTAATTTTAGACCATTCTTCTTGAAGCTTCCCCCACAAATCCTCCGTGTTAGTGGGATTCCTTTCCATAACTTTCACTCCTAAGGTCTTCCAATCCATAATTTCCAAATCTTGCTCGCTAAGGTAACTCATTACCAACTTTGCCTTGTGACATGGGGCATTATCTTGCATAAAGGTAGCCCTATCGAAACCTGAATTCTGCATGATTGGCACAACATGATCTTGAACAATGTTTTTATAGATCTGCGCGTTTACACGAGTTTGTAACCGGACAAGAGGCGTTGTACCTTGGCTAGAAAACATTCCAAATACCATGACGCTTCCGCCCCAAAACTTGACAGTTTTCTTAGTACACTTTGCACTTAATCTTTCACCAATACGTCTCTTTACATTGTTTTTTCCATCATTTCCAAATAAATTAAACTTGCTTTCATCACTGAAAAATACTTTTGCCCAATTTTCATATGTTCAAATTACATACCTGTTTGCAAACTCTAATCTCTTCTTATTCTTCGAACTAACAAGTGGTTTCTTCCCTAGGGTTCCATTAAACAGCCCTATTTCTTGCAGTCGTCTAGAAACAGTCTGTCTTGACACATTAACACATGAGGTACTATTCATAACCCTTTTAATTTCTGTGCAAGACTTAAAACGGTCCTTTAATGACATACGCTGCATTATTCGATCTTCTCTTGCCGAAGTTTTGCGGGGTCTCCCGGTTTTAAAAGCACTATTTTGCCAGTATCATTGTAGGATTTAACAACCCTGCCTACAACACTCTTGGAACGTTTCTCTGAAATCTCTCTAATGGTGTGCTTTTCCTTGTGTAGCTTCACAATAGCTTGTCTCACAGAGTAATCCAGTTTTTGGCGTTTCGCCATGGTGCCGGCTGATGCAACATTTACAAATGACTAAGTAAGACTTATTCTTTATAGAAAATTTGAATATAGCATACTGTTTACATTGTTTTTCTCAATTTTGTCCCTTACTTTTGGACGATCCTATTTTGAAAATAAATAAATAATTGTTATAATTCTTTTTCTATTCTTTTCAAATAATTCAAATTTTAGTATGATATCATGGATGATAACGACTACCAGTTATCAAAATTTCAGCTTTTCACAGTTGTTATTTCTAAGAAATATTAGGTTTTAAAATTTTTTCCCTTAGTTTTGGACGCTACTGTATATATATATATATATATATATATATATATATATATATATATATATATATATATATATATATGTGTGTGTGTATGTATGTACGTGTGTGTGTTTGTGTGTGTAGTTTGTGTGTGTGTGTGTGTGTGTTAGTAGTATAAAAGTCACTCTCATAACAAATGATGTTTGTTGTTCATTTTCACATCAGCCATTACGTTCCGTGCGTGAAATGTTGGTTTTATTAAATCAAGAATATAAGCATTGCCTTAAAGGGTGGAATACAAATGAAAGAATAAATCTTTCTCCCTCTAGATCTCTCCATTTTCAATGCCTTTAAAGATAAAATCTAAATGTTTGGACACCAAGAAATCTTTGAATGCAGTTTCTGCATTTTTTTTATGTAATGTCATTTTGGCTTAAATATTTGCCTACATTCTTGAAGAATGGTAGTCAAAAAGACGTGAAAATCTGGGGAATATTGTACATGTTGTAATGTCTTGTAACCAAAGTCGGTTAGCTACTGCAATATCACCCTGGAAACATGTGATCAAACATTCACACGAAGCAGAATTGGGCCTCGTTGAAAAACCAGTACCGGTCCAATTCTGGTTAAATGAGTGTGCATTTCATCCAGTTACTGACAGTAAACTTCGGTGGTAATGCTTTAGCTAGATTTACAGTTAATTGTAATAAAACCAATGCCGGAACACAAGACTCTTACTATAATATTCTGTTGGTGCAATTACCGTTTTGAAAAGTCCTGAGTCTTTCGTCATGATCAAACAACTGTGCAAATCTTTCACGATTTTTTGAAATGATCCATTATATCACAAGTCCCTATTAGAGTTGGCAGCAATTTGAGAATCCTCATGGTCTTGCTCTAACTCATGCAAAGAAAGGTAAATTCATCTCCTATTTTTTCATGCTCGAAATGAGGAATACATAATGTTTTCGTGTAAATTCTGAAAAGGTAGATTAAAAAATATAGAAAAAAGTTATTAGGTTGGTGCAAAAATAATGACGTAACAATGTCTTTTTTGACGTATTTTTTAACGTCAAAAAACGGCATTATTACGTCATTATTTTTGCACCAACCTAATACTTTAATAATTAGGAAAGAGTAATTATTTTTTGTACAACTATTATAATAATATATTAGAAATGATATTCTAAAATTGACATTTTTTTCCGAACAGCCTAATCTTTCTTGATGATCACCACCTGCAAGATTATGTACTGCTATAATCGAAATCAGTTATCACATGTATTTTGTGCAGATATAGACTTACCTAACTCGATGTAATTTCCGTATATTTCACTTTGTATATTTGTACTCCAAAGTTAATTAATAATAATATTAATTATATGAAAAATCGATTTAAGAAACGCGATAATTCTGTGAAGAATGCTAGAGATTTAAAGATAGCTTTCCTTATAAGAATGATCAAATCTAATCTTAGGAAATGTCTAAGTGAGCCTTCTTTAATAGGAGTAGATAGGTTCACCTATGGCCCGGTTTACTGTCTTCCCGGTATTTGAACAGATGTAGATTTTTATCACTTGTTCGAAAGTTCATATCAAGGTATCCGCTTAAACTCTGAAATTATACTATTATTTATTCCACTCAATATGAGTAGATAGGTCCGCTTCCCCGGATAATACTCCTCTCATTACTCGAACAGGAGCTGAGTTTTATCCCTTGTTTCCTGTTTAAAATTGATTTTTCCGTTCCTTCGAAAGTTTTCTCATTGCCTTTCGCATCTAGTAGCCCCTTGTGTCTTAGTGGCTTTATCGTCTTGCTTCCTGTTTAAAATTGTTTTTTCCGTTCCTTCGAAAGTTTTCTCATTGTCTTTCGCATCTAGTAGCCCCTTGTGTCTTAGTGGCTTTATCGCCTTGCTTGGGGGTGAATTGATGAAAGAAAAAGGTTTTCAGCTATTTCACTGTAATTTTCTGACTGTTAACAAGAAAACTCTGTATAGTTTGATAGTGACAAACGATAATACTTGACTCTAATAGAAGTTGAGTCTTACTGAGCAAGTGTAGAATTTGTTAATAGCAACAGACAGTACTCGAATCTGACTGACAGAGCTGTTTTATGGCCAAGTTGGTGGGTCATTTATATAACAACCTGGAAGATTCCATTCTGATACCCAGGCAAGCATATTCTGCGAGTACTGATGGGCTGCTGATTCCAGTGTGGTTACTGTGCTCAATAAATACCGTCAATCTCTGGGAAATGTATTAAGTTACAACAAACTTTACTTTTGTCTGCCAACTGGACGCTAGTTGAGAACATTCTCCTTAAATTTATGGAATTAAGGCATAAAATAATTCCAATATTTATTTAGATTTTTTATTTCAAAGTTGAAAATAACATCCGGAAAAAAGAAAGGTTTTGTAGCTCAGATTTTCAAGAATTTATAACAATTTCGTGAGATTTTCAATTTTATTTACAGTGTAAAAATCTCTCAAAATTGTTATAAATTCTCTGAGAAAACCGTTTTTATTTTACATCAGCATGACTCTATGTTAACATCCATGTAAGTGACTCACTACGCCCTTCTAGGTTCTTCGGTTGACATGAAGTGGAATTATTATATTGAATCTGTTGCTAATTCTGCAGCTAGGAATGTTGAATAACTGTGTCAGACTTAACGATTTTTCTCGTCAGAATATGCCTTACTTATTTACAAGTAAACCATTCGTCCTTGCTTTGAATATTGCTCTCGCAGTTTCTGCTATATATTTATTGATACGTCATAAAATCAAAAGAAAATATCTGCAATTTTATTGTTCTTGACCTGGCTTATCGGCTTCAGTCACGTTCTCATGTCCGTAACGTAGTTTCTCTGTCCCTTTTCTTCAAATACTCTCAATTGGTAATTGTTCTGTAGAGCTTTCGCTATGATTTTGAATTTAAGCGCAGTACAAGATTTACAGTTGAAATTGTTATATGTAACCGTAAGTTCTATGCTAACAGTTTCTTCTATCGAACTTCTTGCTTGTGGGATTATCACCCGGCTGCTTACTTCCCAGTTAACGTTGATCTTGAAAATTTAAATGCAATGTCAATCGTTATCTTGTGTTTTCTTAATTCTTATTCTTATATTGTCTTCTCTTCTTAATAGTATAGTTCCTTTCTCATATTTTCCAACACTCAGTGGCCTCTTGCGCTTTTGTGTATCTTTTTTTTTTTTTTTTTTCTGGTGAAAAATTGAAAAATAATAGGACGAAATCGAAAAACTAGTCGACTCTTTCTTTTATCTAATTTTATTTTTAACATGTCTTCTCTCTATTCTATCTTTGTATTTTATTTAAGAAAAGCCGAGATGTTTAA
Organism: Acanthosepion lycidas; assembly: GCA_963932145.1. NCBI lineage: Eukaryota > Metazoa > Mollusca > Cephalopoda > Sepiida > Sepiidae > Acanthosepion > Acanthosepion lycidas. Next base: position 97,996,767 of record OZ010586.1, on the reverse strand, counting down.
ATCACCACCGACGCACTGTATTTGTAAGATTCTGTAAAGCTTCAATAAGAATTGAAATAAAATATATTTTCTTAAAATCGGTCTTTTTACGTCGTTTTCCATTAAAAAAAAAATTACGCCTGATCATCATGATGTCATTCATCGAAGCTGATGTTATGAATGATTGTTTCCACAGTAACTTTATGCAAATTTCTTTAAATTTTATAAAAAAGATTTTAATTCCCTTCAAAATTATACCACCTCACATTTAGCGTTGATGCAAGTCCTTCTGTTACAACTACACATATAATTTGTTGCGTTTATTTTTTATACTGTAGACTAAGAGTTTATTCGTCAAATTAACAAGGATTTCCAATTCCGAACGGTTCCCAACCCAGGTATTGAACTCATAATTAATATATCACTAAATTCACAAGCGACAGCCTTTATACGCTAGAAAAGTGGTTCCCAAACAGATTAAAAAATTCACAAGCCAATAATAAATATGATTTCAAAACTTAAAATCTTTTCACAGATTACTTGTAATTCCATGGATGAATCCCAGTATAAATAGTTATAAATAATTATTGACAGGTTTTATCATTGTCATATTTTTGTATTATATCAAGTATTAAAAATATAATGATTAATATCCGCGAATTGGAGAGCCTTATCCATAATATTCTGACTTCGAATTCGCGGTTATCTCCCTTTAACGCACTCTACCTTTTATTTTTCATTTGTTTTGTTTTTTTAATGTACTTTTATCACGTAAAATTTGGTGAGGCGCTAGAAAATGTTCATTCCGAAAATGAGGCCCAGAAAAAGAAAATTTGGGAACTAGTGCACTAGACCAATATCACTACTAGACATTGACTATCAGTGTGTTCTTGCACTCACTGGAAACCGGCGAGTTATAACAGAACACTAAATAAAATAAGAACTATATAATATCGCTAGACATGAGCAATGTAACGAGAACAGTCTATCCATAAAGGGTTCGGTTAAGAATCCACTGTAGATTACATAGATCGATATTCATCTGAGAGAGGCCGGAGGTGGGCGGGCACGATCGCTAAAATATTGTGATGACAACAACATAGTTGAGGACAATAGGCATAATATAATGTAAATTTTGTAAGTTGATATGATAAAAAGTAACGCAGAAATATAATGTAAATTAAAGTTTTATTTAACATTCTGCATATTAAATTCAAACCATTAAGAGTGAAAACAAAACTTTCTTTATTGTATATAATTCAATTAAATTAATTATTTCATATTTATTACTGCAAGGAAAAATTATTTCTAAATATAGCAATATGTTTCTTTTCAACAGCATTAATTTACAAATATTCATTCATTAAAAAGATATTATTAATTTCTAATGACAATTACTAACGTAAGAAATCTTTCGTTAGAATGAAATGGTTTCCGTGGAGTGATACTAATAATAAATGTATAAGCTCTAGTCCATTGACTACATTCGTTTTTTTTTCTCGACAAAGGATTGTGTACAAATATTAAGACTTAGAAGAATTGAATGAATAGACTTTTTGATAACGACAAAATGTATATTTTTTACGAAATTTAAAATTATTTTTCTTCAACATATCCTTTCATATTGAAGGATTTATTTGGTTAAAGTATAATAATAATAATAATAATAATAATAATAATAATAATAATAATAATAGCCCCCACTGAATATATAACTCGGCATGGTATAGTGGGATAATATCTGCATTGCAAAATATGCAACTTTTACGGAAAGGAAACAGCAAGATATTGGCATGAACCCCACCCAGACTCGGTTACAGAAATAGGACCTGTAACAGTTACATAGGACTTTACAATACACACAGATAGAACAATCAAATCTAACCGTCTAGACACCGTGTTCATTGGCATGGCACTCTCTACAGAATCTAATCTGTCTTTGAAGATATTTAAAATATATCAAAGTATATAGACCTCAGAAATGTGGCACATGAGGATATCAACAATTTCAGTAGTAGTTGGAGCCCTCAGTTCGATTATAAAATGTTCATATAGACTCCACGGTAGCTAAAATTGTACTCACAAGAATAGCTTACACCTTTCGCAGGGTTTTATGTAAAATTTGTGTGATCTTCGTTTTTTTTTTCTTTTTTTTTACAATACTCAGTAGACAATGCCATTATGCCATTTCTGACCATATGTCCTTGTTGGGACCCACAAAGAATTTAGTGTAGACCAGAAATCAAAGGAAATAAATGCCATAAAACCTTTGACAGTGTGCCACACTCTTGGATCCTTAAAACTCTGGAAATGTATAAAGTCTCCTCCGTGATAGTAAATTTCCTTAAACACAGCATGGAAAAGTGGATAACTACATTATTTCTAAATCACAAAGGAAGCACTGCCGCATCCAACCATATGGATTTCTAAGGAAGAACTTTCAAGGAGACTCCCTGTCACCCCTTCAGTTTTGTCTGTCCTTAATCCCCCTTAAGCATGAACTAAACAATAATAACTATGGATACAGACTAAACAAGGAAGTATTCAATAACCTACCTTACATAGATGATCTGAAACTCATTGCCAGATGAGTTGAATGGTCTCCTCAATAATGTAAAATGTTTCAGTGACGACATAGGTATGGATTTCGAAATGTGTAAAAGTAACATTCAAGCTAGGGAGAATACAGAAACGCGCTCAATAGATTCAAAAATAGAATATCAGCCATAAACACCTTAGGTGCAATACAATTTCAATATCCTTAACTGGAACACTAATGACATAAAACGACTGGGCGCCAAAACGAGAAATCTTCTCATCTGCCACCGCATGCATTATCTCAAGGCTGGTGTTGATCGTCTGTATGTGCCCAGATCCGAAGGAGGCAGAGGATTAGTTCAACTAGAAAATGTCATAGAAACTACAACAATCAGCATTCAAAGATATCTGAAAACTACAGAAGACTGGATGATGATCTGCGTCAAAGAACATGAAAGAATTGAGAAATCTTTTTCAGTGATAAAGAAGCTAACAATTACAAAATGGAGTTTCAAATTGATGGAGAAATCCAAGTAAAGCATAATATGTCGATTGTAGCCGCAAAATACTTTTAAAAAAAGCAAAGGCATTTGCAGACGACGAGATACAGAATCAATCAGATACAGAAACAATGGCAAGATGAACCTTTCACGGTGAATACTCTGCTCGTACAAAACAAACTGATGTAGACAAACAGACCCATCAGTTGCTTCATAGTGCAAAGTTAATAGCTGAGTATGAAGGTTTTATTTTTGCTTCACAGAGGCCATGCTTGCTAACTAGAAATTACCAAGCATCGAGTCCCGGTAGCCTATAACTTAAAGAAATACAAAATATTGTACTGAAAAGTGCATATCACACATTACGCAGACCTTTCTTTAAGTAAGATATGTGATCTCATGTTTGTTTTTTGATTTTTTGGCTTTTTTTTGTGGGTGTGGTTTACAAAAATATGTATATAACGGAAATGAATGGAAATAATAATAATAATAATAATTGTTCTCACGAGTACGGCCCACGCCTTACGAAGGACATTATCTATCTATCTATCTATCTATCTATCTATATACATATATATATATATATATATATATATATATATATATATATATATATATATATATATATAAATTTGTCAGTGGAAAATGTCATGATGCCATTTTTAAACTTATGTCTCTGGGCGGGACCCGGAATGAAATGTGTACACACCAGAAATCAAAGGAAATAATAATAATAATAATAATAACTTATAAGACGAGGAATATATACTTTTTATATTAGAGTGAATATATTTGAGAGATTCTTGTAATGTCTTCCGTCTTTAATTAGTTTTCTTGCAAGAAGCTCGATGGTTTAAGGATTATAAAAACACATTTTTAATAAAATGACATTCGAAATGCTAATATTTTGTCATTTTCAGTCATTTGGCTAATTATTGGCTTCAGCTAATCAACGCAAGTTTTCACTGCTCTGGGAGCTTTAATTAGACAGATATGAAGCTGAAATCTGTGTGATATTTTCTCCTGAACAGCTTGGAGAAGAAAACTGTCAGTTAATTTTACCCAGGAATATTTCACTTGATTGTTCGTGATGCCTAGAGGATGCCACACATTTTTTTTTTTTTTTTTTTTTTTTTTTTGACAAATAACGGATCTAACGTTTTATTTTGAGTAAATAATAAGGTTTTTCAGTCTGTGTAGCATAGCTTAGCTATTCTTTATTTCTTGTGTGCGAATCACCTTTTCAATATGTGGCCGAATTTATTAGAGCGCTAGGCTTCTGACAAGGAGTTACTGGTTCGAATCCCACTATAGCCGATTTATTTGGGTGGTGGTTACTTGATAAAATTAGATCAGAAATAAAATCATAGCGTGTATCACATTTAGTGAAACGCCTGAAAATCATTCAACGGGTTTTGACCCCAAGGGTTCTGCATGAGATCCGGTTGACGCAGCCTGCTTGTAAATTGCCGATGGTTAAACTCTGTTTTCAAACGATTGCGAGTGAAACTTCTTTTAGCATTATATGACCCAGAAATGGTTGATATGCTGCTAAACAAAGAATTTCAATAATTAATGCAGGGTGCAACAGGAATACATCCCACGAAATGATATGAGACAGATGAAGACGACATTGTCACTAATGCATTACATTTATGTGGGAGGTATTTCTTCTGCACCCTATAATTCTGTATGATTTCCTACCTGTGAAAACTATCTTACTGACGCCCTTGCTAAACGTAAATATGCAAAGAAAATACAATAATTACAATTACACACACACACACACACTCTGGCATACCACTTCAAAATGATACAGTAGACAGTTTGAAAAATCTTGCGAATTTTAAAATTAAAATTCGTAAGCAAAAATGGTAATTAACTCTAAGGTATCTTAATTACAATTTTAAAGCATATATATATATATATATATATATATATATATATATATATATATATATATATATATATATATATATATAAGAAGGAAATTACTGGAAAGTAATTGAAACTCACCTGAAGCGAGCTGAATGTGTAATGCTCCTCATGCCAATGACACTTCCACCGAGCTTCACTACGGCATATGACTTCACTGAATTTGATGTGTTCCTCTCGAATTTTAAACTGGGATCATCAGGAGATAATGTGCACCGTTTCGGGGCCTTCCTCTCAACGGTTTCATTTGCACACCGGCCCCCCTCACTGATGTAAGGCCCCATTATAACGATATACAAATGTTGTAGATAAACTAGTTCAAATGTGTAACGGCGAAATTAAATTTTATATATATATATATATATATATTACACAGTTTTCAATGTAATGTAGCAGAATCATAAATTATACTATGCTGTCTTTGAGATACTAAATTTGTATATATATATATATATATATATATATATATATATATATGTTGTGTATGTATATATATATATATATATATATATATATATATATATATATATATATTACAACTCTAGGTATATATCAGTAAACAAATTGCCTTTGTTATATATTGAACATGGTATACTATTATATATATATATATATATATATATATATATATATATATATATATATATATAAAAGTGAACATAGAAATCAACACTTAGATGCGGCAGTCTGTTTCATGCTATAAGCAATCGTCAGGCCTGACGATTGCATATAGCATGAAACAGACTGTCGCCTTTAAGTGTTGATTTCTATGTTCACTTTTATATTTACACGCGCTGTATCTCTGATATTGAGCACTTTATCCCATAGCGCACCTTAAGACTATATTTCTTCATATATATATATATATATATATATATATATATATATATATATATATATATATATATAGATAGATAGATAGATAGATATAACTAAAATTTGTAAAAATTCCAATAGGAATGAAGTTTTTTGTTATTATATATTTCAGTTTCTTCAGGTAATACTAGTAAATAAAAGGGGATACAGTTGCCAATTGGATGGATACATTTTACTAGTTGAATTTAAAACTTCTTTTTCTCAATACACGCACAGGTACACACACCCACATATATATATATATATATATATATATATATATATATATATATATATATATATAAGCGAGAGATAGTGTATTCAAGTAGCAATCCTTCTTTTATGCAATTTTCACTGAATATGACAGATAATTTTAATTTTTTTTTTATATAATTTCAGGTAATCTTAAAATATTGTTTTTTTTTTTGAATAGATAGATCTTTTCGTAGATCACTATCAAGCTGTTCCTTCAATAGTGAGGTCGATTATGATCGAGTTCTTAACTCCTGTGATAGATTAAATCTTACTTTAACATGTATCTTCCTCACTTAGCTGTGCGCAAACATTATCTTGCATATCTTTCAGAATATTCACTCTCTATTTCCCCATTAGCTTTTTCTTTTGGGGAACATCGTCCTCCACAACGTTCTCTATTGTGTTGCTTTTGTTACGACCCGTTTCTATCTTTGTGTTATTTATTCCGACAGCAAATTTCGCAAAATTCTCATTCACTGTTCCCTGCCATTATTAATTTATTTTCGTAATCTGTGTCCCAAATAATTCAACTATCTCTTTATCATTGTAAGCAATTGTTTCTGCAATTAATAATTTGTCATAAAAATGTATCTTTCCCTGATTAATCTTGGCCATATTATCAATATTATTGTACTGTTCTAGTTTGAAATGTGATGTGCACGCTGAAGACGGCATGATATATATATTGATTAATTTATGAAAAAATCTGAAATGTAATTAAATCGAATGAAAATTTGATATTAATAGTAGAAAAAAATCTACCTCGAAAATCATGTATCGAATGATGCATGAGCGTCAAATTGTTTATCACGTCTGGCACTTAAGTGACTGGCTCACTAGGTGTATATATATATATATATATATATATATATATATATATATATATATATAAGGAAGCAAGAATTTCTTACAGATTTGGTTTGGATTCAGATTTTTTCTTTTAGTCTCGTAGATTGGTTGCCAGCTGAAAGCAAGAGAGCCTTGTGAACCCTACTATTTACATAATGCTGCATGAGAGTGATAGGTTCATGCCTTTTCTTAGGTATCACCTTCCGTAAAATCAACCATGGTAGAGAAAGGAACGCCCTAATTACTCGGGCACAAGTTCATATACCAACCTAAGTACCTTAATTATCTAATTACCTACATACATTCATACATAGACGTCTATATTTAACATAAAATCATTCATCTGGGTAAGCCATAGAAAGACGTCTCACTTGCCCAATCTGACTTGCCCATATAGCCAGAAGCGGTAGAGAGATGGATTCATTTATTTTTCTAAAGTCGTTTGTACGAAATGAACGAAATAGGCCCAACCCAAATTTGATCTAGGCTCGCTAGTTTCAATTTCGGCGTCAATAACTACACCACTAACTACACAAAATCAATTTTAAAATATAGGCGTTTCATGACAGACAGATAATTACCAAGAGTTCAATATCATTAATGTTTTTACATGTCATTATCCTTTTAAGAGATGAAATTGCAAAGTTTATTTAAACTTTCTGCCTACAGTTTTTGCCCAGAACAAAACGCAGACGGAGAAGAATATTACATTTTTTGTTCTATCTAAATGCATATCACATTAACCCCCAAAATATCCTGTGGCGTTGGCTATTACAGACTGTCTCGAGAAACAAAAGATTGTTTTCTTTGGAGAAAAATGCAAAAACAATATGACAAGGAGAGTAATAACAAATTGTTCAGACTTACATTGGCGAAAACAATATTTACCCACTCTCCGAAATAGCTCGATTTATCATCTCATACGTATTATTTACACATCTTTTTCTTCTATATGCCGCGTCCCCTCAGGATGTTGGTGATCATGGTTCTTAACAATTCTCTTGTAGCTCTTAATAAATATCGCCGTTTTCTTACGATTCCTTAAAATTTTTCTGACATCTATCAAGCTCATTACCTCGTGATGCATACTTTTCCTCTATCTCTCCTGCCCTAAATCTGTCTTGGGAATGTCAGATTTCCATGTTTCCTATTCTTATTATGGAATCTAGATATTTCACCTGCCGCTTCTTAGTGTTAAGTATAAGTATACTTCGTTTTGCTCGCATGTGCTGCCCATAGTATTCTTAGCATTCTTCTGTAGAATCACATTTCTGTTGCTTCAAGTCTCTTCTTCATCTATGAGGAGAATGTCCAGCATTCACTGCCATAACAGGAAGACTGTTATAACGTAACGGTTCAGTGATCTTTTCTTTGTTTCTAACGAAATGTTTCTGTTTCTTAATATTTTGCTTAGCTTTTGGAAGGCAACTTTCGCTATCCAACTACGCCTTCGGAATTCACTGCCACACTTCCCGCCCTCTATTAAAACACTTCCCAGTTATTTAAATTGTTGTTCTTGTATCGCCAATTTGTGATTTGCATGTTGGTCTGTTTATTTTGAAAACAAGCATACACCCCGTCTTCCTGAAATTGAGGTTTACTCTTTTCTTCTTCTTTCTTTTTTTTTCTTTTTGCTTTCATTCAATACTTTACGTAAGAGTTCTTAGATTTTTTCTTCTGTAGCTGCTATCATCACTGTGGGATCAACTAGAGGTTAAAAACTAAAACATCCTTTCTTGCATTGTATATTTTTCCATTTGTTAGAAACCATACACAAACTAATGTTCACTATTTATTCATTCTACCCTGAGTAAGGCGATAATGCCACTGAAACGCAAGGGTTTACTGAAAGTTAAAACGAATGAGAAGACTTTAGTGAGCATGATAAAAGTACAGGAGTCAGGAAGGCAGAAGATAGGAATTGGCGTTGCATTTACATCTTTGAACATTGTACAAGGCAGGGAAGCAATAAACCGTAAGAGAGTTCTATTTGAACCGTTAAGCAAGTTTCTACTATAAACCATGCACATTATGCCAACAACGACTGTGACACTTTGCTAAGCCGATAAGTCTCAAAGTGCAATACGCCAGAGAGATAAATTTATATCTCACATTGTGACAACCAGTCTGACCTTATCCCAAACTAAACTAATCTTAGTAACTAGCTATCAGTACACAATCGGACTAAGCTCAAATAGTATCAAGGAGGATATATCGAATAAACATATTTGAATTCGGTAGGTAAAAGACTCAGATATGTTTAAAACTTCCTACTAATCTTTTTGTTTTCTGGTCTCTAGTCATCTGTTTGGGAGAATAAAGTGATTAGTATATTTCTCAGTTTGGAAAAGCAGTACAAAATAATACCTTATTTATCGGCGTACAAAGTTGTTTTTTGATTTTTGTTTTTTTAAGCGTTTCACCCCACTGCAAGGGGTTACACAAAATTTGGAGCAAGATCAGATAAGAGTGATAGAAGAAAGAATGAGGAGAAGGGTAGTGGATAGATCAAGGCAACTGGAGATGTCGATTGACATTACATTTGAATAGCTGGAGATTATAGCTCTCATGGAAACTGGAATAGGGGAGGGAGTTCCACAGGCTAGATGTGCGAGACATGAAGCTATTGGAGTAGAAGAGACGGCTACATTTAGGAGTTTCGACAGTGAAAGGGTGAGGGCGGGATGCCAGCCTCGTAGGGCGCTTGAACTCATGAAGTCTGGGAACCAGCGAATGCAGCTCCTCGGAGCAATTGCCATGAAAGTATTTGTAAAACAGACAGAGAGGCGACGGAGCGTATGTGAGAAAGTGACTGTAGACGAGATGCCAGAGCAGGGCCAATTATATTGCATGTCCGCCTTTGGAGCCTATCAAGAACCCCGAGGCAAACAGAAGGGGCTCCAGACCATATATGGCAGCAATACTCCATGACCTTTTAATCTTAACCAAGCAACAAATACGCGTCTGTTTTATACTCCGGGTATAAAATGTGCGCATGAAATCCTGTGGTTTATGCTGAATTGTTAGCATGGATGATTTTTGACGATAGGCTAACCCCTGTGGCACCACATTTCTTCGATGATGTTGAACAAAAACACAACTGGACGTTCGCCTCAACAGACCGTTTAAAGACCGCATTTGAGAAATGTGGAACGAGTAGATGGTGATCGAGAGAAGTCATTCAGGCTACCGTAGCAGCCTACCAAAAGCACAGCTTACATTCATGAGGTATTATAGATCATGCTAATTAATTGTAAATATTTACCCACCGTTTATTTTCATTATTATTTGAGTGAAAAGTATATATTTAATTAATCCAATACAAATCATTTTTAAAATACGATTGGAAGGGGCCATCTTTTACAGCGAATAGCTCTCTAACCTACTTTTTAACATAGAAATTTTTCGTCATCTTATACGCCGTGGCACTGTACGCGAGCATATATGGTATGCATTTAAGAGAGAGAAAATTATTTTTCATAAGAAAATGCATGCATCCAAGGGATTTTAATGGCTTAAAATTGCAAAGATTCCATATTTTTAAGGGACTCCCTGCTGCGTTTTATTTTGCTTGGTAGTTCTGAATGTTAATAGGTGGTATCATGCATAGCAGACGGATGTACAACTTCTTTTCCACATATGACGTAAACCTCATACAAATTTAACGCTGTTTCCATAGAAAATGTTCTGAAGAGCTATATTCCTTAGTTCCACCATGTGATAGGTTGCAATCACCCTAACTGCCTTCGTATTAAATTAGTAATGAGAATGTCCCAAGAACACTAACTTTTTGAAATAGACTCACGACAGAATTCTTCACTGACCTCTATCTTTTCAAGATTAGGTTCAGTTTGATGCTGATCAAAATCCCGAATCTTAAAAAGTACAAAGCCAGAAGATGTCATAGTCTATGGGAAAATTAATTAGGCAAAGCTGTTGTCTCTTTTTTATCGCATTATTTGAGAGTTTCAAAAAGAGCAGTAGCACGTAGAAAACAAATGTGAACGAATTATCCGTGGATTTTCTTGCCCCCAAGATTGTGATGAAAGGCTTAAAAATATAGTTAACGATGGGGAAAACTGACCAGATCTTATGGTTAATCTTAGCGCTCTTGCTCATAATCTTTCATTATAAATTATTCATATATTTTGGTTTTATATTTGTTTATGCATTTGAATGTTTCAAATGTATAAACACTATTTAAACGCTATTTTGTAAATGTTTAAAAAATAAAGGTATTTCCAAAAATTGTTTTTTTTTTTCAATTTCTCCAAAAGACTATTTTTCGGGATTCTGATCTTACAGGATTTTGATACATATTTCAGAATTTCGACATCCGTGATTTTAAGATTGGGGATTATAACCTAAATCCCGGCTTAGTCTAGGGTCTACCCTACATACCTTCATAATCTGATCTTTTTCAAAAAATGTCCTCAGGCTCCAATTCTCTAGCGTGTGGGGTTATTTGGCCTTATATTAGGTACATAATATTAAATATTTTTTGTTTTTTTGTTTAAAATTCTTATAAAATATTTTACGTTCCCTTCTCTCAAATTTCTCCCCATCCACGCCCATACTACATACATACCACTCACAATTAAGCGTGGGTGTGCACGCACGCGTGGGTGTGCACGCACGCGTGGGTGTGCACGCACGCGTGGGTGTGCGGGTATACACTGGAAAGATGTATCTTTGGAAATGAATGTGGTTTTCTAAACAGATGGAGCCTGCGGTCATATTACGTTGAAACAGTGGTTCTCATCAGTCAACAAAGTTAAGCAACGTCACTAAAATGGGTGACTGTTCGGGAATACCAGATGTTGTCGCTTTGGATGTGCGAGTGGTGTAATGGATAATGGCGTAGAATTGTTAATTGGAGAGGGGAGTTTTAATTCAGGTTGGGTTCGTTATATTCACTGACGCGCAAATATGGGTTAATTAGTAAGACTTGCATGACTAAAACTTTATTATCTAAAAGAAAAAAATCTGGCTTTAAATAACTTGATAAGTCGTAAAAACAAATCAATAAGTCAAATCAGTTACGGAGAACTAAGGAACTGAACACAAATGATTGTGTAATTGACACATGAATGAATTCTCACCACAAAAAGAAGCGAAGTTAGAAGGAAAAACTGAGTAAAGGAAACACAACGAAGAGTTAAAAATAATTTAAAAAAAAAAAAGTTCAAATCTGAATGTCCAAATAGTTTTGTTTTTTTTCATTACCGGCTTTTTTCATATGTAGACAGGTTATTTTCACGATTTACATATTCACTAGGTTTTAACCATTGTAACCTCCGGCCTTCTTCAGGTGATAAACGTTGAAATTTCGAACCGAATCATTTATTTAGTCAACCGGTGGAGATTGTTCTAATTCCACGTGCCATGCCTTTTTTCATACCATACTTTTCAATAATTCCCTTCAGTATCTCAGCTATGGTTTTACCAGGTAGTGAACACAAAATTCTTTGGGTCAAGTCACTTTTTGGATTACATTGACCAACACTTGTAACCACTGGCACATGTTAGTGATTATTTTGGGGGGACTTATAAACCTAATGTCTCTATAATTATTTTTTGCCAGAGCTCATATTATGATTATTTGCTATTGGTTTTCTCTAGCTCTTTGTATTACTGGTTCCCATATTGTGATCCTGAAAATGACAATGAAGATGAGGACAACGGCCCTTGATGTAAATAGTGGAAATAGTTAAAATACCTCATCTAAGAAATTTAAACAAAAATAGTTAGACAAGTTTGGTTGTTGGTTCATGGCAAAGATTTTCGATATCGGTCTTTACTCATGAACAAAGAGAATAAACATGAGAATCTGTATATTTGATCTTAGAAAGTATAATTGAATCCCAATAAGGATTTTTTTTCCTAAGACGTGCAAAATTTAGATATCATAAAGCACCAAATTCTTAGCGTATCAGTAGCTGAAATCCGTGAACTAATTATTGGAGACGCGCCTTTTAAATGTCATGCAAGTTCCTTCGAGAAACGAATCTTTCTTTTCCGGCGTAGTTTGATCTTTCTTTCTTTTTTTTCACCACAATTCTTTTGTCACTGGGGCGATGGATTTGAAGATATTCACTTCAAAGCAAGTGTGATAGTGCGCGATATCTTGTTTTTTATTCATTTCTAAGATACAACAAACATGCGCCAAAATCTTCATAACGTGAATCGACTGTAATCGAGCGAATATGCACGCTGTTTGACAACAGCGTTTTGTAATAATCCCAAAAAGTTTTCAGGCAATATTCTTCATTCTTTGTCTTTTTAACAAATAAGTCCTTCAAACATCCCTTCGAGTATTTGTATCCAATGGTTTTTCGATGCCCTTGTCTATATTATTATTTGTTTTACTTTTGTTTCTTCTGTAATCCGTCATCTGTATATTGTATTCGGTGATCCGGAGAAATCCTTTATGACAACCGCAAACTTTATACAGAATTAACCCCCCACACTAGAAATATAAATGCACATAATCTCAACCATCTTAGAAAACAATTCCGGAGTAAAATAGTTTGTGATATTGCCGTTGTATTTGATTTTATGGAAACAATGACGACATTTTTACTTAGAACCAGAAAGAGATAATTGAGCTTTCTAGTGTACATAGTGAGGAAAGAGGGTTTAGAGAATTTGACTCGCATAAGATATACTGAAGGGAAAGATGGAGATAGGAACGCAGCTAATGACCTACCTAATATGCTTGTTAGAAAACCATGGATGATGGGGGATAGCAGAAAGACAAATATTATTCAGAGATATAAAAATGAGGAAGTTGCAGGCCGCCAACGCCACCAAAAGATGAATACTAACTTGTAGGTGTTTTTTTCAGTCACTTCTTTGTCGCTTCTCCTTCACAAGCTCTGATTTAAATAGTAGGGTATACTGGGATCACTAGCTTTGGCAGGCAACCAGTCTGAGAAAAAGAAAATGGAAAAGTCACGGGGAAAATATTCTTCAGTCAAATCAGAATAAACCTCAATAACTCAAAACGTTCTGAATCAATAGTTGTCAAATTTAACCTCTTTCATTTCCTTGACGAGAGAAATTTTTAACTAAATTTTCTGCCATTTTTATTTGTTAGCTTTTGAGATATTTGTAATTTATATATGTTGAAAAATGGGTTAAGGGAAGGATCTAAGAACTGGTGAAAAAGATAATACCCAAGTTATTGAGTGAGGGAATATTCACATAGGAGATATTAAAAGAAAATTTTCAGAGATCATTGAACAGTAAATAAGGCTGTGGAAAATATAAGTTGAGAAATCTAAGCAAAGAAAAGTCTTTAAGATATTGTTTCCTCAAATTGACCATAAATTAAAGCGATTTATAGCGAAACAAATAGCATTGACCAACGCTCACATCATTGGAATTGAGAAAGTTAGGAAAGACTAAAGGTGTAGAATACTCTGTGAATAATGTTCTATAAAATCATCTCCTAGGCAAATTATATTCTCAATGAAGCAGATATTCTAAATCGTCAAAACTGGGACAATAAATACAAGAACATGGACTAATCTCGAGTGACATTTGATAGATGTGATGGCTGGGCAAAAGGATGGATTTTATTCAATTCAGACGTGCTTGTTACTAAAAGAAGGAAACAGGGAGGACGTAATGTTATGATATGGGCTGGAATCATCGGCCAAATTATTATTGGACTATTTTAAATCGATGAAGCAGTTAAACTGAACAGTGCTAATTTATGAAGAACACTTTCTTTGGATAGTACAAACCACAGTCTCTCAGTTTCAAAGTGAAATGTGTATATATGAACGGCAATGCTCCTTCACATGTATCTAAACTTACTCATCAATTCTTTGAGCATAACAGATTAACAGGAGAGATAATAAAGAAATATTCATCATCCAGTGGTGATCTGAATCCGATCGAAAATATATGGTCAATTGTAATGATGAAATTATATGAACGTAGCAAACGTTATAACAGCAAATCAGACCTATTGGAAGCTATTAAAAGTATCATGAAACTGAACCTGCTCAAATAAAAAGAATCAATAGATGATAGATTAATGGCTGTTACTGAGGAGATGCGTAACTATATTAGGATGTAAAGGAATCAAAGGTTTTTCATGTGTTATTTGTTCTATGATGAGTGTTCATCAATTTTTGATAAACTTTATTACTTCTTTTTATTGAAGTAAAATATGATTATTTGGTTTTGCCTAATAATTTCAGACGGCAGAATATATCAAATAATTTCAATAACTTCAATAAAACATAATGATGCTGCCTAAAATCTGAACTCGGTCTGTGTTTTGACATCTACATTGATTGTTTAAAATTTGACAATTCTTTTTCAAACCAAGTTTGAATTGCTGAAGTTTATATGATGTGCTTAAACACTTCAGACTGGGTGAAGTATATTATTTCCTACTAAGCTATGTCGATAGATAATAAACGAAAACTTCTACGTTCAATGGTCATAGACATAAAAATGTTTTGTCCAAGAGAAAACTGGCAGGAATTAAAATCCAAACCTATGCAGACAATGTATGTGTACATATGAAACGATAGCAAATGGAAATCGTATCGCAGCCACTATGCACGTGTGTATGCAAGTATGTATGAATGTATGTAAAATCATATGGAAATCATCCCTAAACTGATTGTTTGGAAATCATCATTTTTGCAGGTAGTCTTACACGTTTATGAGTTTTAAATGTGGCCTTACTCGAGTATGTGTTTTACACGATTAAAAGTCATAGAAGTGGCATTACTAACTTTTACATTTAGTTTGACACTATTACAAGTCTTAGACTTAATCATAGTTGATTCTGAGTGTAAGAGTTGATCTTACTCGACTATAAATCTTACACGTGCTTTATTCAGTAATGAGTTTCAGACGTGGTTTTACTCCATTATGACTCTAAGTGTTGATCTTACTCGATAATGTATCTGAGAAGTGGTCTTACTCATTAATGAATTTTAGCGGTTGTTTTCCATGAATGTTAGACTTAGAGGTGATCTTACTTTATTATGAATCTTAGAATTGATCATTCCCAATTATGTCGGATAAGTGGTGTTATTTGAACATGAGCTTCAGAGGTGGTTTACACGATTAAGAATCTTACAGATGATTTACATGATTATATACCTTAGATGTGGTGTTAGCCAATTATGAGTATCAGAGGTGGTGTATACGCTTATGAATCTTAGATATGATCATACATGATTATATGACTTAGAAGTGGTGTTAGCCAATTATGAGTATCAGAGGTGGTGTAAACGATTATGTATCTTAAATATTATCTTACATGATTATATGTCTTAGATGTGGTGTTAGTCAATTATGAGTATCAGAGGTTGTGTACACGCTTATGAATCTTAGATATGATCTTACATGATTATATGACTTAGATGTGGTTCTAGTCAGTTATAAATATCAGAGGGTACTCTAAATGATTAGAGATTAACTGACTCGATTATAAGTCTTAGACGTGGTCTTAATCGATTATAAATCACAGATTTGGTCTTTCTCCAATATACGTCTGAGAGATGGTCGTATACGGTTGTGTGTCTTTAAATTGTCATTGGTTATGACTCTGAAACATGGCTTTATTTCATTATGAGGTGATCTTACTCGGTCAGTAGTCGAATTCTGTCAAGTGCTTTGATGTTCCAGCAAAGCGTGTTATTTGTTTTTTCAAATTACTTATCTGCTCAGATCTTTGATTAAATTGTTGTTAAAAAAGTGACGATC
Source organism: Acanthosepion lycidas (assembly GCA_963932145.1). NCBI lineage: Eukaryota > Metazoa > Mollusca > Cephalopoda > Sepiida > Sepiidae > Acanthosepion > Acanthosepion lycidas. Next base: position 97,980,118 of record OZ010586.1, on the reverse strand, counting down.
GCTTCAGTCGCGTAAACCGATAGCAAGTTAGCTTATTATTCATAAGGAATCGAATAAACGGTGATATTTACAAAGGATCATTTTTCAACGATAAATGTAGCACATTGAAAAAAAAGGCCATATCAGAAGCATCGCATAACAGCGAGAATATTGAACTCGGAACAAATACCCAAAAGTATAATGGGTTTGATCGGCCATAGATCACAGTAATCCTACACTGCATTGGGGAATTCTTCAACGAAACAGAAAATGCATCGAATATATTGCAACAATTCGTTATGGAGATAGATACACACAAGGGTCTTTCAAGCGTCAAATTTTACACATATAAACTTATATAGAATTCTCACCACATGGACTAACATCATATATAAGAGCGTATATATATATATATATATATATATATATATATATATATATATATATATATATACACACACACACAAATATATGAAAAATATCTCAGAGTTAAGCTGTAGAAAAAGACAATATTTATAAATTTAAAAGACAATCGGAGAACTGTAATA
>OZ010586.1:97944591-97977091 GCA_963932145.1 Acanthosepion lycidas | reverse complement strand
TGTCCGTTTTCTACGCATCTTTTCGAGAAAAAAATACCTATTCTTTGATGTCCAGCTTAGACCTTGCCGGAAGTTTATTTTCCAAGAGAGCATAAAATTACATTTAAAAGCATATATAGCCAAAATATTACAATTTAGGTAATCAAATGACTTCCACAGTCGCCAAACACACATATCGCAGTCAATAATCGGAAGCCTGAAATCAAAATGAAGGATTTTACATAAAAACAGGTGGAAAATAGCATTCTATAGATGGTTTAACCTCGTTGAAGACTAAAGAGAATAACTGTTAGCAGTTATAGGAGTCGCAAATGAATATCAGTTGAATGTCTTGACTATTTATTCAGAAGTAGTTATATTAGGTTGGTGCAAAAATAATATCGTTTTCTCACATATTAACATATGTGAGAAAACGACATTATTTTTGCACCAACCTAATATTAAGTACTGGCAATTTTTTAAAATAAAATATTATTAATTATCTATGATCAATTCACATATTAAAAGGTTTTGTAACCGTAAAAGAATACTGTGTTTACTCATGTCTAAACCTGCTTTATGCATAGAGTAACCCCTAATTTCTTTTTTGGGAAACCCCTGATTTTTTCATATATCTGCTGTATAATGCGAAGCCAGCATATGAACAATACTAGTAGGCCTACCGTAGATAAATATTGCAGTACTGGCCATCACCCTGGACAGATTTTTTAATAAATAAATGGCCTTCATTCTTCATACATATATTTTGGTGCATTTTTTCTTTTTTAAATAATACCGGTGTAATGACTAAAGTACGCAGATATAGGCTTTAAGAAAGCTTTATTCAATTGAGAATACAAGATTCGCGTATAGTGTCCTTTTATAGTCCCAGTAAACAGAAATAGCTCTCTCAAGGAGGAGAGTAACAAAACAAGGGGGGGACCATTCTTGATAATTCACAACAAACAATAAATATAAAGAATATAATAAATGAGAAACAGAATAAGGAAAACAACAGAAACACACAGACACAGACACACAGACACACACACACACACACACACACACACATATATATATATATATATATATATATATATATATATATATATATATATATATATTGATGCATGTTTCATTAAATAATATAGACCAGTTATATTTTATGTAATTTCTTTTCATATTGTCTGATAAGCTTAATAGGATTATCATTAAAAGAAGAAAGAAAATCACAATATTGATAGATATTTTTTAATCCTATCTAAGCTTTCGGCTTACATAAGCCATTATCAAAGATGACAATTACATTACAATATATTAAGCAATACACGGACAAAACAATAATGATATTCTATTTTTGTTTACATGGAAGATTTCCAAGCAACGACAAACTCGTTCATATGAGACGTTGGAAACGAAAATCGCACCGCACCGCAACGCATGACGTCACACTTGACCACGCGAGAATGAATATATATACATATATCAGCCAAAAGGCATAGCAATATATCAACGATGTAAACACATGCAAACGAAGATGAACACAAATTGAAAGGAAAGGAAATAAAAAAACATTTAATTCTTCATTTATATAAGGTATTTCTACATTTTAAGCGACGCAGATATTGAATGATGTTGTTACGTTCATGTAGCAAAAAAAAAGAAAGAATCACGGGAGACACGTTGCTTATATGTGCCGTCAAAGTTAACCTAAGGTATCATGAACGTCGGCCGACCAGATAGTATAACGTCACCGAAAATGCATGAATTTTAACCCCTCCAGAAATATTAGGTTGGTGCAAAAATAATGACATAATAATGTCACGTCAAAAAACGACATTATTACGTCATTATTTTTGCACCAACCTAATAACTTAACTGTGTATAGTGCAAGCGGTCACCTAAAGTGCATGACTTTTAACATTATTCAAAAAACGATCGGTGTATAATGCGACCCCCTATTTCTTAAATCAAAATTGATAATCAAAGCTCGCAATATACTTGTGCGCATCCGGTAGGTTGGAGTAATAGATAGCGTCTCGGACTGAGGAATCGGCGAACCGAGTTCGAATTCTAGTCTAAGGTATGGGAAAGATATGAATCTTCTTTTTCTCCCTTTATGGGTAAATAGCAGGTCAGACCGAGTTCTATATCCTTGGATGGCAACTGATCTTCCGCAGAAAGAAATGACAAAATTTGGGAAAAATAATCTGCCTCGTCTGTCATGTATCGAAAGATGCATGATTGCCTAATCGTGTATAACGCATGGCACATAACTGACTGATATCCGCTAGAAAAAAAAATCAATTCAAATTGATCAAAGGTAAAATTAAAGAAAATTATAAAGGGGGCGAATTCATTTGCTTATATCTACATAAATCTTTTATGTTAATCCAATATAATTTATCATCTCCTGAATATACTTTTTTTTTTTTTTACTTTTTGTTCGATAAAATCTTTTTTTAGTACTGATATCGAGTTTTGAAGCCATCGAATTAACTGTAGCGTCTGATTGTTGCAATGCGGATTGTTGTATAACATACATTAAAATTCATTAGTATCGCATTTAAATCGTCTGCAGAAGCTGTAGATTCTCTTGAGGAGTACGGGTGATAGAATTTCCGTCTTTTTGACGTTTCGTAACCCGCAATTCCTTAGCAATGTAGAGTCTCATTTTGCAAACAAAAGACTTTCTATAAGAGTGTAATCGTAGACATGCGTTTAATTGTCAAAATATAAATATAAGCGTATTGCATGAAAACACACATAAAACAATATATAACTGGTTTCCCGAGACAACCCGTCTTCTAGATTGGATCAGCAATCCCTGTCGCAGACGCCAACTCAAGCACATGTGTGCTTTTCAACGACCACTTTGGTTTATATTGTCAATATGCTGAGCAAACCATAATTAGGAGTTTCCGGGAGAGAGCGTGTCATCTGGCCTGATCAGCAGTTTGAAAGACACGTCTTTTATATGCCGTGTCCACATTTCCTGTCGCTTGTAGCTTATCTACCATGCATTTTCTCAGGGTGATCAAGCATCTTATGTACTTCTATCATCTGTCGCCTCTTTCCCTCAATCTGCCCTTTAAATATTAATTTTCCAAGCACTATAACCTCATTATGTGCTCGAGAAGTTTCAATTGATTTCCTGTTTGTCTCCATTTTCTTTCGGGAAAAACAAATTTTTGTTACTACAAGTCTCTTGTTCATCTTTGAGGAGATTGTCCGGCATTCACTGCCATACAAAAGGACAGATGCCGCGTAAAAGTTCCTGTTTTTATTGTTTCTAAATATTTCTGTCTCTCAACAATCTGTATTTGTAATGAGTCCTTGGTCATCCAAATACGTCTTCGGGTCTCAGTATTGTACTTTCAGTCCTCTGTTAGAATAATTCCCAGAATTTTTTTTTTTTTTTTTTTACCTATTTGATTTTAGTATTTCCTATGTGTAATTTGTACTCTGGGTTCATCCTTTTGCAGATGTCCATGCTTTCTGTCTTTTTGTAATTTATACTTAGTTTTTTCTTCTTGCTACCTTCTGTAGGCGCTTTTGTAGTTTCCTTTCCATATCTGTTATCATCACTGTGTCATCTGCATATCCTATGTTGTTAAGATAGTGACCACCAATAATGGACCCTGGTAGGACTTCTAAATCTTTCAGAATTGCTTCGCTGTGTAAAGTTTGAAGAAATTCTGTGAGAAGGCACATACTTGTGTTTACTTTTCTAAATTTGTATATCTGCTGAACTCATTTTCTGTGCGTATGCAGGCGGATTACTGCCGGTGTAGATTCTTGATTATTCTGAAATCCTTCCCCAATATGTAAAGGTTGCTGAGTAACTCTAACAGATTTTTGTGTCGTACTTTCTCGAACGCTTTTGCGTAATCTATAAAGCACACGTACACATTCTTCGGCATCTGAATTGCTCGTTCGGATTACAATCACAGCAAAAATATCATATTCTTTATTTTGCTGTTGCTAACGATAATGTCTGACTACTTGTTAGCATCACCATCAAAGGCTTCCAAAGAGTTTCGTCTACCCTATTTTAAGGCAAAAGTGTTGTGTCACCGTCGTTAATGCTATTTACAATTGTAATCTCCTCTCTCTACTGATAATATGAAGAAGTTGACTTCTTAACAAGTCGATATATATATATATATATATATATATATATATATATATATATATATATATATATATATATATATATATTAGCAAATTTGATCAAATGCAACCGAGAAAATCTGTCTCTTACATTTAATTGTATATTGTACAATTTTTTTTTTATTTTGGACAATATTGTATATTGAAATTGAAATTGTGGATAATGCTTTTTGTGTTGCTTGTTCAAATAATTTTGACCGTCTCAGTCATTTTCAAGAACCATGTGTTGGCCGTGTAATAGGCAAGATTAAACAGATGTTTTTAATTTAACTTTTTCGGATGGATACTTGAGGCTTAAATATATCACTCACATAGTCTGTCTATATATCTGAGATAAGGTATTATGTGACATATTTAAATTATTTGGACTATTGTCATCATCTTTGTCGCCATATTTATCACAACGTTTCGGCCGTTTTACGCTCCGTCCTTCATCAGGTGGTTGGAATTTCGAACTGAACCCTTTATTTCGATCACTGTAGACTGTTCTAGTTCCACGTGCCATGTTTGATGGATGTCAGTTATCATCTATCTCCTGCTAATTTTCCCTCTGAAACGTTGTGATGAATATGGCGACAAAGATGAGGATACTGTATCACTCACATAGAGACACATTTAGACGCACTCATACACATTTATGATACAAATTTAGATTCAAGGTATGCTATATTTATGGGCCAAAGTGTTAATTATCAGAGATAGAGCGTGTGTAAATATAACATGCCAAAACTGTAAACTCAGTCTGCAGGAGAAAATAGTTCTAATTACCTTCGCAGACCAAAACATATTACTAAATCAATGGTCAGAAATCATTTTAAACTGCAGACAAGAAAACAAGATACGACTGCGTCGCATGAAAATAAATACCTAAAAAATAAATATATAAGTAATATAAAATATAAAATAAATCAATAAATAAATAAATAAAATAAACAAATAAATGTTTTAAAAATAAAAAATTCAAATAATCAATAATAAATAATGACTAAAAAAATGTTCATAAATCACTGTAAAATATCCGCAAATAACGCCATTCATATCCACAATTATTTCTCGAGAATATTTTGAAATATAACCGTTACCACTCACCAAATAACCTTCAGGATAATACAATATACTTTCTACCCATAATGTACCATTGACCAGCAGGTATAAATAGTCGAGCCTTGGTTTGATTATTAAGCATGAAACAGACTGTCGCTGCTTGGTTTTGATTCCAACATCTATATATAAGTGAAGCCTGACTATTGCATCTAAGATGAAACAGACTGTCACCTCTAAGTGCTGGCTTCAATGTTCACTTTTATATTTACACACTCTCTATCTCTGATATTGAGCACTTTATCCCATAAATATAGCCCACCTTAAGACTATATTTCTTCATATATATATATATATATATATATATATATATATATATATATATGTATGTATGTATATTTTAGTTAAAGATTAAATATGGATCGGATTCCAACAGGATGATACGATTAACAATAACTAGGAAACACATCAATCTATTCACTTTTATTAAAGCTTCGTCAGAGATTGAGAGAAAACAGAGAAAAAGGCAGAATCTTTAGTATTTTCAGTATTTTGGGGGTCAATTCTCATTGGCCAGTCCCGAATCACGTGCATTAAAACCGTATATAATTCTATATGTAAGTTTTCAAACATTCTAGTAAGTCTAAGCGGACATCGGATGGTAATGTGTATTCTTAATTGTGTGTATATATATATATATATATATATATATATATATATATATATATATATATATATATATATATATATATATATGTGTGTGTGTGTGTGTGTGTAAGTATATTCGAGAACGACGAATGAGTGTTCATGAAATATATTACTGAACAACCTGGACAAATTAAATGTTATAAATTGGTCAATTGGCTGTAACCTGCAATGCAAGGTCTCTCCACCATAGCAGCAAATCTTGTACTGGTGTAACGTGTGCTATTTGCCATATGCTGCTGCAATCGCATGTTTGAAGAGGTGTTTTCCACCGGAGAGCCGCATTAGCCATTTGCCGGTATTCCTTCCTAGACTGTATGCCAAAAAAAAAAAAAGAAAAAAGAAACAAATAGTGCCCAGTTTGTCGTGCTATTTACCCATAGCGGTGAAGAGAAGAGCTGCATTCACTCCTTTCACATGGATTTTTGAACGTTAGAGAATATATCGGAGTCGTCTTGATTTCGAACACTGATCTTTGAGTTCTCATTTCAAGTTGATATCAATTACCACCAGCACACCCATCTTTCTCTTTCTCCCCCTCTCTCTCACATTCTCACTCTTTCTCTCTCTATCTCTCTCTCTCTCTCTCTCTCTCTCTCTATATATATATATATATATATATATATATATATATATATATATATATATATATATATGTATATGTATATATATATATATATATATATACATATACATATATATATATATATATATATATACATACATACATACATATATAGATATATATGCGTGTGTATGTGTGTGTGTGTATGTTTACGAGCGCGAAGAGAGAGAGTAAGAGAGAGAAAAGGAAAGAGATGGTATATATATATATATATATATATATATATATATAAATAATATCGTTTTTGACGTTAAAAAATACGTCAAAAAATGATATTATTTTTGCACCAACCTAATATATATATAAGATTAATTAGAAAATTTTCTTAAATATCCATAGACAGTTATAAATTATTTCGATAAATGTATACATATTCATCTCATCAGACCGATTACATTTTATCAAATGGTGAGACGAATATGCTTATATTCATCGAAATAAACAATTTATTACACACTACGGATTTTTAGGTGATATATATATATATATATATATATATATATATATATATCATTCTACACCAATTTCACTTGCCGTGATCTGTGTTGTAGCTTTCAATACCATGGGCATCATGTTGGTACGTATTACTCTGCTGGAAATGCCTATTCTATTTCTGTTGCAGGAATGTCAGAAGAAAACGATAGTGTTCAGTTCATATATGATATTGGGACAAATTCCACCTACAATCCCAATACTGATGGGGTTGGAACAGAGTACCCTGAGTGGGTACACTATAAGTGTTAATATATTTGCAGTTTATTTCACAGTCACATGATACATACTAATATTTATTCAATATGCAACCTCTTTCATTTTTATTCTGTATTTCCTATCCTATAGTCAGACTAAATTTACAGTTATATTTTATCTTACATCTTGTTTTTCTTGCTTTTATTTTATGATCTTTTTTTTATACAAAAACCTTAGCGAAATTTATTTTCAATTATTTCTGTATTTTTTGTCAGTGTAGATACATTTTGTGTGGATGGTCGATTCCACATAATTTGTATTATTTTCTGTTAATCATCCTTCAAACTTTGTCGTATGTAAGTTTCATTTACTAGTCCTGAATTAATATTCTGCATTTATTATTATAATTGACAGTTTCACCTGTATTTCCATACAGGTGATATTTGCTACTTTTCTTGCCATATTGGATTTTGATGTAATTTCAGATGCATAATTTTCGGAACTGTCATTGGTGCATTTTTAATCTTCCTTCAATGATACCTATTGGCTTATCACAAATTCACTTCAAGAGATTCAAGTGATAGTCTCTTGATAATTCCAATATTATTTTTAGGGTAAATAGCTAATTGCTTTCATTAATGTCCATTTGTACCATTTTTTTTTTTTTATAAAGGAGCCTTTTTCTGTAACCCCGTTTTTTTTTGTTTATTATTATTATTATTATTATTATTATTATTATTATTGTAAATATGATTTCCATATCTCAAAAGAAGCATTTTTCAATAACGCTTATTATGCTAGGTTGTTTTATAATAAAATCTATAGTATAGTACTTTATGATTAATTTACGACTTTTAAAAATGCATTTGAATTGATATCTAGTGATTAGAGAAGAGAAAAGATGCATCTATACATAGGAATAGGCTGAGAGAGATAGGTCGAAAGAAAGAAAGACTCGAATAGTTGGAACAGATAGATAGATAGATAGATAGATAGATAGATAGATAGATAGATAGATAGATATTTGAATAAATTGAAAAGAAAGAAAGAAAAGAAAAGAAACATATTTGAATAAATGGAATACATTAAAGAAAGAATGAAAAAGAGACACGAATAAATGGAAAAGAAAGATAGATAGATAGATAGATAGATAGATAGAACGAATGAAAGAAACATACTTGGAATGTTTTGATCAGTTGTCTAGAGATCTTCTTCCCGACGAGGAACTGAAACAACCATGTATTGTCCTGCCACAACTTTCTTCTCATCTCACGTACTGATTGAAGCAAACGCCGCAGGGTCTCCTTGCTTGATCATCTCGCTCAGGAGCAAGAACTCTCTGTGGATGATGCCCATAGATCACACCGCACACCCAGTTCCGTTACTTTTCGGACAGACCTCGTAGGAAAAAAGGTTTTACAAGAAAGCCTTTTCATAAGCTACGACTCAAGATATAAGCGTTTCATTTTCACGGCTGCAGTGATACTGATTTTTTAAAAAAAGTATATATGGTGCTGTTTGTTTTGTAGAAATACTACAGAATTTTACAGAAAATTGCTGCTTGGGTTAAGTATTCTTTTGTTGATATACAGGGGTTGGAATTTGATTTTCTTCTATTTTATGGGATTTATGTTATGGGACTTCATTTACGACCAAAGTACGATATTTCTGCGGTTCATTCCTAAATATTCCATACTAATATCTGGATGTGTGCAATACTTGGATACGTCCAATAGGTCAGAAAATACGGTATTTCATCAAGCTAAAAGTGCTTAAATGCTTTTGAAGTCGATCAAGGATGGAAATTGAAGATTGGGCAGCTCCAGACAAGATATGACAGCAACACTCGAATTCTGCTCTGATCGGACACTTGTAAATTTGGTTTTGAACGATTGATTCGTTTTCTACGGCTTATTCACCCTTGGTAGGTTATTTAATGTCAGAAATTATTTTTACATTATAAGAATATTTTTGGTAGATAATAATGATTTAGTGATTCAAGTCTTACTAATTTATCCATACCTGGCGGAGAAGAGTTAAATTCCTACCTTTCCCAAGGGTATTTGCATGTAAGTGAATATATCGAACCCAACTGAAATTGGAAATCAGCTCTCTGGATTAACAATTCCGAGCCATTATCCATTACAACCGACGCACATCCAAGCTTACAGAACCTTGTATTCCCAAGAGGTCACTCATCTATGTAATAACCAGGTTTGATGTTGCTTAACTTCAGCGATCGTACGGGATTCTGTAATAATCCTATATAGCCGTAAACCTTGTAAAGATAGAACTTCGCCGAATGGGTCAGATACATTTTTCTAACATATTCAACGATGATACATTTATTGAACTTTCTTTTGCAGTCATGCGTAAGTTTAAGTTCCAGATCCTATTGAAGGTAAGAAGTCTTATTGAGTGTAACCGGTGCCTACTTGATGATTTAGATAGTTTCGTATCCTCAACCGGTTTATGTTGGAAACTCATATAAAAGCTAAAGCTGCAAAGTGATAGATTGTTTTCTTCCTAATTTTCTTTTCTATTTTAGTCGGTGTTCACACCTAACTTTCGGAGATATCGAAATAAATGCTCCAATATTCAAGGCGCATAACTACTAAGCAAAGAGGCCCATGTTCATAGAAATGGAATCAGTACAATGCCAAACCAATTGTTAAAACCAAATCCACAGGAGGCGTCGCAATGCACTGCCCAAAAATATTGCATTAAGGTCTACACGTTCCTTCTCCTAAACTTATCCTGTATTATTCTATGCTAGAAAAAAATTATAATCAAAAAGGAAAACATGTGTAAAAAGGAAAATAATTCTGAATGCGATAATAGCCGCCTCAAGCTGAAGGACTACGGCCGCCATTAAGAGATATTGGCGTCTCAAAACGAGGCTCCTCTTTCATTTTAGTGTCATTCAATATTGGATGTCTGACTATAGGGAAACACAGTCGCTATCAGATTTCTGTTAAATCATTAATAATTCACATAACCGACCTTCAGTGCGTATTCTGACCCAAGATCCGACATTAGCTGAATAAACACTCGACATATGCAGACAAGAGTGAATATCATTCACAATTTCTAAAACCAATACGTCATTCTAAGACGCATGCGCACTGAAGGACCTCTTGGTGGACACTAGTCTCTTCTTACGTCGTTTCATATTTTTGGTTTAGTCTTCATTTTGTATGTTTACTGAATTCTTTTTGTATGTGATTTTGAAAATCAGGAAAAGAAGAAAAAATAAGGCCATTGTCTTGAAAATACAAAAAGGGAAAACAATAAAAGTCTGTTTCCCACAAAAATAATTTGGTTTACGATTTGTCTTTTATACGTTTGAATCAATCTTGTTTTCGTTTTCTTCGCCATCTCGGTCCTCCTGCCAAGAAATAAAATGAAAATAAAAACATATAAAGAATTAGATTGATCTAATAATCCACATAATTTATGCATATATTCACCAACATAATCTTGTCTTGCGTCGAATTATTATTGATTACAAAGAGTAAAAATATTTATACACAACTGAACATTGTAACATCGTTTCACCTTTACTTCTATTACTTCTCTTAACCTTTCAATTCTTCTTCTTCTTCTTCTTCTCCTTCTTTTTCTTCTTCTTTTTCATCTCCTCCTCCCCCTTCATTTCGAAAGGCTTTAGTTCGAAAACTCCACATGCAAAATAAACTTATCAAAATCGGATTACGTAAAATATTTAATCTTCCCTATTGTCCGGTTTGTTTTGGGGCTTTTTTTCAAATTACAATTTTAAATCTGGATTCAGGTAATTTCACTCGCCAAACTTTTATATAAGATTTTTTTTTCTTTTTCTATTTGCTATTTGATATTTGATCTTTTGCCTTGGGCTTAATTGAAATCTGACTAAAAATCGAAAAAGATTAAATAGAAAAAGAAAGAATCGGACACGGTTGTTTTCGTGACAGAACCGAAAGCTTCTGCGAAAATGTCTGACAGATCATCTTTACAACGTTATTTTGATCTTTGAAATCTGACGTAAAGGCGAATACCCTTAAAATAAAGCAAAACCTTTTACCTGTCTTTTGCCTCACGGGATGGTTTCTTTGTTTCTGAATTTGTTTACTATTCCTGTTTTTACTACAGAAATAAGGACGACGTTTTTAACTGTGGATTAATTTTATGTTCGAGCGCGTGGAATTTAAACCTGTTTTATCGACTCGTTAACAAAAGATAGACTAACTATAATCCTGAGACAACATTTCAGAATCACTTGAATATGCCAGTAGGTTTTTGGTTCAGTTGATACTCGCTTTTATTGTGATATTAAACTTGGTTTCAGAAATAATATTCTGCTGGATCTTGTCACCGCACGTTTAAAATTAAAAAAACAAAAAACAAACTGTAATTTCAGTAGAAGAAGGAAATTACTGGAAAGTAATTGAAACTCACCTGAAGCGAGCTCAATGTGTAATGCTCCTCATGTCAATGACACTTTCACCGAGCTTCTCTACGGCATATGACTTCACTGAATTTTGATGTGTTCCTCTCGAATTTATATTTAAACTGAGGTCATCAGGAGAGAATGTGCACAGTTTCGGGGCCTTCCTCACAACGGTTTCAGTTGCACACCGCCCCCCCACTGATGTGAGCCCCATTATAACGATATGCAAGTGTGTTGTAGATAAACTAGTTCAAATGTCTAACGGCGAAATTAAATTTACGAAAATTCCGAAAAATGATATTAATATATATAATATATAATTATAATATAAATATATAATTATAATAAATAATTGCGATAATTTAAATTAGATATCTGTGAATCTATACTCAGCACTTGAAGATTGTGTTGTGATGGACTGTATGCATATATATATATATTTATATATATATATAGCATATATATATATATAGCATATATATATATATATAGCATATATATATATATATATATAGCATATATATATATATATATATATATATATAGCATATATATATATATATATATATATATATATATATATAGCATATATATATATATATATATATATATATATATAATCATCCACAGACAGACTGTTTCGCTTTATCACAGTTCATTAGTGTGGATAGACGTCTGGTGGCCTCTAGCTCGAAACCCAGCTGAATTGGCGCCAGTGGGAGATTTTACCCCTGAGCCGTTGGCGCACGGGCAGCGAAGAAGGCGAATTTAAGCGTATTTATTTTTAGATAAACACAATAAGACTGTGATAACTCGATTCTATATTGGCAGCATATCTGCTTTCAAGGATGTTTACTTGTATAATCAGAGCGTATTATGTATATTTATTTTTTTTAATTTTAATCTTCTCGAATCCTTCGATCGACTTCTTAATATTGATGTTGAATTCATTAATGATGGCGTCGAAGGGGTTTTTTCATTCATTTTCCAAAGCACTTTCAGTCTCATCGAAGATCATATTAAGAAATAAATTGCTAAGTAGAAAAATTAAAAATTAAATTAAGGTGTGATTTTTTAGTAAATACGCATGAAGCCCGCTATGTTATCATTAATTAAAAAACTTAACTTTTAAGGGTATTGACTTTTTGTTTTTTGTTTTTATGTTAATTTCATTAAAGTCCTATTTACAAATTATGATTGATACTTGGATGGACGACTCAAGTAAAATATTTTAGTGTTTCTTCTGATTTGCCCAGTCCCCCCCCCTTGATAGCAAAGTTTGCAAATTAAATTAAGGTAATCTATTTGGTGAAGTCATAAGTAATTTATGTTTTTGCTTATCAGTTAATTTTTGAAATAATAAAGTACACTTATATTTTATTTAATTATATATAGACTGTTTTCAGCAATGGCTTGCGAGTTATTTGGCAAAACTTTGACACGTTTATATAATGTTCCGTATATAGTGATATTTTTTCCAAGAACCGCTTGATTTGGTTTTCATTGCAAAGTTTTTCCACATGAAAGTGTTTTGTGGCGATTAAAAAAGTTAATAAACAGTTTGTGCAAGGCCGGGTGAATATTGTTTGTGGTGAGTAGAGCAGAGCAGACTAACCGAAGTCTAATTGTTTTTCGACATTTTTCTTGATTAATGCGTCTGTGGGATGTCATAGTTGAGAACATTTTTCTTTTTCGTAAGCGCGGAACGCTTTTAATAAGAACGTTTGCTGGAGATATCAATGTGCATTTAAACGTTTCATTACATTTTATGAATCTGTAATATCTCGTCAATCCGGCAAAACTCATGAATTTACTCTTCTTCTGTGTATCTCTGCTTTTAGAATCGAATTTTGAATATTTATCCTTAACACTCCACTATCTTTTTATTTGGACATTGTCGTATGTAATCTTTTCATCAACTGTTTTGATATCTTTAAGGTAGAGTTATTTGGGATGATATATCAGTCATTACACTTGGTACCTAAGAATGAAAATCTTAATAGAATATAACTATTGCTTCTGATATGAACGAAATTCGGATACCATAGAACGATTCATTGAATATCATGCCTCTTGAATGTTGATATAAACCGTACAGAAAGCATCCACGTATTTATTGCTAATGGATTCCTATCAAACTACACATTTTCAACTTAGTAAACAATTTTTAAAGCAAAGCTTACGCAAAAACTAATTTCGATTTTGAATACTTCGAAAAATTTTCTTAAGTGTTTCGTGTTGGCTACTCCAGAATTTTCCATCGTTTTCTTAGAAGAATGGCTACCCTAATCTAGAAAGCAAAGTCTACCCTACCATTTAACCAATACCCAGGAATGAATTTGAACTCGTTCATCATTTTTACTATCCACGCCGATATTCTTTGCAGCACATACACTGTTAACTGGGCACATCGACACGGTGTAAGTGTTAGTAAGCCAGTTCGCTAGAACAATTACGACTGAGTAGTGAGTTTGATCCTCACTAGATGCCACATACTTTCGGCTTTTGTCACATTTAAGCTACGTTCATAATATCAATTAGGCTCCTTGATATGGTGTAATCGTTAACAAGCGTAACTCTCTAGACTAATTACGACTGAATAGCGAGTTCACACTAGTAATTTCGGTGTTGTGCCATTTCTAAACCACGCTTAGAAAATCACTATACGCTGCTAATTAAAGAAGACAAAAATTTGTATCGCCAAGCAACCAGCGTACAAATTTGAACTCAAGGTATGACATAATAAAATTGAAATCGTTAGTTGAGGAACCATTCCCGATTGGAATACAATTTCTTCAGTTTTTATATATTAGGTTGGTGCAAAAATAATTTCGTTTTCTTACATAGTAACATATGCTAGAAAACGAAATTATTTTTGCACCTACCTAATATTTTGGCGGAAATATGTCCGTTTTTCTTGAATTCCTGTTCTCATCTGCATAACCGCAAGCCATTTCTGATATCATTATTTAGATATATTTTCTCGGCCTCTCTTCTATCCAACATAAACAGTTTCTTGCTCACAATGCTACCTGACCCCTTTCGATGTCTATCATTTCATCTATTATTAGACACACACAAATATATATATATATATATATATATATATATATATATATATATATATATATGTATACTTATCTCTCGATCAAATAAAGGTTCAACAGGTACAGACAGCCTGATCATTCAACACAGCCATTAATAAGCCGGGGGTAACATGACATACTTCGCTTTCTTTTGCACAATGTCTTAAAATAAAATAAAAAAATAAAGAAAAATTTTAAGAAATAGAGAAAATAGACGAAAAGTATTTCTAACCAGAAACCAGCCTTTTTTTTTTCCATGAACGTCCGGAATATTTCCTCTTCACTTTAACTCTCCACGCTTGCATCTCCGTCGCTAAAAATCGAGCTCCGATGAATAGACACATTCCAGAAAAGCCATTACCCAAAGATCTTCGGCTATTCTTCTTTTATTTTAGTTTTCATTTGCTTTTGTTGTCTTTTCCTCTTCTTTTTTTCTTTTCTTCTCCTACTTCGTTTTTCTCATGAGTTCTGGTTCAGTGCAGGTCAGTCATTTCATTGATTCTTCGTCAAATGGAAGTTGACTGACGTCTCTTTGTGGTCGGAGAGAACTAACAGACCGTGTTTGTAAGTGATCGCTGAGAAATCATTGTCAAAATGACAGTAACCGAACATCACGTTGGACATCAGTTTTCGAAGAAGCTGGGCGTGTAGGGGGTGACAGGACAGAAAATGGCTACCAAGAAGTACACAAAACAAGGGATGTTTCGGACATCGTTCCTTAAAGATCGCAACCCGGACATACGAATAGAAACCAAAAAGAAAACTCATACATATGTACGATCATTTTAAATGATAAGCAAAGTACGCATGCGCGGAGGTTTCCGTACATTTTTCCAGCTAGTGAATACTAAAAAACCTAGTCTCAAGTTAGTCTTTAAAAAATAAATCGTGACATTAGAACTCTCCGAATCGCAAAAAAATGGACAAGACATTTGGGACGACGAACACAGATGTATTAAGAGAATGAGATACGATAGTCTTCCGTAATTCATAAAAATTCACCCTGCCTGCTTGCGATAGAGATAAAATATTGACTCAGACAAGGGAAGCCATAATGATAGAACATATTAAGGAACAAAATAACGTACGACTTCTTATCAAAAAGTATCAGGACTGTTGCTATGATGATGGAGCTAAAATTATGCAGAGTTAAGCCGCTTGGCACAAGCTGACCATAAACACTGACACGCATGCGCACTAAGGTATAACATTCTCACCACTTTAGTTTCTTATAGCAGAGCTTAGAAGCTAAGTGTGTATAGTGTGGTAGTTTTACAACGCCACAGAGATTCCTTCGTGACAATGACTTGTGCAGCAGTTTTTGCTTCCCTCAATGAAAACGACGGAGGATAAAGTTTGTGGATTAAGAAGGGACTTCTTCGAAGGACATTGAATGCCGAATTGATATGTGTTGTAGTTTTTTTCTTATTATAGCACCAGTCTCGATACATTTTGATCAGACCGCGTAGACTTTTTTATTTTTTTTTTACTTCCTGTCCTATACTCTCAGAGGCAAACAGAAAATAAACATGCACAGAAAAGCAAAATGTATAAAATGTTCACGTAGAAAATCAAATAAAATACGTAAAATTACGATTTCTAATATATACAAACTATTCTCAGTTGAGCCCTTTGACAGATTTTTGTTTTTCTTTGATCAATTTTTCAAAACATTCACTTCTGCTATTATAAGCAATAAATTGCTGATAACCTCTCAAGAATTGTTATGGTGAAATACACCTATTCTATAGTTAATATACTCTCCCACCTAATATAAGTAGGAGTAGTAATAGAAACGACAGTCAGTCGATATCGAAAGACAGTAGTCAACAGTTAATCGAATACGAAAGTAGTCAGCGACCACAACAAGATTACTCTGCGTAATACCTATTATATCAAGTTCCATAACGTTTTGTGCATCGAACTATTTAGGACTGATTTAGTACAAATACAAGCCTCCACTGCGAAATAACTCCACAAAAACTTTGGCGACGAGATTCGAACTCATACGGAGGAGGAAAAAATTCACTCGCCACAACTTTGGCGACGAAGAGTCGCACTCATACAGTGGAAGAAAAAAATTCGATCACCACAACAACTTTGGTGACGAAGGATTCGCACTCATACGGAGGAAGAAAAAATTCGCTCGCCACAATAACTTCGGCGAGAAAGTCTCGGATTCACACTTACAAAAACAAAAAAAAAACTTGGCAAAGTTTTTCGCAAGCCAAGACATCAACTTAGTGACCAATAAATCGGCCGTATTCTCAACTGAGAAAAGTTTTTTTTTTCTCCCTGATAATACACTTTGCTCAAATAGATCAAGAATTGCAAATTCGTAGGACCACCCCTCTACAATATTTAAGCATTGTGTAAACTTTTTGCGAAGAAGGAGGAATGCAAAAATATATTCCGGGATTTTTTAAAGTTCCAGTCGGAACAACAGATGACAATATTAGAGCAACAAAAAACATTCCAGATGCAGCCACTGTAGGAAACTTTTAATAGATAAATGCAATTCCAACAAAAAATGGAACAGAGGCATAGAGAGTTTCAAAACAAGATTCTGAAAATAACTGAGAAGAGGAAAGAGAAAAACCTACAAAATGATTCTTTCCTAGAGAATACAATATGGAATTCAATTGAAATATTCACGTACAGTCCAGATGAAGAGATAACTTTTGAGGACTATTATAAAAAATATACGGACGGGTATAACGAGGACTGCCACTCGTGGTCTGAAGGAAAGAAGGTTAGAGGTTAGGCTCTGTTTTAAGCAAATTAGGAACTGCTGAGCATAACAAATTGGTAAACTACGTTTTACCGAAACAAAAACTAGCGAGTTGACATTTCCCGAGGCGGTAAATATATTAAGTGAATTATTTAGTAAAAAGACATCTTTGTTTCACAAGAGGTGGAAATGTTTGAATCTGATGAAAGATGACCAACAAGACTATATAACGTACGCAGCCAATGTGAATAAGCATTGTTAAGAATTCAAGCTTGCAGAGTTAAGCACATACAATTTTAAGGTTCTTGGTGTTTATTCAGGGGCTGGTATCGGAAAGAGACGCAGAGTTGATAAAATTAGTACTGGCAAAATTGGAAAGCGATCCAAGTATTACGGTACAGAAATTGGCAGAAGACTGCACAAGATATGTTAGCGTAAAGAAAGTTTCAAAAAAAGATAGAACAGTCTGGCGTTTCGCATGTAACGAAAATACGCTACAAAGAAGAAAGTCAGTTTACCAAAAAGAATTCTAAAATTGCGGATTATCAAGCAAAAATTGAAATACCAGAGAAAAATAAACAAAAACTCTCGAAGCCATGTTTTCCTTGCTGTGAACTACACTGGTACAGATATTACGATTTTAGGAATAAACAATGTTTCAACTGTAAAAGAGTGGGTCATAAAAGCACGCATTGCTGGTCAAAAAAATAAAGACAATAAAATAAGAAAATTAAAGTCCAACGAGGTAAAAGATGGAATAACCAGAAAATTTGTTACCGTCGAAATAAGTAATAAAAATATAAAAATGCAACTTGACACTTGCTCAGATCTATCTATTATAAATTTGCATACATGGAAGAAGTTGGAAAACCAACTTTAATGAAGTCGAATAAAACCGCGAGGTCAGTGACGGGAGAAAAAATACAATTTATTGGGGAATTTGTTACAAACGCCACGTTAAATAAAACAACGCGTATAGCTAAACTATTTGTCATAGAAAATACCACGAACAGAATTCCAATTATGGGATCAACCGATAAATTCCTTCTGTTACAAGGTAGAAAGTTCAAACACCGAAGCACAAAAATTAGTAAAGAAACTAAAGAAAACATTTTCTACTGTTTTTTCTTCACGGTTGGGAACGTGTACCAAGACGGAGGAAAAATTCCAGCTAAAAGAAAACGCTCAGGCGGTATTCAAAAAGAAAAGGAATGTGCCATTTGCCTCAATTGAACAGATAGATAAAGAATTGGACAGATTAGAGAAAACGGGTGAACTTAAAAAAGTTGAGTATAGTGAATGGGCAACACCGACGGTATACGTGAAAAAAAGCCCCAGAAAGTAAAGATGAAGCCGACACCGAGAAAAACTGGGGAGCGAGTTACCCGCAGCCAAGGACATGCAGTATTATTAAATTAAACTGAAGTGACCACAGAAAATGTTAAGAAGCACAAGATCAACAAAAAGGGTAGCTAGAGACTGAACAAATAGAACCACAAGATGAACCTACAGAAACTGACTCCATCCTTAAGAAGCTCAAAGCTGAAGGTTTTTTCTGGTAAGACTATGGAGGTACCAAAAAATAGAAAAGCGGATTGGCAATATGATGTACTTGGTGAAAGACAAAAAATTCACGTGTAGTCGGCTCATTAACCAGATCAGACGACGCTCTTCAGACGTGGTTGACAGCGGCCGCGCGGAAGAAATGCCGATGGAGGTGATTTTCGATACGTTGGATCTAACAGCGCCTGCAACGATTTTACCTGAGGTACGCTGATCCAGGAGAAAAAGAAAGGCAACTGATCATTTAAAAATGAATTCTAAACGTAGGAGATACGCTACGATGTTGCTAAAAAATGAAGTTTTTTTTTTTTTGTTTTTTCTTCATATTTCCTGTAAAAAATAAATAAAGAAAACTGTTTTACTCCGACGGAGTAAAGTTTAGTCGTGGGGTGTTATGGTGAAACACACCTATTCTATAGTTAATAGACTCTCCCACCTAATATAAGTAAGAGTAGTAAGAGCAACGACAGTCAGTCGATGTCGGACGACCGGCTGAACGGTTGAACTCTCTGCCTTCGGGCGGGGAGGAACCCGAAAGAGGCTACGCCGAAGGGCGGATTCTCTTTCGGGGAGGTAAACCGACCCTGAACCCGTTTATACGGGTTCAATGGGCATATTTTTGGCCGAGCCCACGGGCTCGGAGATCCCACGTTAAACCGGCCTTGTGCCACATGATATCCTCGTGGGGGGTGACTAAATACTAGTCGATGTCGGACGACAGTAGTCGACAGTTAGTCGAATACGAAAGTAGTTAGAGACCACAACAAGATTATTCTGCTTAATACCTATTATATCAAGTTCCTAACGTTTTGTACGTCGAACGATTTAGGACCGATTTAGTACAAATACAAGCCTCCACTGCGAAATAACTCCACAACAAAAATGGACGGACATATCGAAATTCTGGAGTCGTGATGCTAAAGGTAACATCAATCAGGTAAGTGACAAAAATTAATCTTATATATATATATATATATATATATATATATATATATATATATATATATATAATGAGTTTTTCGAAAATTGTATAATTATTATAAAATTATTATTTTGTTCTAAAATTATATATATATTTTATTCTAAAATTATATAATTATTATTTAATTATATATATTTATAAAATTATTATATAAATCATCATCTCTGTCGCCATATTTATCACAACGTTTCGGCCGTTGTACGCTCCGGACTTCTTCGGGTGGTTGGAATATCGAACCAAACCCTGTACTTCGCTCGCTGTGGTAGACTGTTCCAGTTCCACGTGCCATGCCTAATGAATGTCAGGTACCATTTATCTCCTGTTAATTCCCATTCTTCACTGCCTTAAGCGGGTATTGAAGTCACATTCTTTGGGTCATATAGACAGATAATTATAGAAGCTTAGAAACGAGTACTGAACTCTTCATGTCATAACAGTTTTTAATATAGCAGGTAATGCTAGACAATCAATTTACAAATGAATAAGTAATTGAGGCAACCGAAATATTATTCTACGGAAGGACACTGAGAAAAAGTGTACTAAACATGTAAGTAACTAAGTAGTTTTAGGGAAAATACAAACAAAAAGTCATTTATACTTACAGTCAGAAAGAGTTGAAATTTCTGGGGCGTATCACGACGATAGAGGGTTTGGAGAATTTAACATTCACAGAAAATAATGAGAGATGAAATTAACGAATAACCTGCCTTATGATCTTGTGTAAATGATAGACAGAAGAGTGATTAGAATAGTTAGCAAAAGGAGAAAGCTTAATAAGGGTGACAATCAACAGGAAGAAAGGAGAGCTATGATCGCTCACGTCCTGAACGAAAAGAACACAAAAAGTTTCAGATGACACACACACAACTTTTCAGCTTTATATATTAGCTTGTTACTGTTGTTGCAAAAATGTGCATGTTTTTTTTTTTTTGTTTTTTTTTGTTTTTGTTTTTTTTATTTGTTAAAATGAAATAAGTGGGAACGGAAGTAGTGATTCTTTGTATCAGGTTTCGCCTTTAAAAAGAAAAAGAAAAAAATGACAAATTTCGGATTAGAACTTTAATGGAAAAATGGTGATTCGAATCCGATTGAACCTTCCTTATCGACGCAACCACCACTGGCGTGTGTCATGACAAAAAAAAAAACTACAAAACCTGAAAAGTTAAAGAAACACAAGCTGAGCAAAAGATAAGAGAAGGGAATTAATTAAACGAGGAAAACATCTTGCAGAAAAAGACGGAAAAACGTATCAGTTGACTGAAGACCTTAATCAACGGGAAAGTGTTTCGCATCCACAAGTAACTGACACATTACACATGCATCAGTCAACATTAAACCATACGTGCTGTGTGTCTGCAATGTTTTATGTGTTGGCTGGTATATACATTATGCCGGATCATACTGTGGTTTCCTATAAAAGTTGAGACGCACGTTCGAACGCTGTCGGAGGTCACATTATCTTTATCAAAACTCTCGAATGTACAGATTTTTATATGTAATTCACATTATCCAAAAAAGAACGAAAGAAACGTTTTTTTTCAAATACGTGTATCCACTAAAATATAATTTATAAACTACTAAAAAAGGTGTATGTGTGTGAGTATGTATCGGTCAGCTATGTGATACACGTTGAGGCCATCATGCATCTTTCGATACATGACTGACGAGGCAGATTTTTTTCCCGCAGTAGGTTGTCATTTCTTTCTGTGGTAGACCAGTTGCATTCCAAGGCTACAGAACCCGGTCTCTATTTACGCATAGCTCGTGATAGGGTGGGGGAAGAAAAGGATTCATACCTTACCTAAAGGTATTAACACCTAAACGAATATTATGGATTCGACTGAATTACTAACTTGGCTCTCCAATTCCTCAATCAGAGCCGCCCCACCGTGCCTCCCGTGTCTGCGTATCTGTGTGATATATTTAAGAAGCAAGTATCTATCTGAAAAAGTTAAATTAAGATTATTTGTCTGTTTAAACGGACAATACATGGTTTTTGAAAAATGACTGAGACGCTCAAAATTACTTGAACAAAGCAATACAACAAACATTAACTTCGAATAGTGTATCCATTATTTCATTATGAATATACAATATTGTCAAAAATTAATAAAAAAAATTGTACAATATACAATTATATGTAACAGACAGATTTTTTCGGTTGCATTTGATCAAACTTGCTTATATATATATATATATATATATATATATATATATATATATATATATATATATATATATACGTTGCGATGGATAAATTGTCGTCTAAATAACGCGAAAATGAAAATAATATATATAATCTCATATTAACAGATATATTTATCAAAAATTACACAAAAATATCTTGAAATACTAATGAGTAAATTTATTCAAAGAAATCGCCATTGGCTTCAATCATCTATTCTGGACGGTCACTATGTTTTGTTGTTGAATTCTACCATAATCCTTGCCTTCAGTTCATCTTTGGTGTTACAAGGAATTTTGTTGGTCTCTCGTTCAACTGCACCCCTCACATAATAATAAAAAGTGTTGAAGTCTATGGAATTAAGTGGACAGATGTAAGAGGTGATGATGTCGCAGAAATTTTCCGTCAGACATTGACAGATTTCCCCTGCTTGTGCGACATGGTGCAGAGTCCTCTTGCCAGACATAGGGTCTTCCAACAGCCACCATTTTGAAACAAGGCAGCACAACTTCCTCAAAGCACTAGGCCTTCGTGTTGAATGCGAGGCGGTGTGTGAAGATGAATGAAGGCATTACTTATCAGAACAAACAGAGCGAGTTTTCCAAAAGGATTGACACCCAAACATTCTGAAATGTTCCTATCGGACCTTCCGGCGCAAATACCAAGCAAGCCGCTTCAAGATTTCTGTCGGAGTGTATTGCGTTATGGTTCTCTTTTTCCATCTAATAATGTGTACAACCGCCCATACTCTATTCTGCTGTCGACGAAATCAAAAATAAAAGCAACGCGCATGTACGGAAGTAAAAATATAAATTGTCGATAATTTATCCATTGCACCTTGTATGCATATATATATATATATATATATATATATATATATATATATATATATATATAAACTAATGATTCTTGCCACCTTGAACGGTCCTGGGTGGAGAAAGGTGCCTATTTTCGATCACAGACACCGACCACATAAAGATAACGTGTTGGCCATGAAACCGACAAACGTGGTCGGTTGCTGCTTTACTGGAATTTAGTTTACAAAATTAGCTCTGTCGCTATGTGTGACATGGAGCACTTTACCCTTTTCAGTGTGAATATATAAGTAACTTCTTTAGAATTACTGATTCCTCTCCCTTATATATATATATATATATATATACATATATATATATATATATATATATATATATATATGGGGGTGTTTGTCGTCTGTGTGTGTGTGCGTGTAAATGTGTGTGTGTAAAATTATATTGTTTCAAATTTGCTAAATCTGCCACCTACAAAAAAAAAAGCGATACACAAGGTTTTAAAAATGAAACATCTGTCGAGAAGCATTATTTTTCATTTTTATTCCAAATTGATTAAAATTAATCTTCACAATAAGCAAAATACGTTAGGATATTTCAAACCGAATTTAAATTGACTGAAATTGTAGGAAAACATCTTTGTTTAAGACGTGGGGGGAGTGTTTTTGATGTGGTCAGTTATGTATAGAAAGCCTGTTATTTTTTTTTTTAGATTTAAATAAGAGCTGCAGAATGCGAATAAAATTACATCGCCAATACACCGTGAAAAGCAAAAAAAGCAATTTACACACACACACACACACACACACACAGATATATATATATATATATATATATATATATATATATATATATATATATATGTGTGTGTGTGTGTGTGTGTGTGTGTGTATGTATATATGTTTGATTAAAGACGACAAACAAGGTACTTTGATTAAACTTGTTTTAATTTTTCTTGTGTGTTCAAACAAGTGTTTTCTTTTTCTGCACACAGAGTATGTAGGAATTGCCCAAAACTTCAGTAATTCCGAGAGCTTTCGGCTATACTTTTAGCTATTATCAAGGATGGTTTTATTTTTCCTTTGTAATTGGGCGTATGTGTTGTATGTATGTTTCTAAATTTATAAGGATGCTTTATTTTCTGCATACAGCAAATGGTGGCCATGTTGGCAGTTAATAATTGTCGGCTTACTCTTTTTTTTATTTTTAAGGCTTCCATTATTTTTAATAATTTTTTTTTATATGGGGATGAGGTTATTATGTTTGTATTTCCTACTAGTATATTTCGGATAGAGTCTGGTAAGTTTGTGTGTGTTTAAATGGGTTCTAATGGAGCTGGGGTCGCGTAGGTGTAACATAAGTCGCCTGGATAGGCATGTAGTTGCGTGACCTATGTTCATGATTATGAATTCGTTTTGATCAATAACACAGTTCTTTAAAGAGAATTTGAACCCATAAATAATTTTCGTTCGTTGTAATTTTGATTTTGTTCGTGTGTCGTTATTTATATGGATAACGCTAGCCGTTTTAAAGTTTTTGTAGTAGCTAATTAATTTGATTTTTTTTTTGTCCGGTGAAATTAGTGTAGTGTATTTCTTTGATAGTTTTAAGTGAAGCTGCATCTTGCTTATAATTGACGTACATTTGGCCTTTGTAGAAATTATTTACGTTATTTTTAACTGTGTGTTCACAATCATTGTTATTTACGATGGGAATAAATAGTCTAATTTAATGGCCTATAATCTGGTTACGGAATCCACTAAATACATACACACACACACACACACACACACACACACACATATATATATATATATATATATATATATATATATAATGATCCAGTAATCTTTAAAAAATTAATTATTTTAAGCACTCTAATATTTTATTGAATTTTAGGTACCGTATTTTCAGGCTTACTATACGCACTTTTCCCTAAAAATTAACGTGAAAAATATGTGTCCGTCTTCCAAGACGAATGTAAGGCAATGCTCAGGCTCAAGTAAACTTAGATGGTTTCGTAATTGATTTGTCTGATATGGACGTGGATTGTATGTTGAGTCATTATATTTTAATGCTATCTATCTATCTATCTATCTATCTATCTAATTCAACCTTTTATATGATGTAACCTCAGTACTTAGCTGTTACAACTATTCTCAAGACTATAAACCTTCCTAGAGCCGAGTCATAACCTTAAACATGCTCTGTTTACTAGCAACAGCGGGCGCGTTTATGCTCTTGATATTGATAGTGTAGGTTTGTTCACATTCTTATGTCGGGAAAATATCAGGTAACACCAGGCTGGAAATTATTACCCACTAGCAGCATGGCCCGGCGTTGAACACAAATGAACACAAAATGCTCAGCTTTAAAAAAGAACTCGTTACTGGAAAAACCGAATGAAAAAACAATTTTAACAACAAATACTTTTTCACACCTAAACAAGTTCTGCGGAATCAGAATCAACATTGAGTTTAAGCAAGCGAATGAGCCAATTGGAGTAAAGTGCCATGAAGATTTAAATTTTTCCCACTTGTGATGAATGCAGCTATCGATTTTTTGCATGCTAGCATGCTATTTAGCATTCGTGTCAGTCATCTGTTGGCTCTCACGCTGGCCAATAGAACCTTCTTGCCTATTCGTGGCAGCCAGCTATAGGCTCCCGCGCTGGCCAGTAGAAAATGGCCGCAAACTACATGAAAACTGCCGTAGAAGCATGAAAAAATCGATTATTTCCACTATCGATGTGAGTTGGGGAATACAACGTCGGTCTTGGCCTTTCCGCTAACTTGGAGCATGTGGATGTAAATTTGGGGGCAAATCCATCGAAAATTGCGGCCGTGCATTCGTCACACACACACACACACGTACACACACACGTACACACACACCCACATCCTGCCTTTTATAGATAGAGATACCGTGTTCATCAAAATGATTTAAAACCACCAGAAAAGTGATTGATGTAAACAATACGGGGTGCCATTTTGTCAGCGATGCATTTTGAATGTGTTGTATGAAAATGACTTTATTTTTTCTTAGAAATTTATTTCCAATATTAGGGTGCGTTTTCCGAGACGCAGCGTCTTGAAAGTCAGAAAATACGGTACGTTGACTTACGAATAAACTTGCTGAGAAAATGGTAGGAAATTGCCAATAAATTTAAAACGGGTTCCACTCTTATTTTCTCGTAATGTATGGGCGTCCATCGGGTTTCAAATCGACAATTTTATAAACACGTAAAATAAATTCAAAATTCATTGCAAAATACTGGCGGCCTTGAATTGTAGTATACTTTACCATTTGTAATGAGTGATGCGCAGAAATAATGTCACAGGTAAATGTGGTACAGGTAAGAATATGGCGCGTAAAAATAGCAGAAGTGGTAAAAAATAGAAAAAAAATGGCGCAACTTTCGGGAGAAGCAATTGTAGGTTATTGTTATAAATCTGGCTAGGTTGATCTTCAGTTTCTGTTGCTATTTCTCTTCATTTTGTGGATGTAATAGCTTCATAATCAGAAGTCTGGTTGTGGTTTTTACCTGGTGTAGGATCAATCATATCAAGGTTGGTGGTCAAGGTACCTAACACATCTCCATCTGGCAGTAGTTGATCTTGCAATCTGTTTTTTTTATACATGTTCACTTGGAAGCAAATCTTCTCTTTTCCTTTATTACTTGCTATAACTTCCATGATGGCTTTGTGATAGAGCCACTGATATCAATAGTGTGCTTGACGGCTCGAGGACAATTGAACCTTTGCTTTGTGCGTTTTTTTTTCTTAATTTTCCACCTGTGCCATTTTTACCTATGCTATTATTATCTACATTCGTGATGAATAGAACTAGTTTTAATTTAATAACATTATCAGTTGACAGCAACACGTTAAAACAGAATTTTAAAAGATTTAAAATTTCTAAATTATTTAATTAAAAATTAAGAAAATGGAATTATTCGTGTAAAAATTTATGAATATCGGAATTTGGTTTCTTAAGACAGTAGTGTCCATCATATATTTTATTCATGTACGCAATTAAAAGTTTTTGTAATTTAATAATATCTTAATTAGATTTTATTTTTCATTTTAAGATTCAGGGCAGATTTTCAGTAACTCAGAGATTATTCGAAAGAATTTAAATTTATTTAATTAAACTTTTATTTATTTAAATTCTCTGAGGACTAGTCTTTATAACTAATATAAACATTATTCCATTAAAAAAAATTTCTCCAAATTTCGTAAAATTAAATAGTTGGGGTGAGGGTGTAATAATGTAAAATAAATATTTTTACAAAGATTCTCTAAAAATGACACATTTTATTTTATTTTATTTTTTTTTTTTTTATATTTCTATATTTTTTTTTTTTTTTTTTTGTCATTTCGGCGTAATTTCTGACTGTTTCATTCAAATCTGGAGATTATCTGATATTTGCAAGAATTTTTAAATTCATATTTTTCACCGCAAAAAGTCAATTAAATTTACCGTAAAAATTTAGGGTCCGGCTTTGATGCCAGAAAAAAACCCCAAAAAAACAAGATTTTTAAACAAAATGCCATGGTTGTAAAAAAGATTGTTTTTTTTTTTTTTCACGGGAATAAATCCCTTGATATTTCCTCTTAATAATAACTTGATTATGCTGACAATAAAATGTTATTTTTATTATGACTTGGGTATATATATATATATATATATATATATATATATATATATATATATATATATATATATATATGTGTGTGTGTGTGTGTGTGTGTGTGTGTGTGTGTGTGTGTGTGTGTGTGTGTGTGTGCTTATACAGCCTAGAAAATTTAAGTTAGTCTCATTTAAACCTAAATATAGATTTCTGCAAATCGAGGAGGTACCTATATATATATATATATATATATATATATATATATATATATATATAGGTACCTTTTGTTGAAATCTAACAGATGAAGTTTTATATTTAAATTGATCGAAATAAGTTGCTGTATTTTAAAACTAAATAAAATGACTGACAAGAATTTTCTTTTGAAATCAATAACATCACTGATTTTATTAAAAAATCTTTCAAAGATAAAATGTACTTTCAGAAGCTTTATTTGAGGAATTTCTATGGTGTATATATCTTTAAAAGTTACTTGAGGAATATAACGTGAGGGCAAGCTTGTATATTTTTTAACTACCCAGGAATCTTCAAAATGTAGGAAAGTATTCACCGTAACCTAATGTTTTATTAAGTTTTCGGTACTATTTTTTTTACTTTATTATAGTTATCGCTTTATTTTCTGATTATGTCGATTATGTCCGTATTTGCAGAAAGATTTCCATTTAAATTATTGGTATCCCCTGAATTGTACTAAATTATTAATTTATGATTAATAAATAAAGTTTTTATATAAATACAATACCAGTTATCGGGGAAAAACGTAATACATTTATTTAAATGATTTACCACTATTAATTAATGTAATTATAATTTTAAACAGATGAAAACATTTCTTGTAAAAATCCATAATTCATAATTTTTTAAAGGCGATAATAACATAATATATCTTATTCATACAAGCAATTAAAAATAATAAAAATAAAAACAGATTTTGGTAACTGCTGCTTTTGTTTGAGAAGAAGAAATTGATGATTTAAATTCTCTAAGAATTTCTGTCTTAAGTAATATAAACATTAAGAGCCTCAAAATATAATTTCTTGAAATTTCATAAAATTATAGAAGTGTGGTGTAACAGATGTAAATTAAAAACAAAATATTTGATTTTGCAAGAATTTGCAAATCAATGTATTTTTTTCTGCAAAAATGACGCTAAAAGTTTTTATGCCAATTTTGGTCTCCTCAATTACGGAAAAAATCCAGATTTTTAACCAAAATTTCCAACGTTTTAAGCAGGAGTAAAAAAAATATAATTTAATAATAAAAAATTCTTTGGTCTTTCATCTTATTAATAATACAAATATTTTTCCCTAAAACCTTCTTTTCATTACGTTTGTAGCATTTTTTCACTATGGTATATTATCTTTTAGCGAATCCGTGGCAGTAGCTATATACATATATATATATATATATATATATATATATATATATATATATATATATGTGTGTGTGTGTGTGTGTGTATGTGTGTGTGTGTGTGTGTGTCTATGTTGTGAGTCTGATAGATAAATAGATAGATAGATAGATAGATATTCTTCGAGGCAAAACATTAATCAAATACGTGCTCATATATATATATATATATATATATATATATATATATATATATATATATATATATATATATATCGGTTTAAATCATTCAGAATAATCGAGGTGTGAGTAATAAATGCGAAACTGACGAGCGAATGAACGAATCTGTCATGATTTCCATGAAGTTTATTACAATCTGGTTTTTCCAATTCATTGATACTTTATTTTTCTGAAAGGTTTTTTCTTCGTTTGCCAATTTATCATTTGTCGTCTCTTGATGAATGCTTTCACGTCACTAAGATGTCATCACCAAATTTAACGCATTTTTATGGACAATATCGATTCATACATATATGCAAACAGACGTAAGTACTAGCCGAGCGTTAACCGTTATTAATTATCATAGGAATAACCAAAATTCATGAGCAGAATACCGCAAACCCTTCTTGCAAGCGCGTTTTGACAAATTTACATACATGCTTATTTACAGATTTTTTTTTTTTTAAAATGACTTCGTTCGTACATCTTTTTAATGTGATTTATTGCTCGAAAATACAGCAATTATGGCAAAAATGAATTTTTAAGCAAAGCTTAGATTCGGCATAAGACCGAAAGTATAAGGCGCCTAGTAAGGATCGAACTCACTACTCAGTCCTAATTTGTTCTCAGGATACAGAAAAGTTTTTTTTTTTTTATTTTGCTTTGTGAATTGCTTCTATTACGGATTATGAAAACTTTACAGGTTATTAAAATTCAGATAATATTTTTTAGATTATAAGATTTTTTTTCAGATATTAATGATTTAGTGATACAAATCTTATTAATTAACCCATATTTGGGGGGAGAAATGGAAAATTCATACCTTTAAAAAGGGTATTTGGACGAACGTATTTAAACTCGGATTAATAAATTCGAACCATTATCAATTGCATCACTATCAAATCCAAGTTTACAGCAACTAGTAACCCCAATAGCTCATCCATCTAGGTATTGACCAGCTGGACGTTGCTTAACTTCGGTGATCGTAAGGTGTTTCAACATGATGTTGCCTAAGCTGGCATTTTTTTATAAACGCACACAAGCATTGATTGCCACACCAACAGGTGATTATATAAAATATATTCTTCTTCTAGGTATTTACTCTGTCTCCCCCAAAGACAAGTTTTGACACAAGGTAATTTTTAAAGGTTTGGGCCCAAGCGCATACACCAGGACTAGGAACAAAAATTGGCCGCAGCCCCCGTAACCCTCGGTTGTGCTGGCCCCGGTTCGAGCACCGATCCCTCTATCTGTAGGTATGAGAAGGCGCGGCATCGGGCAAATGTTACCCAAGATTGGACACCTCTTAATATAATTTTCCTCAATTGCGACACTGTCCTTCAACTGAGCCGCTCCTCAGACCAGTCTGCCTAAAGACAGAGGTGCAATTGAGAGATAAAAATCCGGTGTTACAATCTAATCTAGAGAGCAATTTAGACACTAATATTCTTCTCTGTGTCTTCATCCTTCAGGAAATGGCAATCCACAACTTCCTACCTTTGTAACTCTTAAAAAGGTTTTTTTCTACTTATTACTGCTCCCCGATTTCATCTTCTATAAAGAACCCAACGGGAATTCGAACTCGGCTCTCCTATTAAAAATCCCAATCTACACATTACACAATCCTCACATGCAGGCTTACAGCAACTTGTAGTCCAAAGAGGTACTGATCAGCGTTGACGTTATTTTCCCGTATTATGAACATCGTTGATAGTACGGGAATCGTTGTTTATACCTTCTATTTACACATGCATTTTATGCGGTTACCCCATACTTTCCCCAGTCTCTCTTACAATCACTACATTCTGTGTGTGTTGTATTTTCCAACCCTTCTTTCCTCATTATGTGTCCAAATAATAACCTAGGTCTCTTTCTGCTTCGCTGTATAGGTATAGTTTTTGGTTTTGATATCTTTAACACTTCGTTTTGCTCACATGTTAGGTTCATTGTATCCTCAGAATCCTTCTGTAGAACCGCATTAATCTTGCTACAAGTCTTTTCTTCATCTTTGAGGATATTCTCCAACATTCCGCGCCAAATAAGAGCATTTGGATGTCCTCATTCGCTATTCGATGCGTCTTCAAATATTTATATCACATTTTCGGTCCAATGTCAAAGATGTGTAATTCTTAGAAATTTGATTTGATATTAGGTTGGTGCAAAAAAAATTGAGGTAATACTGTCGTTTTTTGATGTATTGTTTAACGTCAAAAAACGACATTATTACGTCATTATTTTTGCACCAACCTAATATACGTACTTCGTAGCTTATTTATAATGAATTGTCTATATCACACACACAAACATGCACACACTTTCAGAGCATATACACCTGTCTCTCTTTGTATTTGTGTGTTTCTCTGTCTATCTGTGTCTGATAAAGAGGATATAATATCTAAGCTCGCCATGAGTTGGTGGGTCATATCTATTTCCCTTTTCAACAAGGTTTTCTGAATTTTTAGCGTGTTCTTAACAAGATGGTGAAAGCCGTAACATTTTAACACTTCTCCGGGAAACAATTAGCAATTCACGTGTTTAAAATTCAGGCAACCTAGTCGACACAAATAAAGAGAATAAAAAATACTGACAAACTAATGATTACGTTGTATATTAAACTACTTTATACGATATATATATATATATATATATATATATATATATATATATATATATATATATATATATATATATATGAATTAATTATATACACGTCTAATTAGTTACTTCTTCACCGTCAAGGCCCGTTGGCACAGTTGGCATGGCGCTTGCGCCGTATCTTTACAATATATATAGGATTACATAACAAAATCCAACATTAACTCATATGGTGGGTACATAGATTTATTTCAACCGACGGAACTACGTCAGTCTTATTCAACCCCGGTGTATAGACTGTGTTCGTGTCGGAATTAGAAATTTATGTTTGGCAGCCGTCATAAAATTGATACAGAATTTCTTTATTCCGACACGAACAAAGTCTAAACATTAAGAAGTTGATCTGAGAAAGTGAGATGATAAAAATAAAAATAGTCATAATATATCCAGATTATTCAACAAAACATGAATGCAGCTATGATACATAAATAAACACACGTGTACATACACACACGCATATATATATATATAGAGAGAGAGAGAGAGAGTGAGAGAGAGACATCCACAGACTGTTTTATTGCACCCAGCTCATCAATATATAGAAAATAGGAAAGAACTGGTTAGGTAAATAATCCAAAGTTCTTTAGTATTTTTCTTATTATTTTTAAAAAATAGTGTTCGATACAA
>OZ010586.1:97889591-97939591 GCA_963932145.1 Acanthosepion lycidas | reverse complement strand
TTGCACGACCTGAAAAAAACATGGGAGACGAAACCCGACATCTTACTCACGATTAAACCAATTCAGGAAATAATGCGGCAAAATGTGATTTTATTATCCAGATACCGCTTTCGTGCAGATTACAAATATGGTACATCTGCGGGTGGGGCTTGAGGAAAGGTGCTGACAGGTGCAGTCTGCTTTTTGGGGTATGGCTTCGAATAAGTCTTAGCGTGATTGACGTCAACTGCTTTAGAAAGTAAGAGGCGAATGAAACACTTCAAATTTCTTTCTTGTTGTTTTATCAACCAATGGCTCACATACATTTTGAAGATCACGCTTGAGTGTAGCAAATTCAACATTTTCCTTTTGAAATAACACACCATGTTTCTTCACGGAATGCCTCCAATCAGAACGGTTTAATCGATTTTAAAGATTTTAATACAGCCCCTGCCAAAAACCATTGAATTAATACACTTAGAGGAGGTTCAAATTAGGATAGTCCTGGGTATGAAGATATACTTCATCCTGCAGCAATGCCCTTGATTTGGATATTGGAGGTTTTGAGGAGCGTGAAACCATCTTCTTAATTACTGGCGTTCCTAGGTCCACCCTGAGCCGGTTTGATAGCAAATGTTAGGGCCCCAGCTATGGTGAAATAGTAAATCTCTAAACAAAAGCAAAACCCTGTGAAAGTAGAAAAATATATTTTTATATTAAAAATACCACCAATACATATTTATATAAAAATATACAAACAATACCTATTTATAGTAAAATTAATAATACATTTTATAGCTAAATGACTGACGATACATTTTATCTGTACCTGAAGGCATATAATTGCGTTCAAAATATATTTAGTTGAAGCCATAAAACTTTGTTCCAAATATTTAGATTTCGGCATTAAATGACCTATATGTCGCGAAGTTAAATCAAACAACTAAAATGAAAAAACTCTTTCGTGATATTAATCCATACAGAATCCTACAATTTCTTAAATCAAACTGTTTTCCAAAAATAATACTTTAAGAAAACATCAACCACTTATATTAACGCCTTTAATACTTATATCCTTGTGCAAATTAATTAAAAGAAAACGAATAATTTCGTTATTATTTACGTATTTTTTCCAATGAAACATTACCCAGTGCACATGTTAGTACGTCATATGTCCATTCCATGAAGCCGTTCCTTGACCACACATTCACGACTGAATTTAAATCAGGAGAGATTCCGAGCTAGTCGATAGTACTTGGATTTGCTCACTGATAAGGCTTGCCAGTGTGTTCGTGCAGAGGTTACAATTTTCGTACGCTTCCTTGGAGTAACTTCCATCGCAGACAATTGTCGTAGGACTAATAATCGACAGTTGAGACAATAGTGTCTGGACGTGATGAAAATCTGATGAAATCAAGGATGACGCATTATTTATCAAGGCCAAATATATTTCATCATGCACCTCGAAAATAAATTCATGTTAGACCACTGTTAATCTGAGGAAAAATAGAAATCGATTACACCCTGTCACTCCAGTGGGTCTAAAACTGAGCGTATAAGGAAATAAAGGAAACTAAAGCAGTTGTTTCACTTAATTTGCTCAAATGTGAATGTTCGTAAAAACATATATATGCACAAAAACCTAGTATCTACCATGTATTCAACTGTAAATGCAGAATAACATATATCATATTTTTATTGCTTTAAAGTTTCCACGAAAATAAAATTTTCGGCATTAAAAGACCCATAACGAGTTGATATGCCGTTAAACAATCAAATCAAAACTCCCATGAAAATTAAACTTTGGTATTACATGACTCATAAAGGGGTTAATGTACCGTTAAACAAATTAAATCAAATCAATTAGGTTCTTTTACAGAGTTATTCACTAAGTCAGGTAGTTCTATTTAAATTAAATATATATTTTTATTCAAATAAACTTTATTCAAATAAACTTTATTCAAAATGAAACGCACACTTATTCAAAGCAATGAGAACATTATTGAGGATGGACAAAGTGAAATTCCGTCACTCAAGAGACTCGGTAAGTAACAAGTATTTTTCTTTTAGATTTTGCTCCCTTACAATTCACTGTTAAACCAAATAAAAGACGTTTTCAATTCTTTGAAGACAAAAATTCATGCTGATCTTGAAGCTTTCTGCAGTACAGGGTAATTAAATAAAGCATTTTAAAAGATTTTTCCATGAATGCTGATGATTTTTATTCTCACATTGTGTGGAATTTTACGAAAAATACAAAGCTTCAATATTGTAACACATGTGCATCTTCTTCTATAGGCTGTGTCCCTTCACAACGTTAATGATTATGGCTTTCCACAACTTCCTTTTCTTTGTAAAACTTAATGAATTTTGTCTTTTGAATATCTCTCTAAAAACTTGATGCGCAATACATTCACTCAATCTTGCCACACACGTTATGCGTTGTTTGTCGCCGTGTCTTTTCTTTCTATCTTTCTGAGTATCACATTTTCAAAGCCTTCTTACTTCATTATGTGAAACTGGAAATTACAACGGTATCTTCCTGATGTTAAATTTAATAGTTCTTTTTTTTTTTTTGCATTGTCTCTAGAACTTCGTTGTTGAACAGATGTTTGATTCATCATATTCTCAGAATCCTGCTGTACTAGCATATTATTTTATGTCTCTTCTTAACCACTATTCATCGCTATATAAAACGATTGATATTACATAACAGTTCAGGATTTATTTCTTTGTTTCTAACGAAACGTTTGTGTTTCTTAATATTCTGTTTAGCTTTTTGGAAGTCTTCTTTTGCTATCCCAATGCGCCTTCGGGTTTCAGTGTCGCACTTTCCTTTCGATGTTAAAACACTTCAGATGTTATATATATATATATATATATATATATATATATATATATATATATATATATATATATATAAGGTTTTCAGTGTGATACCTTTTCACTCGCGATCCATCCAACCGATTTTAAACAAACTTGGCACATACAATTTACAATGTAACAGATACGTTCTTAGCGTAAAAATCGATATCTTAAAAAAATCAATAATCGATAAAGACGATCAATTATCGATAAATTAAACTGTTTTCCTCCAATTTCGTTCAAACTCGGTATATACGTTACTTACATCATGACGAGCTCAACGATAATTTTATTTCTACGCCACTGCCTTTTTTCGAAGAACCACGATAAACGAAATATCTATTTCAACACAAATTTTAAACTAAGACTACCTCAATTTTCAATCAATTTAATACCAACTTTGTTCAATTGTATCCAACAATTAATTGATTGATTAACAGTTATTTAACTTGATAATTGAGTTTACCCCTTTAGTGAAAAACGGCGTAAATAGTGAAAAATAGCGATTTTTACTGATTTCTTATTTTTCGTTTATATTTCAACCAAATTAACAATTGCTTTATAAATGTATGCTCTTTTACATCCATAGTAGCACACTGACAAATTGAACTTCAAAAACTCTAAAATAAGTGTGATGTGAAGTCGTTCTTCATGTTGCTTTTTTCGTTTCCTCAGGTATCTTCGATTGAATAAATACAGACTACATCTGTTATATCAGTAACTGCACTAATTCAGAATGTTTTTAATGATAGTACTTTAAAGTAATTGAAGAAGATAGACTCTGTTACATCTAAACATGATGCTATTTTTGCTCCATTCTAATTGAACGCTTTTTTTCTGATCGACCAATTGGTTATGGTTGCTAGTCATCGCAATTGAGCCATAACATGGTTTGCAATAGCCATCCAAAGTGTTCTTCCTTTTATAATGGCCTCTTTGAATTTTCACCTTCGTCAATAATGGTCTTTTTACTTATATTTACTTACGTATAAGAGTAGCTTTTATTTTCAATAACGATATATTTACAGTGAATAATAGAATCTGTTTAGTTAATTATGGGGTTTATATTTTAAACCACGATTTCTTCTTTTTAAATAAAAGTACTTTAATTTGAATAAAAGTATCTGGTTTAGCGAATAACTCTGCATTTAGTAGTAAATAAACTTATCATTTTTTTAATTTAATTACTTAAAAATTTGGTTTCCTAAATATACCTTCATTAAAGTTGATTAAATTCTTGAAATGAAACTACTTATAAAAACCTTAAGCAAATTTTTATTTGAAATTATCGCAGCCAGCTTTTCTATAAAAAGACCATACGCGCAATTATCTGCCTTAGAAATCGGAATTTTCTTTTATTTGGAAAAAGGATTATTTCTTTAATAAAAAAAAACCCTC
This sequence comes from Acanthosepion lycidas, assembly GCA_963932145.1. Classification (NCBI taxonomy): domain Eukaryota; kingdom Metazoa; phylum Mollusca; class Cephalopoda; order Sepiida; family Sepiidae; genus Acanthosepion; species Acanthosepion lycidas. The sequence goes on along the minus strand of OZ010586.1, from coordinate 97,935,349 downwards.
AAGTTTTGTCTATAATCTTATCACTGATAACATGATGAGTGATTAATACCGGCTGCTACACGTGACTTGTTTCTAATTTATTCATCTGCATAGGCAACATTTTTAACAGTATAAATATATATTTATTATCTAGAGAAAAATACAAAAGCATAAATGTTTACACATATGATATTCCTTAGTAAAAATAACCATTGGTTTAAAATGATGAAAACTTTAAATTCAACAAAATCTTAAAAACTCAATAAATATTGTACTCAATCATTTTTTCTGTATTTTGTTATGTATGAAAGATTATGTGAGTGAACAAGTGAGAACAAAACGAATAACATGTTAATAAAGGTTATTTTCCTCATGAAATGAGGGGTGGTAACAAGAAAGGCAAACTGACTGCAATTTGCTCATGATCGCTTTATATGTTATTGTTGTATTCTTCTCTTTAATTATGTTCACCTCCGCATTTAATACACATATTCGAATATTTTCGAATCGTCAAAAAAGACACTGAAAACGGAAATTTTAAAATTATTTCCTTTGCACTAGAGATGTCTCTGCATTTACAGTATTTACATGATGGCGCTTTTGTTCTTTTCTGTTATTACCATAAAATTTCGACCATTGTGCCCACCGGCCTTCTTCAGGTATTTCACGATCCGGCTAACCTTTAGGGAATTTCGAAATGAATCAGTTATTTAAAAGAGTAGAACATTGTCACTTATACTTTCATCTTCCTCTTCTGCTGTTTCTTGTCACGCTTAACTACACTTACTAAAAGAAGTGAACAGTTCTTTTCTTTAAGGCTCAAAGATATTTATTTCGGATTGTCCCTCAGGACAATGGCCTAGTGGATGAAATCGTTAGTGATATAGTAAATATGTGTTTAGTCTCTGGGCCGGAGTAAATACTAAGCAGAACTAAGGAAAAACTTGAAGATGATTAGCCCAGCGAGAGAAAAAATCTTCTAACAAGATTATACAAAAGATATACTATTGTGTAGGTCGTAAAATAAACAGTTCTGTTCGAAATTTCCTGAAGATCACACGTACAGAGATGCACCTTCTGATCATAAAAATACTGACGGGGGCAATGGTATATAATTATATCTCCTCTTCCCAGAAATTTAAAGAGAAAACATGCCTGCCCTTTTCATGAATTTGTCTCTTTTCCATTGCTTGCTTTTTCTTATATATTTTTTCTTTTCTTTTCTTACACCTCTTACGTTATCCTTTCTTACTTCTAAACCTCGTTCTCTTTATTAATTTTATTATTATTATTATTATTATTATTATTATTATTATTATTATTATTCATCGGCTTTGTTTTTTACATGATTTTCAGAAGTTTCCGTTTTCCGGTAGAATAATTAATTTTCAGTGCAAGAACAGGAAAACATCCATTCCCATTACTTTTGCATAACAGACTTTACTATTTTGTATAGTCGTGTTACGATAAACTATATCCTGCAACAATGTCTCTGATAGGGAGATTTGAAGTTTTGAGAAGTGTACAAACATCTCTTAATTGCTGTTATTCCAACGTGTACCCCGAACCAGGGTGGTAGCACCTGTTAGGGTCCCAGCTATGGTCAAATAGTGAACACCCAAACAAAATACTATGAAAGTATAGAATACATTTTTATAATAAAACACCAGCAATATATATTTATATAAAAATAACAAACAATACATATTTATAGTAAAATGATCAACAATACATTTTATCTGTAGTTCAAGACATAAAATTGTATTCGAAATATATTTAGTTGAAGCCATATAATTGTTTTCAAAGTATTTAGATTTCATTATTAAAGAACCCATAGATGTGTTGATATGCCGCTACACAAAATCAAACAAACCAACCAACCAGCCATTTCGTATGTCCCTCTCTTCCCCTTTCTACTTGATTCTCTATCCCCCTCTCTTTTTCGCATCTGTCTCGCTCTATCACTATCCTGGACCTCTCCTCCATCTACACTTTCCTCTATCCCCCTTTCCTACTCATATCTCTTCAGTCACGCCGCTTATCTAACTTCTCTCTCCTCCTATTACTAAATACCTCTCTCCCTCATTCTCTTCTATCTATATATTCCATTCTATCCTTATCTTTTCCATTCTCCCACTTCATATCTTCCACTCCAATTTCTCTCCCACTCCCTAACCAATACTTCTCTTACTTCTCCCTCATCTCAGTTTTTTCACCCGTCATTTATTCATCAAAACTATAGACATTGTATATTTCGAGCGGCTAAAATTAATGTTACCGCTTCCGACACAAGACATTCAGAAAAAAAACTTTAATGAAGATTAATGACAATATACAGTCATTTATTGATAGTTACTACGTTTGTTTTTTCATCAAATTGCTTTAAAAATGTTGGACCTGGCTGGAATATATTTTTGTCCATTTTTCTCAAATAATTCACAATCAGAATTTGATGCGTCTATTAATGGAAATTTCTTTATCCAAACTTATCTTTCAGAATATCTGAGTCAAAGGGCATTTTTTTTTCTTTTTATCTAAGATTCACTTTTTTTTCATAATATAAATATGTGACAGAATATCGTCAGAAATTATAACCAAGTCATTTTCAAAATTATATTGATCTGATACCTAAAAATAATTAAAAACGAAAACAGCTTGTGTATTAATGGTAATTATCCATCCCCTATTTTTCGGGAATATTCTGAAGGCCGAAGAATTCATCTTCCAAAAGATAATGATAAAATAAACAATGACCAGAATATTTGAACAATGCTAAGTATTTCATAACAATGTCTTTCCTAACAAGTTTAGCAGTGTTTATAAGTTTAATGAATAATTATTTGTGTGAATATTGTTTTCCTATTAGCTACACCCCCTTTTAATGTAGTCCGCCGGTTTCTATTGGATAATTCTCTAGAAAACCGAATGACGATTCCATTAATGTAATATCTTTGAAACCCTAAAACACTGCTGAGTGAGAATAATAGGATTTGAAGCATAGAATGCATTATTTCGTTTCCTTAATGTGTTATTTGGCTTAAAGCTTCCTGATTGGATCCTGTACCATTCTCGAAACGTCTTGTCCAAATTTTACAATCCTTTTCCGTATTTACTTTGAAAGGCGATAGAATTCCACCACACACAATATTAAATATTCTCCATGTTTGTTCTATTATCGTTATAAGTTTTGTTGATTCTTTATTTCCATAAAGAGACTAACAGTTGATCTTGGCATAACAAGAGAAATTCCTTACTTTAAGGAAACTAAATTTTATGTACTTCTTAAAATTGCGTTTTTCTTTCTGTTGTCCAGTTAAGAGGTGGTAGCTTGTCTACCGATGTTCCTATTATTTTTATCTTTTTTCAATATTTACATATAAAACCGTAATTCTTTTGTTAATTCTTAAATTTTTCATGCTGGTCAATAAAACTTTTCTTGCATAAAGTGTTCCTAAATGTTTTTGCCACATCCTTAAATTTAATTTTTGTGATGTCAACGAATATTCGCTGCCACTTTTGTAATGTCAACGAATACGCGTTGTCACTTTCGTAATGTTCGTTGTAGATAAGGCTTTGTAATCTCATATACAACTATAGTATATGAGTTTATATATATATATATATATATCTGTGTGTGTGTGTGTGATTATTGAAGGACGAGCACTTTCGACATATCATAATATCATCATCAGGTAATCGCTGTGGTGTTCATAGTTGTGAAGGACAAAAATATTTGTGATCATGTGAAAATTAACTTTCATATATATGCAGTCAGCAATACTGTGTCATGCCGTGGTTACCAAGCATTGTTTAAGTGGAGGTAACTAGTTATGTATTGAAAGATGTTCAGAGATGAGAAGTCAAAAAATAAAGGATGAACTATTAGTACGAACATTAACATTTAAAAATTATCTATTGTACACATTTTCAAATGTTTGTGGAGTACATATACTTAATTTTATTAAGGTTTGGTTTCAGTTTTTTCATATAAATAGCTTCGTGAATTTTTAGTTAGATTTTCTTCTTTTCGTGGAAAATTAAGAAGATATTTTCGATGAGAATTTCCCTGAACAGATATGTGAACAGATATGTTACTGCAAATGTTTAGAAATATTGGATATGTTATTCAATGAAGACTTATCCGACGTGAAAGCATTGTTGTCGTGTGTACAACATAGATGTTATGTTTATTGTTGGAAATACAATCTCCCAGATGAAATTTAAATTTATTAATAATGTTGGTTTTCTGTAACACGTTACTGGCCGAGGAAGAGTCGTTACGAATTATTTTATTAGATATATTGCATTCAGTTTAGTATATAATTCATTTTATTTGTTTTCCTCGGACTTACGATGGATGTATTTGTCTTTATTATTTTTAGGATATTTTCATCTTTCTTATAGTTAGCGTGAATTTGCTTACGATATATAAAGTTGATATATTTGGGGTGAGTTGAAGAAGAATTATGCTCTATTTGTTTTATATGAAGATCTCTGATGGAGCATCTTATTTGTTAAGCAACAATATAATTAGGGAACTTATTATTGATGATTGTTCTCTATTTTGTAGAAAATGTGTTTTGTGGAACAATTAATTTTTACATAGTTTATTAGGGTTTTTTTTATAATTATTACTTTGTAGCAATTTGGACACTCGCTTTTATATTAGGTTGGTGTAAAAATAATGTCGTTTTCTCTCATAGTAACATATGTGAGAAAACGACATTATTTTTGCACCAACCTAATAATTAAGGGTACAAGAATTTCTGATGGTAGGGTTTTTTTTATATATATATAAAGGGAGATAGTGAACTTATTGTTATTAGTGCTTATCAGTATATCTAGGAAAGGAATTTTGTTGCTATTATTAAGTTCTTATGTAAACTTGAGGACGTAGTTGACCTGGAATTATTTTTGGAGTTTTTTTTTATCCCTGCGGTATTCTTGACTAATACAAGGATATCGTCAACGTATCATAGGTAGATGGAGGTTTTTTCTAAAGATGTTATTCTCAAAGTTAAACATTTAAAAAATGCTAATAATCGGACCAACAACTGAACCCATGGAAACACCATCACATTGTTTATATATGTTATTTTTGTGATCGTAGAATGGGACTTTTTTGGTGTAGGTTAGCTTTAGTTTCCGTAATATATTAGGACTAATTTTAAGTGGAGGTATATAAGGGTTATTGTACATTTTTTTTATATTAATGTTGATAGTTTCACAAATAGGGATGTACTTGAATAAGTTTTCGACATCGAATGAGGCTATAGTTCCATTGTTTTTAGAATTTGAATTGCCTCGAGAGTTTATTTTATGCTGTATTTGCTAGGGAGATATGGTGTTATAAGTTCATTAATGGTTTTTGTTAATTGATAAACGAGAGTGAAAATTTGTGATATAAGAGGGCGGAGAGTGCCATAGTAGTCGCCAGGCCCATAATCACAGACGATTTTAGGAATCTGTCCTGTTCAGCGTCCTTAGCAGCGATTAGTTTGTTGATTTTTATCTTTAGTTGGCTGGATTGATTTTGGTTGATTTTATTTTTTTTTTAATTTTGTGTGGTCGTTGAGTATTTTCTCGAGTTCCACATTGTAGCCGAATTTGTTTAAAACAACGAAGATGTTAGTTTTGTCTGCTTTTTTGAATATTATATCAGGGTTAATAAGTAGACAGAACATGTTAAAATTATTCTTGTTATCTGTATAGATTAGCGAAGTTATATTCGTTTCAGGAACTGTAACTGTGCTTTGTCAATCGCTGACGTCGTTATCCGATTCTGACAGACATTATTTTATTGTACACATCGTTAATAAGCTTTAAAATGTGTGCTTTCTTTTTTCTTTCAGACGTTGATAACGTCATTATCTTCTTCTTTGTCTTAATGAAAATATGCTGCGGAAATATACACATATATATATATATATATATATATATATATATATATATATATAGATAGATAGATAGATAGATAGGTAGGTAGGTAGGTATGGAGGGTTCGCGAGCGTGTGTCTGTGGAAGAAAATGATATATATAATTCTTTATATACCAGAATCATGATAAGAAATGGCATCATCGTCGCCTTCTCAGTTAATTTTTCTTTTCGCATCTAGGATCAACGTTTTTCAAATTCGACTGAACTTCGACATTCCAATCGAGTTTCGATGATATCCAGTCAGATATAACTGTTACAAAAGTGTGTATATAGAAAATTAAATTTACAAAGTATCGAAATATTAAACTTTTAGTCGTGATTTTCAAAATTCGATCATAAGCATAAATAAGTCAACAATTGACTTAAGTGCTCGAAAACTAACCGAAATTTTAGCCATATTATAATTTTTCAGAACAGACCAACAAAAGAAAGAATGTCTGAGAAATGATTACATCTAAATCAATTACACCATGAAAATATCACTAATCCCAATTGATCAAAATAAAAATAATAGCAAGTAAATCAACCATAACCAAAATTGTCGTTGAACGGCGATCCATCCAAGTGTGAGTTTCATCATCTTTTAGCAGCGTTTGCATATGCCCTCCAACCAGTGTTACAGACATAAGGTATATATATATATATATATATATATATATATATATATATATATATATATTACTGAATATACATAATGTCCAACGTCAGTAACGCAACTCGGAGATTTATTCAGTTAGTGTAATCTTTAGATGTGGATATTCTGAAAATTGCATTAACTGCATCAAACTCTAAGTTATGTTATCGACGTTAGATATTATGCATATTGACTAATATATACTTATAGCTCTGTTTCGTAACATTGAATAATGTATTTCTAATACGGGGGGGACGTACGTGCAAGTATTTGTGCCTGTATGTACATCATTTATCCTAACAATTCCTTCATATATATATATATATATATATATATATATATATATATATATATATATATATATATATATATATATATATATATACATATATATATATATATATATGTGTGTGTGTGTGTGTGTGTGTATGTATATATATATATATATATATATATATATATATATATATATATAATAAAAAGGCTTAAACACTAATATCCAATGGTCATGAATTATTCCATTGGAATCGTAAATACAATCCAATTCATCAGGCCTACAAATTCAAAAATAAAACAGAAAAAAACAACTCCGGAAATAAAAAAATAAAATTTAGAGAGTGTGAGTATGAGAGTGTGGGAGGAATGTTATAGCTAAAGAGAGGGGTAACAGACAAGAGAAGGTGGGAGATTAAAACTTAAGAGAGAGAAGTTTTAGAGTGGTGAGTCAAAGACGGTTTAAGTGAGAGAAATATGAATGTTGTCGGATGTCTAATACATTAAAGATGTAACCGGAAAGGGTACATTTTGTGGAGACATACACACACAATAGACGATCTGATCTTAAAGATCAGAAGAAGAGGGAGTGGGAGGAAAAGAAAAAAAAGGGGTGGGGAGAGAGATGGGGCGGGGGGTATTAAAAATGAAGGGCATTTATAAAAGGGCCGCTGTGTAATTTAGAAAATTTGACAAAATTAATATCGACTACAGGTTAAAAATCAAATATAAACAAATAAATATATGAATAAATATAAAGAATAAATATAACGATTATCTAATCTAGCAAGGACCTATATTTCTATGTTCAAAAACACATGCGTATACACACATACACAATAACATATACACGTACATATTGGACATTGAGTTCTACCTGGATTCTATCCTCTTGTAATTTTTTTTTCAAAAAATATATATGTATGTGTATGCATGTATGTATATATATTTATATATTTTGCATATTTATATATATATATTTACCACTAATATTATACACACACACACACACATATATATATATATATATATATATATATATATATATATATATATATGTATAACTAAAATAAACCCTAAAGAGCCAGGAAAACCGACCTTGGTTTCACCTAAACGGATCTTCAGGGTAACCTGTACGGATGTTTTTATTTCTTTCTTTCTATTTATTTCCAAATTTTACCGATTTGTTTTGACATATCTACTAGTTGAGCTATCTGAGTTTTTTCCAAATGACTATTACTATTATTAATTATATATATATATATATATATATATATATATATATATATATATATATGTATATATATATATATGTGTGTGTGTGTGTGTGTTTGTGTGCCCACGTGTGTGTGTGTGTGTTCCATCAAGCCAATCACTCGTTAATGTCGGTCGTGAGCACGTTACAGTATCACGCTTTCCATTGTGGCTCGAAACAAAATTATTTTCACATGATCTCAGAAATTCAACTTACATTAATTTTCCCAATGTTGCCGAAATCTTATCTCCATGTCGTTTTAAATTGGCTCAATCCAAGCAGCATGCCAGCTGACGTTGTCTTCCTGTTTCGGCTTATTTCCTTCTAATGTGATAATTTATCCTTCACCAGAATCCGATTGTTTAACACATGCTGCATTTTCTAGGAAATATTTTTTCCTCAGTTAGACATCGATTTTTCACCTGACTATGCTATTATAACTTTATCATACGAATGTGAATATCACCGTTGTTCTATTGCATTCACTGATTTCTTTCTCCGAGTATAACCACAATTACCCTTTATGTGAGGAACTCGGATATCATTAACTCCTTTCTTCCACTCTTCTGTTATTCTGTTTCCATATGTTCATACTAATGTTTACACTATACACGGCCCAACAGCGAGTCAAGGTAGCGTCTCACTGATAGAGATTGTATGAGCGGTAAGAGTAATAAGAAAAAAACAGCTGTTTATGATAATATGTTGAAAAGATAAAAGTTAACCCAAGACTTGAAGTGGTTAGGCTTAAAGTGGTCAAGAAAGCATCCACACGGGAGTTGGGGCTACAAAGTAAATTTCCTAGTAAAAATCTGTTCGAGTGGAACGTCTTTCTTGTTCCAGGAATGCGAAAGGAATAGTGATTGGGCTCGTCCCAGTCTGAGTTGCATGTTAGGTTTAGCTGTGAAGGCTTGCACTGGTGGAAAATAAAGAATATAGTTCGTCGGATCATTTAGCATGGGAATAGAGTTTGTATAGTAAAAGTTTTGCGCGTTCCGTCGGAGGGAAAGCGGCTGTAGTGTGTAAAATAATTAATCGTCAAAACGGCCGCGTATATGCTCTTAAACTTCTTCAAAACAAGAAAGTGATGAATAGATAACTCCAGCCCATATAGCCAGTATATATTGGCATATATCCGAAGTCAGGCTCTTACTGTATTGGTAAACCATTACTCGTTCGTTGACGTTGACATCTGAAAAGGGTTATCTTCATTTTCACTAGTTGAAGTCGACTGCGGTGTGAGACTCTCATAAGAATGACTGATACTTCTTTTTATACATAAATCAATCACGCCATTAATATATGAATATATCAATAATCCCAAGTATTCCTAAAAATAAAAATAATAGTATGTAAATCAACCATAACTAGAATTGTCGCTTAACAGTTATTCAGCCAAGTGAGACTTTCATCATCTTTCTGTAGCGATCGCTAATGCTCTCCAACCAGTGTGACAAACCTCGTTGTGTAAGGTTCGTTCGTTAAACTTGAAAAGGGTTATCTTGATTTCTTATTACCATTAGTTGTCATCGACTTTGGGGTGAGACAATAATAATTTTCTCCGAGCTTCAAAATTCTGCCTAGAAACGGGTTATGTTTTGAGGAACTATACGCAAATTTACCGTGGATGATATAGCAATTAAAGCACTTTCTATACATTTTCGTCTTAGTTAATTGCTTTCCATTTTAATTAGAACAACATTTATAAAACAAAATTACGATCAAGCACATTAAGGTGAGTAACTTATGCAAATATTGTATATTTTCTTAAAAGCTACCTTTTGTGTTCATGTACTCTTTTAATTAAATTCATTGAGTCTTCTCTTATGTGTTACTTGTGACAATAATAATAATAATACTGGTGATAGATTAAATTTCCCCTTCAAGTTTTGAGCTTATTATTTTGTTTTATATGTATTAAGTCTTTTATTGGTTTAAAAGTACTTGAAATAAATTTTATGTTAAGCTTATATCAGAATGATCCACTTTTCTATTGTTAAATATTTTAGGATCCTTTTGTTTCGGATTGAATATGAACTAATTAAGGTATTGGACGAGCTTAAAAGTATTTTTAAATGTATTTTTCCTCTTCATATAAATATTCAGGGCGAGAGATTTTGTATGCTCTGCAACAGAATTCCATGATTATAGCGTATTTTATTTTGTTTTTTTTTGCTCAGAATAGAAATATATGAAATCATTTCTATCAATTGATTTGCAATAGAAATTAAGTTTTAGGCTATTTTCATTACGATGCAATATGATGTATAGGAAAAGTAAAGTATATTAAATAAAGATGGGGTGGAAACATAAACAAAGGCCAATAAACTAAATGGAATCGGTTAAAGCATATATTATAATGAGAACTTAAATGAGACCCCTCTCCATCATGCGCTTGTGTGGTCGAATCAATGTAAACATCCCTTTAGCTCGATGAAGTCCTAAAGGATAAAACACAACATACGAAAAACCTTTTTTACTTTGTCATGGATTTCCCTAAAATCGTTCATGATATATAAAAATGTATATATAGTTTTCCAATATATATATATATATATATATATATATATATATATATATATATATATATATATATATATACTTAGTTTATGCAAAACTAGGTAATCCGCATAGGTAGACCGAAGGAGGATGATATCCAGAGAGCTCAGTGTAAGATTCAGAGCAGATATGTTTGAATAAAAACAGATCACTTTAAGGTTCCATGTAATAAGTTATTTCACCACAACCCCTTTAACAGGGCTATGGATCATCGGACTTTACTTCCAAAGGTTGAAATGAAAAATGAAAAGAAATTCACACGTTTTTGATGGACCTCATCAAGCATATGTCAAATTAACGAAGTGGGGAAGTAAGGTGGGAGAGAAGATAAGATATGAGTGGGTTAGGTGTACCATTTCAATTCCTTATTCTTAACTCTACTGTCTGTCGGCTAGACTTTGTTTAAGGCCAACGCGTCTAGTCTCTAGATATCGATGGGTAAGGGGTGAAGACCGACATTAAAGGAAGAAGCTACAGCAACCCTAATAATGTAATGGAATGTAATTTATTAGGGTTGCTGTAGCTTCTTCCTTTAATGTCGGTCTTCACCCCTTACCCATCCATATCTAGAGACAAGACGTATTAGGCTTAAGGAACGTCTAGCCGACAGACAGTGGGGTTAAGAATAAGGAATTGAAAGGGTACACCTAACCCACTCATATCTTATCTTCTCTCTCACCTTACTTCCTCATTCGTTAATTTTATGCTTGATGAGGTCCATCAAAAACATGTGAATTTCTTTTCATTTCAACCTTTGGAAGTAAAGTCTAATGATCCATAGCCCTGTTAAAGGGGTTGTGGTGAAATAACTTATTACATGGAACCTTAAAGCGGTCTCTCTCTCTCTATATATATATATAGAGAGAGAGAGACTGCGAGAGACAGAGACAGACAGAGACAGAGGCAGGCAGAAAGACAGAGACAGAGAGAGAATTAATACAAATATAAAATCTGACACTTATCTGATTGGTCTGTTTATATTTCTGAGATGAGGTATTATGTACAGTATTTACATTATGCGGACTATTGTCCTCATTTTGTCGCCATGTTTATCACAACGTTTCAGCCGTTGTACGCTCCGGCCTTCTTCAGGTGGTTGGAATTTCGAACTGAACCCTTTATTTCGATCACTGGGGTAGACTGTTCTAGTTCCACGTGCCATGTTTGATGGATGTCAGTTATCTGTTATCTCCTGCTAATTTTCCGTCTGAAAGTTCTCCACTGCCTTAACCGGGTATTGAACTCACACTCTTTGGGTCCTGTCACTGGATCTAACCAACGCCTTTATCCACTGAGCCATGTGTCCTTGAGGACACATGGCCCAGTGGATAAAGAAAATTAGCAGGAGATAACTGATAACTGACATCCATCAAACATGGCACGTGGAACTAGAACAGTCTACCCCAGTGATCGAAATAAAGGGTTCAGTTCGAAATTCCAAGCACCTGAAGAAGGCCGGAGCGTACAACGGCCGAAACGTTGTGATAAATATGGCGACAAAGATGAGGACAATAGTCTGCATAATGTAAATACTATCTGATTGGTGTTAAATTCAGTCTATCTCGATTCTAGAGTTTCGTATACGGACTCTACCACAATCATTCTGTACACTCGTCAGCGGATACTGCCATAGGTAATCAGCCCTAAGTAATTCTAAATTAAAGTTTGACACTAAGCATTATGACACTGGTATGACATTTATTCCACTTGGTGTGATAGAAAACAGGGTGAACAGATATCCAAACCTTTCCTCGGGGTATTAATCAGAAATTACCGTATTCAGGATCAGATGGAATTCGATACTGTTCTATAGGTTCTAGCTTCCGACCTGATAACCAGGATGTTACCAGGCATCTTCAGAGAAATCAAGAGATGAGGAGGAAGAGGGATAAAGCGATAGAAGAACGAGAGGAGTTGATCGATAAGCAAGTAGACTGATTAGTTTCGTTATAAGTATGTTTCTACTATTATGCGACTCATGTTTCTGTTCTGAAATACAATGGATAATATATGACTATCCCTCTGATCAGATCAATATAAATCGATGCATTAACATAGGATTTAGGATTTTCTTGCATTCAGATGAAAAGAAATGCAGATCCAGAAGTAAATATATTTTCTATACCTGTGATACGGAAACACCAATGGATATTTTGTTCCTGGAAAATCTAATCACTCATTTTATTGATTATAGGTTAAAAGATGAGTCTTATTTTTTTTATATATATTTTTTTTATCAGAGTATTAGCATCGGATTGAACAAATGTTTTTCGAAACAAAGAAACGTGATCCTTTAAAGGTTTTAAAATAATCTGGAATATTTACTGGGTATAAAACCGCCTACTTATGGATAGATGATACATTGAGTGAGTACACAAAATATAAAATGGCGCAAGACAGATGAAACTTATCACAGGATTTATCCAACGTTCCCTGCGTTCTATGAAATCTATAAGTCCTACTAGGATTATTATTGAGAGGCACTGTATTAAGTAAATAATGTTATCATACGTATATGATATCATGTTGATCGTTGACACAAAGAAAACTGCAAGAAATTCTAGGTAAGTCTATAAAGGAAAGCGGAGAGAAAAAACTGAATACCAGCTGTAAGACAGATGTATGCTCATTATCAAGAGTAGTAATGAAAGGTTTGTTTTTTTATGTAATGAAGATGTCAAATATTAATATATATATATATATATATATATATATATATATATATATATATATATATGTGTGTGTGTGTGTGTGTGTGTGTGTGTGTGAACATAGAAGTCAACATATATATATATATATATGAAGAAATATAGTCTTAAGATATGCTATATTTATGGGAAAGAGGGAAAATTAGGAGGAGATAACTGTCTGTTTCATTCTAGACGCAATCGTCAGGCCACGTGCGCTGTTATTTTTATCGGCTATCATATTAACAGCACTCATGGCCTGACGATTGCCTCTAGCATGAAACAGACCGTCGCCTTTAAGAGTTGACTTCTATGTTCACTTTTATATTTACACACGCTCCATCTCCAATACTGAGCACTTTATCCCATAAATATAGCACATCTTAAGACTATATTTCTTCATATATATATATATATATATATATATATATTTATATAGTTTGTGTGTGTGTGTATTCAGGCAGGATTTTTTTAATTAACACTTCTCGTTTTCACTCTCGCGTAGTCATGTGTGATGTCATGAGCCGCGGTGCGATTTTCGATTCCAGCGTTTCGCATGCACTATGTTTGTCATTGCTTGAAAATCTTCCATGCAAACAGAAACAGACTATCATTATTGCTATGTCCGTGTATTGTTTAATATATTGTAATGTAATTGTCATCTTTCATGATGTCTTATGCAAGCCGAAAGCTTAGATAGGATTAAAAATCATGTATCAATATCGTGATTTTCTTTCGTCTTTCAATGATAATGTTATTAAGCTTATCAGACAATATGAAAGGAATTTGCATAAAATAAATAGACAAAACTTGTCTATATTATTTAATGAAACAATATATATATATATATATATATATATATATATATATATATATGCGCGTATCATGCACTGTAATGTGAATTCTGAATACGTAATTTTGAAGTTAATATAACTACAGGAAATGGCTACATAGTTTGACCAACGACGTAGCCAGGGCCAACAGCCAGTCAGTTATGTGCTATGGGGGGATTAACGATCATGTATCATATCTACCTGTAGACCAGTTGTCATCCAAGTCTATAGAACCCAGCTATTTACTCATAGCTGGTGAGAGAAGAGGCAGTTTCATACATTTCACCAGGGTATTACACGTGGATTTGACTCGAATTCGAACTCGGCTCTCCGATTTCTCAATCCGAGCCGCTATCCATTACTCCAACGTGTCTCCAACAGTGCATACGCGAATTTGCGGATGATATATTTGCTTCAAAATTAGGTCTTAAAACGCCTCATGATACGCGAGTATATACGGTAATTAATATTTTTTAAACAACATACAATTTAAATAGAATCTTAATATATATATATATATATATATATATATATATATATATATATATATATATATATATATATATATATATATATATATATATATGAGTAAAATACACAATTGTAGAAGAAATAATAACTAATCGTTTATTTTAAGGGATGTCATCCTGGCGCCAAAATTCTTCAGAAATATCTAAACTCTCAGCTGTATAGAACCGCTGTCTAAGAGCAATGCTTAAAATGGCCTTGAGCGAGTGAGGCCTATGTGACTTGGGGAACACTACACTTCTCTGAACGTTGAGGACTGGCGTTACAGAATCCCAAACAAAGAATTGCACCAAATAATAGAAACCAAATGATTTTTAACAGCAGCAACACCTAAAATGTATATCACATTTAACACAAAAAGAAAATAATGACATATTCAAGATGGTGACATTCTACACTGTTTCCAATAAAAATATTTTAAATGGAAACCATCATTAGTACTGGAAAAGTGCAATAACAGCTGCTGGAATTGGGAAACCTTTTTACCTGAAAAATTGTTTTAAAAGAAAGATTTTATAAATTTCAAATGCCAGTAGTAGTGGCTGCTCATTCAGTGAATGCCAAATGTTTCCTTGTAAGGAAACGGTTAATGTTACCATTACCATTTAAAAAGTATAATCCTTTTCTATTTTATTCAAGACTGCTTTGCAACTTTAGAAAAGACTCAAGACCCCCCACCCCAAACAACAAAAGGAAAAACAATTCTTTGATAAAACTTTCAACTGCAAAGTTTCTCTTAGCAGCACAATGCCACCTGCCATTTTAATCGAAATTCATCTAGGGTCTCGTTTTCAAAGACATGAGGAATCTAGTGGCTTCTTTCAGATTTTATGTGAATCTTAAGACATTGGTTGCCCTGAACGAAATGGATTCCCACTAACAACCTTATGTTCAACAGGGAGAATTTTAACAATAAACCGGAAGCAATTATTACGACTTTTCAGTAACAACAGAAAAAATACGAAGTTCAGTTTTGATGTCAAAACTTCCGGAAAATTTGATGATCAACGGAAACTGATAAAAAGGAAATATAATTTGAGAACATCCAAAATCAAATCCTTGGACCTTTCATTTTTAAAAGTCAACAACAACAATATTATGACTGTCTATATTTCTGAGATGAGGTGATTATGTACATTATTTACATTATTCGGACTATTGTCTTCATCTTTGTCACCATATTTATCACAACGTTTCGGCCGTTGTACTCTCCGGCCTTCTTCACGTGGTTGGAATTTCGAACTTAACCCTTTATTTCGATCACTGGGGTAGACTGTTCTAGTTCCAGGTGCCATGTTTGATGGATGTCAGTTATCAGTTATCTCCTGCTAAATATATAAATATGGCGACAAAGATGAGGACAATAGTCCGAATAATGTAAATAATGTAAATATTATGACTGTTTTTAAATCTCCACAATTCGACGCTAACTGAGGTTGCCGAGCTTTAAGAATATTTAGAAGAAAAGAATTAGAATCCTGTAACTACGGATTTGTATTACATGAAATCGTATGACCCTACACGATATTATTTACAAGAGATGCTCTTTAAATATCTTCACTAAGGTCAGAAAAATAAGCTCAAATAGACAAAATATTATGTTGTTGCAAAAATAATGACGTACTAATGTCGTTTTTTGACGTATTTTTAACGTCAAAAAACGACATTATTACGTCATTATTTTTGCACCAACCTAATATAAAATCTATTTATTTCATTCCTTGGTGGTCACTGAGGAAAGTTTATTTTGCATAATTACAGGTTCGCTGGCACAATTGTTATTCAGTGAGTTCTTTGTTTAAGCACTTTGGTCGATACCTATTCGAGATCTTGCTTAAGGTAACTCTGTCGGTTTTGAATTCAGTTATCCTTCACCTAGGATGGTTGAAAACTAGGGCTAGATATCAAGATCTGTTCTGCTATTTAAACTATTGTATGATTGATTGATACATTTACCAAGTGAATATCACGAATTAACCAGAATTACATCTCGGTATATACTAAGGAGGTTGAATGACTGAAATGAGGACGAAACTCCCTGGAACATTGTTTTTTTTATATCAGCTTCGTATTGGACAGTAAGTGTGTATAGATCACAGACGGACTTCTTTCTGTCGCTCTATGTCTTGTAATGATCGATTTATTTGCGCTTTCCTGTGTATATCTTTTCTTTGCCAATTTTTTTTCTAAATGAAATCCCCGAGAAATATGTTAAATCATAATTTGAAGAAAGATAGTCCGTAAACTGATCCCTGTTCTTTTCAGTGCAGATAAGAAGTTGAGTGCATCTGTTGATGCCACGATTAAAGAATCGAGTCTCTACTCAATCAATGGCGGTGTTGAGAGGTAATCATGGTTAGTAGATGAACGGCCGTTGGAAGAAGAGATATGAAGAGCTGATACGACTTACGCTTCACAAAAGATATCGGTATACAATGCGCTGTAAGCAGATTAAGTAGAAATGGTATTAGTAGTGGAAAGAAGCCTAGTTACAATGACAAGGTGATAAAAGCCCCGCCAGGAATGTGAAAATTTACAATCACACAATGATATGATGTATCTCCAGGTACAGACATTCACCTCTTCACGCACACACATACAGACACGCGCACACACACACAAAGGTCTGTGTATTTAGATAGCATATCTACATTTAAAATTGTTTCCTTGAATAATACAGACGTATTGTGTCTACTTATTTTTATACTGATATTTATTCAGTTGCCTAATGAATTTCTTGATTCTAAGAGGAATCCCATCAAGGAAAGCGACATACTTTTTGTTAACCCAAATACTTTCCATCCTTTCCAACTGCGATAAAATCCGTATTCCATTGTGATGGTGTTTTTTTTTTAAAAAAAAAAACTCACGCGACCGAGCTCTTGAATTATTTTCTTTTTTTTTTTTCTTTTTAGCTATTGAATTTTTTTACAAAACAATATTTTCAATATAAGGGTGCTGATCGGAATTTGTAATTGTTAGACATCTTAATATATTAGGTTGCTATATTCCTAATAAATTCTGTTGTTTGTTGCTTGGTTGATTTTGATATAGGGTATTGTGTAGTATACTGGTGTTGTCAACAAGTATTTTGCTATATTGTAAAGATGGACAGAATATATATATATATATATATATATATATATATATATATATATATATATATATATAACACCAGTATACTACACAACACCCTATATCAAAATCAACCAACGAACACAGGAAAATACTTCATAAAACTAATACAAAAACACTTTAGTAAAAATGATCTTTTAAAAAAGATATTCAACAAAATGAATTCAAAAATTAGATATTCTTGTATGAACAATATTGAAAAAATTATTAGCTCACATAATAGTAAAACTTTGAGATTTTCATGACAATTCAATACAAATGGATCGTAATGCAACCCAAATGAAAGCATCAACATATAATTACAGGACAGGGTCAGATTTCCCAACTGAAGGAGTATGCATGGCGTAAAATGTAATTTATGAGGTAACAATTTTCCCCAAAGATAATTTTGAGCAGAAAAGGATATACATAGGAATATCGGCGGCAAGTTGGAAACATCAACTTTATAACCACCGCAAGTCCTTCAAATATAAATGTAAAAAGAACCAAACGGCACTGCCAAAGCATTATTGGGAGTGGTTGGATGGTGGCTTAACCCCACAAATAAAGTGGAAGATAATCTCGAGAGCCAGAACTCCAATAAATTTCAGAGACAGATGCGACTTATGCATAGAAGAAAAAATCCTCATAATAAAACATAAAGATCCGGATGTATTACTAAACAAACATAATGAACTAATTTTTAAATACCGACATAAGAACAACCTAAATCTAACTAAATATATTTAGGAATAACTATAGAGGAAGACTAATATTACATGATCTTGTTTTTTTGTTTTGGGAAATTTTGCTATACACACATAAGTGCGAACACATAACTGTATGTATATAACTATGTAATTGAACTTATACGTCTTTTGATATGTATATGTATATGCGTTTATATAGAAAGATAGTCATGCATGTGTTATTTTTGTGTATTGTGGCACATTTTTGGAGTGGGTGGGTATGGATATGGATATGTATGTATATATACGTGTATGTATATAGATGATCTGTTTTTTGTTGTTTTTTTTTAATATATGTAGTTATATGTATATATGGGTGTATATATGAGTATTGTGGGTATGTGGGTACATGTATATGTGTGGATGTGGATGTATACAATTTTCATAATTTCTATATATGTATGTGTGAGTGTGGATGTATATATATAGATGGGTACATGTATGTCGTTCCATACATAGTGTATGTATGTATGTATAAATATAAGAAGTTGTGATTTCATATATATAATATGGGAGAATATAGATATAATAATGTAATTAAGTATGCATTTTGATATGTTTTTGCATGTACGCACATGTGGGTGGATATATAGGTATATGTATATATTTGTGTGTATGTGTATATGTGTGTATATGTGTATATGCATATGTGTGTATATGTCTATATATGTGTATATGTATGTGTATATATATGTGCGTATATATGTGGGTATATGTGTGTATATGTACATGTGTATGTATGTATGTATATCTACATGTGTATGTATGTGTATATACATGTGTATATATATACATATATGTATGTGTGTATGTGTATATGTGAATATATGTATATATATGGATATGTATGTATATGTATGTGTGTATGTGTACAGATATGTGTGTATGTGTATATTTATGGATACACAGAATATTATAAAATAAAGACTTACAGTCCTGTTATTAGTGTTTTATCTCATTTTCTCATTTAATATTCTCCAATTGGAAGTCTGAGTTTAAAATTCTTTATATTATAGAGGAATTTTTTTTAAATTGATAATTTAATTTAAATTGAAATGTATTACCCTTTAATTATCATTATTGATGATAAAATATTTAAATTGGAAAAAATTTTGATATCTAGTTAGGTGTTAATACATGAAGTTACCTGCGTATATCGGCACGTGGGTACTTGTATGAGTGACTGAACATGTAAAGGAACGTCTGTATATGTGATATTTGCATGGGTGTGTATACAGTATATGACAGAGCAAGATCTTTAATATTACCTTCAAATATTAATCCATATTAACTTAACTAAAATTTAAGTAAAAGAGATTACCTATCTAGAAACAGTCACGAGTTAAATTCACGAACAAAATTCAAACGGATAGAGATGGCAACTTAATAATCAATAATAAAAAAATTTAGAGATTAAAAAAAAAACTTATATTTTAAAATAAAATTTTATTCTTTTAATGTACTTTCTATGAATATTTTTCTAATCGACTATTTCATAGAAAATTCCCAAAATTTTAATAAATTTAAATCACTAACAAACATCAAATTAAATTATCTGTAGACAGTTTAGAGACATTCAAATTTATATCAAACATTATAATCTTTATGAACCCCCAAAATAACACTTTCAAAGTAAAACAAAATAACAGCGTCTATTTCTAGCCTTTTTTTACAAAGAAAATTAGTGACATCTTCTCTCTTAACTTCCTTCTCTCTTTTTCTCTCTATGGGTTTTTTCTTCTCTACCCCTTCCATATCAATATATAACTTCTGTTAAGTTAACCGTTTAAATGTGTCAATATCTAGTAACTCACTCATGTCTTCGCTCCCCCGTCACTTCCTCACTTCGTTAATTTACATATGTTTAATACAGCCCGTCAAAAATGTGTAAATTAACTTTTCATTTTTTGTTTGGAAGTAAAGTCTGATGATCCGCAGTGCTTTAAAAGGGCTGTGGTGAAATAATTTATTACATGGAACCTTAAAGTGGTCTGTTTTTATCTAAATTATATATATATATATATATATATATATATATATATATATATAGGTAACTATACTCATTTCGAAAAACCTTCGAATTTTTGATTTGCCAATAATCAAATCAATCACGAAGGAAAAAAAGTTTTAAAAAAGAAAGAGCCAGAAACATAAATATCTGTCGAAAAAAATCGCACAGATACAGGTTTAAAGCCCAAAGAAAAAAACCCGACACGAGTAAACAACTAAAGAGCTCAATACAACCGTAGAGCAGGCCTAGATAAACCTAGTGAGCCAGACAAACCTACCCAGGTTTCACCTAAGCGGATCGTCTGGGAAAGCGGGCTAAAAAGGCAAAAGAGAAACAGCATATTTATAGGCGATAATCAAAATCATACCACGTGACCAAAGAAAAAGAAAAACACAAGAAAAAAACAACACCGGGGGAGGGCGGGGGGGGGGTAAATATTTATTCAGACGACTAAAAGGGAGGGGGATAATTAAGACACGAACAATAAAGATGGAATGACAATACAAACGGGGAGATTAGACCCAATTCAATAACCAAGATTTTCTGTGCCTACATATGTTAAGAATCTCGGTTTTGGAGTTTAATAGATCGTTAGGTTGATTATATAAAGCTATGGCTATTAGGTTGGTGCAAAAATAATGACGTAATAATGTCGTTTTTTGACGTATTTTTAACGTCAAAAAACGACATTATTACGTCATTATTTTTGCAGCAACCTAATAATTTCTCCTCTGTACATAGCTTACAAAATTTTTGCCCTGCTTTATATTTGGGACATTTTTCTTAATATTTCTCATTTAAGGATGGGGTCTTTATTGTTTTCTTGTCTAGTTTTCCATATATAGGTGGATAGCGTGGTACTATGTTTAGTTTTTTCGTTTTTGAAACTACTCGTGTCATTATAATACTTTTTTTAAATATCCTGAGTAGCACCTATGTATACTTTAGGGTTTGTATCCTCCATATCCTTGTAAATTTTCGCCTGTAGGGGGCAGATATTTTTGTTCCTACAATTGCAACTAGGAGGGCTACTGCGTGGATTATCCCTAGTTTTTTTCTTATTCAATCTACTAATTAAGGTCCCTATATTAGGCATGTAACAGTAACTAAATTTTACATTATTTTGGATATGGAGGATAAAAAAAATGGTGAGTGGAGTTAAAAGCGACATAACAGATACTAAAATGCTCGGAAGAGGCGTAGCACGTGGAACCAGAAAAAATCTAGACCAGTGGACAAAATAAAGTCGAGAATATGGCACTGAATATGTGGACAGCAGTTCGAACAATGAAAAAAGTGTACATTATACAGCAAACTCTTATTTTTCCAATTTATATTGAATTTCCAACAGATATTGAGCAATGAGATTATCATATATTTGTTTTCCACACTCGACAAAGAATTCGCAATCTAATTCCTTGGTTCATAAAGTGATATGCACACCACGCAGATGTTGGGCAATTTGATTTTAGTGGGGGTGGTACAATTCGAGAATTAACACTGACTTTTTCTTGTGAATCCTCCGTGTATGAGTGTGTGAGAGATTTAACATATATGGTGCAATATGCTGTATGCATTCATAAAAATATTTGTATATACGTACGTCTGTAAATATGTATGAACTATATATATAAGTTATAAATCAATATATATATATATATATATATATATATATATATATATATATATATATATATATATATATATACATATACATATATATATATATATATATATATATATATATATATATATATATTTATAACATATGTTGATTATAAAAGCACTACAAAAGTTGCAATTTTGTTTCGACACTTCTGTCGTCTTTCAGTGAAATATCAAAGTGTGGAGACAAAATTTCAACTTTTGTAGTGATTCTGTTACATGCATATGTTATAAATTTGAATAAATATTATTAGCACTCTCTAAAGAATAGTCTTTTTGGTTATTGGAATTTTATTCTATGTGTACCAACGCTGTACTTTGATATATATATATATATATATATATATATATATATATATATATATATATAGTTGTATGAACACGAGTTTGTGAGCCTGGGTTTCAGGCAAAAGCGTGAAACCCAGCGTCACAAGCTCATGTTTAAAATGGTTTATTTTTTAAAATTGGATTTATTTATGCTTGTTAAACTGTATTTGGGGTGAGACTCTCCAAAGCAAAGGCACACATACACACATGTACGAATTTTCTCCACAACAACACATCCATATAAACAACCCGAGTTTCTCTCTCTCTCTCTCTCTCTGTTTCTCTGTCTGTCTGTCTCTATCTCTCTCTCTCTCTCTCTCTCTATATATATATATATATATATATATATATATATATATATATATATATATATATGTAAAATTATAAAATTAAATTATAATACTATTGCATATGTGCAGGCTCAAGTTCTTAATGGCATTTTAGTCTTCCTCCATGAGAATTGGAGTTCACTTTTTGAATAATAAGAATCATATTTTACATCAGAGATATGCACCGGTATGTCAAGGATTCTTAGATGGGAGGTATGTCTAAAAAAATGTCGGCAAACACTAATTTAATTCCACGTATTGAACGAAAAAATTCCCCAGATACAAGATGGCGGGAAAGAAAGACGACAGTTATCTTTTCTGTTTAAAGTATTCCATTTTTCTTCAAAACTCTGCTCAATTTATTTAACTATTTTCCAACCTGCTCAAGCTTTTATTATTTTCTCATCCATTGTTACGCTGCTATTTACATAATCTACATTCAGACTATTCTAGTCTTTGTTATCAGAACATTTCGGCCGCTGTTTCTTCGGGCCTCCAACAGGTCTATATCGATCCAGAAAACCTACAGAAATGTATTTAATTTGTGGGGATAGAATGTTCTCGCTTCACATATTAACCCTGCCCGGCTTAGGGATTGAACCCTGCAATTACCATGTCTCCATTTCTCAAATGGACGATTTTCTCTCTCTCTCTCTCTCTCTCTCTCTCTCTCTCTCTCTCTCTCTCTTCTTTTGATGTCTTTAATTACTCATCTGATCTCGTCTTGTTGAGCCCATATAACATGCAGTAACATTTATTTGATACACCTCTGATCGCTAAGTCATGTGTTCTATACCCGTCATTAAAAAGCAGATCAACCACACATCGTATCTATGACAAAGAGATTGCGAACAGGAGATATTTTTGAATGCAGGGGCGCTATATAATTTAGTGACGAAATTTTTAAGCATAATTCCTGCGAATCTGGAGTAAATATATGATATAGCTAGACATGTATGATTTTTTTAATTGATGCCGTCTCAAGACATTCTTATGTTAAGAATCATTTCGGTGTCCTCCACATGAGGCTGAAAGGTGTAGTCGAAACCGATGACGAGACAAGATACTGAT
The DNA here is from genome assembly GCA_963932145.1 of Acanthosepion lycidas. Taxonomy (NCBI): domain Eukaryota; kingdom Metazoa; phylum Mollusca; class Cephalopoda; order Sepiida; family Sepiidae; genus Acanthosepion; species Acanthosepion lycidas. Next base: position 97,911,397 of record OZ010586.1, on the reverse strand, counting down.
CGTACAAAAAAAATGAATACAATGTGGAAAAAGAGACGCTTTCAGCAAAGAGGAAGCAACTATTCTGATCGGCCTAAAACTGTACTAAATTAATCTGGCCGTCGTCTAAATCTGCATATTCAGCAATGATTTCATTACTCTTTCAATGTGGATGAAAGAAGCTATTGATGATTTTGTTCGGACTTGAACCGGATACATTCTCGGTCGACATCCGGTTAATTTTTGGCGATGATCAGACCCCAGATATGCACGAAATTAGGGACTAACAAGATTTAAATTAATTGTAATAGCAATGATGGGATTATCCTTTGCCTTATGAGGAAATATTCGGCATTTTTTTTTTACCAAACATTTGAAAACGCTTGAAAATTAAATTAAGCTTTCTTTAAAACATTTTTATTTATTTTTCTTATTTTATTAATTTTTTTAAAAATACAATTTCTGAAGTCCTTTAACAGTTATCCCTCTTTCTAGTACTGGTTAAGTTTTCCTTCCTCTTGTAACATACCTACGGACGGTAATGGGTATGTCCCCATTCACATAAATACAGTAGGTGGTATGCAGTTAGAGATTCGTCGCCAGTTCTACTGGTCAAACTTACTGCCTCCGCGCAGAGAGGATCCCTAGACGAGACTATGTCGCAGGGCAGAGTCTCATCTCAGGAAACAGCTCCCCGACTCCGTTTTATACGGGGTCTACGGGGAATTTTTGGCCGAGCCTAGGGGATCGGATCGGATGCCTCATTTTAAATTCGGTCTTGTGCCACATCTGATCCCGACGGGAGGTTGATAGATATCCTGCAGTTGGAGATTAGCTTCCAGTTTTGCTGGTCAAACTCTCTGCCTCCGCGCAGAGAGGATCGCCAGACGAGACTCTGTCGAAAGGCAGAGTCTCATCTCAGGAAACAGCTACTTGACCCCGTTTTATACGGTGTCTACGGGGAATTTTTGGCCAAGCCTATGGGCTCGGATACCCCACATTAAATTCTGCCGTGTGCCATATCTGACCATGTTAGACGGTTGGGAGATATCCTGCAGTTGGAGATACATTGTGGAATTCACTTGATTCACTTCTAGCAGTTGACTACTACTTCTACGCGCCGCTGGCGAATCTTATATGTGTCGTTCTTGTTCTATTATCGTTCATTACCAACCTTCGTTTGATTATTCTATTCAGTAACCTTCCTTATGTTACAATACTTCCTAACGTTTTATTTAAGGTAGTGTGGAGAGTCAACATCTTAATTATATCCTTATTTACTCTTCGAATTATATGTCCTAGACATTTTTGTTGTTTCTGCTCTTGAAAATCTCTCAGTAATGTCATTTCACTCACTGTTTCTCTGTTTCTGCGGCGGAAGTCAGTCATTCCAAGATACAATGTGCTCATTCCCTTCAATGTATTTTGAATTATTTATCTGAGAAAATGGTTGGAAATAGCTGATATACATATACAGTCTATCCATACTCTTCTGTGTTGTGTGCCATATATGACAATCATATAAGAGTTAAGTGGTGTGGCTATTTAATAACATGATTCGAATATTTAGTTTAATATCTTTGGTTTTGTAACATATTTTATTGTATAAAACTATGCCAGCTACTAATTTTTCTATGTTCAATTTCATTATCTCCTATACTAAAATAGTTTTATTTAATCCATATAGCTATTTATTTGAATGATTTTTTATTTATTAATTCAACATTAAGTGTTTTGTATTTCTTAATCCATCCATTAATGACTAACCAAACTTTTAGTGATTTCAATCTCACAAATACCGCAGGAGTACGCTTTCGAGGAAGTTTTCTCTTTCATCGATGATGAAACCAAACTTTCAGGAATCCTGTGTAATCATCATAATTGTTTTGTCGTCCCGCCGTTTTTGGAGGCGCGACAGAAAAGCATCTCCTTCCATCTCTTTCTGACGTAACACATTCTCATGATGTTACTCATGTTAATATACAGTGCTGTTCGATAAAGGTGACTCACCTTATCCTTTGAATTTAGCTCAAATTTTGTTTCATCGGAAAAGAGAATATTCTTCCAATCCTCTACGGTGAAATTTTTGTAACAGTGAGCCCACTCAAGTCTCCTGGCTTTGTTGGCTTTGCTTATTAGCGGCTTAAACCTTCGTGTACAAGATTTGTAGCCTTGTTATAACAAGATTTGTAACCTTGTTCTGACGGACTGTTGATGAGGCAAGACTAACACCTTGCTCTTCGCTTAGACTGGCTGCAATTTCTTGGCTAGTTATAGTCCTATTCTTCGCAACTTCTCTCTTGATTGCCCTGCCAGGTCTATCATCAATCTTGTTCTTTCATCCCCTTGTTTCCTTCCTTGGAGCAGGAGTGGCATCATTATGTGCCCTAAGCACTGGAGAGACAGTTGATTGAGAGGTTATAGCAACTTCTGCAATTTCTCTCGTAGACTTACCTGATTTGAGAGGGCAATAATAGATGCAATAAGTGGTTTTGATGCGTGTTTGTACCCTTTCATCTGGTTAGTGACTTGCGTGGCTATTTCAAGCTGTTTTTATACTGTATGAGGCTTTCTGGAATATTCTGGAAAACTCTAGATTTAATTTAAGCTGTTCTAGAATTCTCTAGAATATTGTTCTGAGTGTATTGTAAAATAGTTTTCAATATTTTGTCAAAATCTCTTTAAATTTACCAGTTTAATCATTAGAATGTGATATCTGAATCACTTTTTTTACACAGAGTTTTTTCCTGAATCTCATTTATATCCAAATTTATAATTATCAATAGAATACCTTAGGGTGAATAAACTTTTTTCCTAGGTGGTCGGGAAGGGGTCTTTATATTAGTAACATTAAAAATTATTTAACCCCAAAAACAATAGACAGAAAATAAAAAAACAATCAGGTGAGTCACTTTTATCGAACAGAAATGTATGTTGAATATAATACACGCCAAGTAATTCAAATATGAAACATATTCTGTGCATTATGTTTTCTTTTTTTAAGTAACTCCATTTTCGAATAAAATAAAGTTTATTTAATTTATTTTAACCCTGTAGATTTTCAGAATGCATAGTTGTCGGAGAGAGAAAGAACTTAGGATATGAGATACGAATCAGCGTTGTAATATCGTCGTTGCAAAAGAACCATGATAATTTTAATAGCTGGCATGTGTTTCATCTGATAACGGAAAATATGACACCAGGATACGAAAAAGCACTTGAATACAGAAATATGTATTGCAAAAGCTAAGCAAAACATTAAAAAACACGAAAATGTAATTAGAAACAAAGTAACTAATCCTAAACTGTTATGTATTATCAGTCCTCTTATGTGGCAGTGGATGCTGGATAAATTCTCCACACATAAAGAAATGGCTTCAGACGATAGAAATGTAGTCCTAGTGAAGGGTGCTGAGAATCCTATGGACTGATCATTTGAGTAACAAGGAAGGTTTAGGGAAAGTGGAAAACGAAGAGTATCAAATAGAGAGAAGCGACATTTCTGGAGACGTAGGACAAGAGGAATAGATTGGAACAACGAGTAACATTCCGTAAACTAATCGCAGAACAGGGATGTGCGTAATAAAAAAAAGCATTGTTAAAATCTACAAAGGATAGAAATATCTGGAGAGACATGATCGTCCATGACCTGAAGAGATACGAAATTTCAAGTCAATATTCTCGCTGAGGAAGTAACGTATCCATTTTTGGGTCGGTTAAGTACCTGGATTTAGATTACGTGTAAATTAGACTTTGAACATTTATAGGATTTCTAATCCATCAAGTTTAAAGAAACACACCTTTGCCTCTTCACGTTTGGCTTTATCTGACCAAATGTCAATGCAAATCTGAATACGTCATATGTCTGATTACGAAGAGACGCACTCGAAGTAAGACTACGTCCATCTTGGTAATAAAACAAGATAAGGATATAATTTAGCAAATCCGCGTGGTAGGCATTACAATAATATCTTATAACTAAACTTTAGCAAGTTGAAACTTGAGGCAACATGATGTGTTTCTACGGAAGGATTGCTAAGACTACCATGGACAGATCATGTGACAGAATTCCAAAGCTGCATTGAATAGCGAAGGATTCCTTCAAAATTCTTTAAAAAGTTAAGAAACAAGAACATTTATATAAAAACAAAGTCCACTGAATTGTTACGCGTGTCCAGTGAATGTAGGACAATTTCCTTAAAGACGAAGAAAGGACATTTAAAAAAAGAGATGCGGTAGTACAGAAGGTAGCCCCTTCGAGAAATCGTTTGCATTTATTACAAGTAGGAATACGTGATTGTTATAAAGGGATCTGTTACGCTGGTATTACATAGCGGTGCCTCTGGACTATAGCGGCAGAGCATGCTGGTGTGTACCATCGAGAAGATTGAGGTTTCACATGGTATTTTCGAGAAAGAATGAAAGCATACATGTCGGCTTTGACCAAAGATGAAAAACTCAGTGGCGCAATTCTCATTTTGAAGTTTAAAAAATATCACTCCATAGGACGTCTCAAAAAAATTACACATTGACTCACACTCAGCATACTGGCAACGGAAATAAGTCTCATGAATAGTAAGTTCCTGTTTAATTGGTGACTGGAATGAAATATCAATAGATTCTACAGAGTGATCGGGGTTTCCAAGATGAGAGTGTTACGACGGTCGGTAAGAACTGTTTCTGGTCTTCTTCAACGATCTTCGAGATGTCATCAGTTCCGAAGTAGGCATCCCCGCAGACGACACTACTATTTAACCCTATCTCAATCGTAAATTCAGCATTGCTGGCAAAGCTAGCCTGGCCACCGTTCTTGAAAATGACCTCCAATTGGTGAATGACTGGGACAGGAAATGGCTTGTAAATTTTAATGCCTCCAAAACGAAACTGCTCTCATTTACCCACCATAGAGAACCCTCCCTGCCTCCTGACTGCATGGATGATGACCAACTCCATAGCAGCGTCCCTCTGTGCCTTTCTGGTCTCACATTTTCACTGACTTAATGTGGAACATCTACATTGAATCTATAGCTTCATCTACTGCAAGGAAATTTGGTTCTCTGTGTCGAGCCAGGTTTTCCTCACCTTAGTCTATCTTCCAAATCTACAAATCTACCATTCGTCCTTGCATTGAATACTGCTGTCATATATGGTCTGGTGACTCCGCTGTTTATATCTAGGTCCTCGACAAAATCTAGCGACATATATGCAAGAAAAAAATCTGGAATATTGGTCACGTCTTTGTTGTTTTTGTTTTTGTTTTTTTATGACAGCGTTTTAGCTGTTGTACCCTCCGGACTTCAGGTGTTGGTTCAAGTCTTCGACAAAATCCAATAACGGATATGCAATGTGGTAGGTCCTGACCTGGCATCTCGTCTCCAGTCACTTTCTCACAGACGTTATATGGCTTCCTCTGACTATTCTACAAATATTTTCATGGAACCTGCTCTGACGGGCTATTTTCACTGGTGCACCAAATAAACATCTCGGTCACATCCAATCACTGTCAAAACAGTTAAATATAACCAACCCTTCTACACCAACAGCTTATTCTCTTGCCCTTCTCGATAGTGGAACTTCCTTCCTCCTACTTGCTTCCCTGATAGCTATAACCTTCAAGTATTCAAATGTAATGTCAATCGACATCTTCTGATGCCTTGATCCTGATACCTGTCCTTCTCTATATCCTTTCCTCAAACACCCCTCTTTACTCTTGCTCTCACTCCCTGTAACTCTATGCATGCTAGTGGCAAACCCGCCTTGCTTGGGGGGAAATGCTTAAGAAAAATTAAAAGAGCGAGCGGAGGAATTAAGAAATAAATTGAGAAGCCTGTTTCTTGGATTTGCTAGGGAAACAAGTTGGGGAAGCCACGATTTTATTAAGGGATTAAGTAATGGTAAAATGTTATGTCTGAACACCGGCTATATAAGTGATATTAAAATGGTTAAGCCACATGTCGTGGTGACCATTAAAATCACCGAAGACAAAGCTGTTTGCAGATTGTTGGAGACATGGTGCCGTTTCTATACTGTCAAAGATTATATCTAATATACTGCAGTCCTTGAGAAGAGGGGGAGGAAAAAGAGATAGTTAACAGAATGTAATAACGAAAAACGAAAGCACATGAAAGAGTTGCCTGGAGAATCGAGTGACAATTGCCTTGCCAGATTATCCCGGTTGTACACACCAAGGCCATCCATGTGAATGCTGGAACTTTTTTCGGACAAAAGGGAAAGATAACCTGAAACAGAGAATATCTTCCGAAAGATACAAAGATATCTCGCGACCCTTCCATGTGAAAAGATTCTAAACTGCTGATTTTGCAGTGAATGTCACAAACATTGGAGATCCATTAAACATGGCACGTGAAACTAGAACGGTCTACCCCAGTGAGCGAAATAAAAGGTTCAGTTCGACATTCCAACCACCTGAAGAAGAACGGAGCGTACAACGGCCGATGCATTGTAATAAATATGGCGACAAAGATGATGGCAATAATCCTAGATTTGTTCTTCCGCGGGGGGAGAGAGGCGTTCCATGTTGACCCTTGATCACCGATCCGATATGATTTTTGTCTGTAAACATGATTTTTTTTTGTTTGTTTTTGGGGGTTTTTTTGCATTTTTCCTTTATCGCCAAGGGATAATTTTGTTCAAGATACCACCTCTAGGACGTCTGCTGATCAAAACTAAGGATATCTTCTTACTCATGAGTCACGGTTATTTATCCAGATAACATCCAGATATTTCTATGCAACGGGGAATTATTATTATTATTATTATTATTATTATTATTATTATTATTATTATTATTATTACTACTACTACTACTACTATTATTATTATTAACTTTTTTCTTCTACTTCATAGTATATGTTCTTCTACTTCATGAATAGTTAATGTGATCCAGGTGTCAGTGTGCAAGCCTCTATCTTTGCCCACACAAAAGAAATCTCATATACACAAATCAGAAACTACCTCAGAGAATTAAAAAGAAAAAGTTATCTAAAATTTCGAGATTCAAAAGCATCATCCAGTCCAGATCAGAAGAGTGTATCTGATAATAGCAAATAAGAGGAAAAATTGCCAAACCCTTCATTTTGTTTCCCCAGAAACGCAGAGATTCGATATAAAAGAAACTGAAAAGATAGATATGCATATGGACATTACAGCATGGTTGAGAACATAGTGAAACAATGTAAAAGATGACGGTTGTTCCAGTAATTATCAGAGCATTGTGAACGGTCGTGTAGTGATTAAGAAAAATTATTGGCTATCATGTCTCAAGCCGAGACAACTCAGCAACAGAAAAATATAACTTTTTTATAACCAAATAAAAGTGATTTATTATGGATTGAAAATTTAATTAGTGAATATTTTCCTTACATAAAGCGAATATAATTTTGTTAAAATTGTTGGTTTATATGTCAGTTTTAAAAGATAAGAATGAAAAATAATTATACAAAAGTTGTTTAAATTTGTTTTATTTGATAATAGTTCTTAGCCAAATAATTTCAATAATTCACAACATTAAATATATTATTTTTCTAAATATTATGTTGGTGCAAAATTAATGTCGTTTTCTCACATATTAACATATTTGAGAAGACGACATTATGCACCAACCTAATATATTTTAGAATGTAGATTTACTTTACTAAAAATTAAATTACATTATGATTTACTTTATTAAAAGTAATTAAAAACAAAAACTGCATCATTTTTTTTTGACATACATTATAAAAAAAAATTAGCCGAGGTACCAAGAGTTGACGAGACATACATGGATGCAATTGTATAACAGCAACCCTGTAGACGCGCACTATTTTGTCTATTTTGTGTCTGCCTGCGTCCCCGCTTGCTTGCATTCGTTAGTAAACTAATCAACTCACTCCCCTCATCTTTTTCACGATATGTCCTTCACAAATGTTTGATTGTTCTTAATACAGGAATTCCATCGATAAATCTTATATAGTCGTTGCTCGAGGTAAAATTTTGTTAATGTTTTAGATATTCAGTAAATTTCTTATGGCCGTAGCAACTTTCAAATGGTATGGTATATTTCATGAATCTAATGATCAGATAAAAACGGGGATGAAGCGTCAGAGTTTGATGCAACTGCAAATGCATGAACGCCCCCTCCTTCTTCGCTCGTTTATTGTAAGCTGAGATTAATAAGAGATTATTCCGGATTTTTTTTCCCTTTTAACGCTTCAATAACCCTTCTCAAACAATCTTTGAATCAAAGGTTGCTCGAATGCCACTTTAGGATGGAATCATATGAAGAAACTTGGCTAAAAGGTAAAAGCCAATATTGACCCAGTTTTTCGAAGATTTCGACTACTTAACTGAAATAATCTAAACCAAACATTCACGCAAGACAAGTTATGGGTCATATATAATTTACAATACAAATTTGGAAAGCATCGGATAAAAAACCAGGGAGTTATAGCCGAAAAATGGGCTTTTTGAACATTTTTTCATGGTTTTTCGTTATACGCGGAAAAGGGAACAGGACGAAACGATACGTATTTCTTATATGATGGCAATTTTTTGTGACATGTTTGAAGAAAGTCGGATAAAAAATCAGGAAGTTATTTTAAGTAGTACGGAAAAACTGATTTTTTCACAGTTTTTTGCAATTTTTTGTGTGAAGCCAATGTCACAGGAAAACTATGAAGCACTCTACATAAACCTCGTAACATGAGCTGATGTTTTGCATTAAGTGCAAAGAACATCAACTGATCCAGTAAAATTTCTGTTAACATGTAACTTATCCTTGGTTTATTCAAGAAGTCGCACCTACCTTCAGTTTTATTGATTTTTCCTCCAACCCCGAGGTGGCGTTGGATATTAAAAAGTTAGTCTTGACTTAATATGATAAATTTGTAACGTGTTTAAAATTTTATCGAAATCGGTCAAGACATGTGGACGTTCATAGCGTACAAACCGACAGACAGATACACACGCAGTTTTCTGTTTTATAGATAGAGATAATCAAAAATTTCTATGTTTTTAAATTATTTTTTATATGTGAATTTATATTATTAAAGATAAATTTCTTTATAATTTACTTTATTAAAAATAATTTTAAAATATTTACTAGTTAAGGTCTTAATCCTTAACAAATTTCTTTTATTCGGCTATAAAAAACGTTAAGTTTTTCTGATGCTTAATTGTCTCAGTCCTGAGGTGTCCGGCGGCCGGTCAGCAGTGTTCAGTCGGCATCAAAGATACTTTGCATTTTTCCTTAATGATTTGAAATTTAAATAAATGGGTGACATTTTCAGGAATTATTTAATTAAATAACTCAATGCCAGAAAATATTTCTTACACTGTATCGATCAGAGAATCCAGCTGCATCATACGACTAATCCTGGAGGTAACCTGCTAACTGCCAGAAGCAGATCCAAGTTTTGCATGACGCCGATCCATGTACCACAAGTATATGTATAATTAGAACAAACTGGATGAAAGATAGATATTCGGATGAGATTTTCGCCATGATGCTTATGCTTCTTTTTCATTTTAAGCGCAATACTAGACTGTCAACGAATTCTCACCAATATACAGTAGAGTTGACTAGTCCTATGTTAACAGTTGTTCTTCTCGCGCTTCTAGCTTTTGGAACTCTCTTCCGGTTCCATGTTTTCCAGCCATCTTTAATCTTCAAATATTTAATTGCAATAGCAATCGCTATCTACTGTCCTTCGTATTACTCTTCTTTTGTTCTCGCTCATTAGTAAAGTTTCCGTTTTCGAATTCTTCCACACCCAGTAATCTATTGTGACTCACTGGCTTTACTGTCTTGTTTTGGAATGACGTCGTTTTAAAAAGAGTTCAATAAGGACCTACCCGAAAATTAAAGAAAATGAGTGTTTTATATCCTACCGAGAATAGAGACCCATGTTTGGAGAAAACCCCAATACTGCTTATCATAATTTCATTCTTTTTGTCAGTATTAGTGTATATACGATAACAATAGTTTCATTACATGTAGATTTTTTTTTAAATTTAGGGGCGAAATCTTAAAATGAAAAGGGAATCATAAATCAATTCTTGAATATACGATCTGCCTCTTAATAAATATACTGCGTTGACGTCTGGTCTGCTAAAAAAAAGTGTTTTGTAATATCAGTCATATTGGACACTTTCATAAAAGATAAATAAAAAACTTGAGGCAATAGAAATGTAATTCTACAGAAGGGTGCTGAGAATCCCATAGACTAAACATATGATTAAGGTGTAAATTTTAATGAAAACAATGACGTAATAATGTCGTTTTTTGGCGTATTTTTAACTTCAAAAAACGACATTATTTTTGCACCAACCTAATAGAATCATGAAATTTCTAAGACATATAATGAGCAAAGCATACCTAGACAATCTGACATTCACAAGATAAATTGAAAGCAGGAGAGACACACGAATGATTCGAGCAACATATCTACTAAGCTTGTTTAAATGGATGGCAAAAAATAAGTCTTACTATGATCCAAAAATGAATAGCAAATTGAGGTAAGCTATCATTGTCCACGCCCTGAAGTGACACCTTTTATAGAATAAGAATATGTTGGAAGAGGTTGTTTGTATTCCACTTTTGTGGCAGCCGTAGTTGTTCTGTTAAATCCCATTATTTCAAATATTATTTTGCAGAGTAAGTGATCTCTCTATATTTGTAAATATGGGCAGGACAATTTATTAACAATATTTACATTATTCGGACTATTGTCCTCATCTTTGTCGTCATATTTATTACAACGTTTCGTCCATTGCATGCTCCGGCTTTCTTCAGGTGGTTAGAATGTCGAACTCAACCCTGTATTTCGCTCACTGGGGCAGACTGTTCCAGTTCCACGTGCCATGTTTAATGGAAATCAGTTGTCAATTATCTCCTGTTCATTCCACTCTACAAGTTCTCCACTGCCTTAACCGGGTATTGAACTCACACTCTTTGGGTTCTGTCATTTGATCTAACGAGCGCATTTATCCACTGTGCCATTGATGGCTACAAAATGAGAACAATAGTCTGATTAATGTAAATAATCTACATAATACCTCATCTCAGAAATATAGACAGATACAATTTATTAACACTAGATTACTTGTCATTATCCAATTGACTTGGTACTGTTCTACTAAAGTTATGCCTAAGAGAGATATGACAATTTTTTTTTTTTTGTTGTTTAGTTATTTTTTATAGGCGTACGTGCCATTTCTGCTCTAATTTTGTTAGAAGATTTTCAAAAAGTGATTTTTCGCGCGATAGCATTCCCATGGACATGCCTTCTGCAAATAGGCCCTGTAGCAGTAAACCTCTCAAAAATGTAAATATATTCGTACTTGTCTTTATTTCATATTATTCTTATATTTATCACAGCTTACCATGTCTAATTCCTGTGCAATAAGAAAAATAAGAACTGAAATCATATTACATATCCCAGCGGAAGCTGCCTTACGAAAGCTACTTATAAAAAGGCATGGTTGAGTAATCGATACCAGATCGGATTGAGGAATCGGTGAGCCGTGTTCGAATTCCAATCACATCCATTATATTCAGTTACGTGCTAATAGTACCCTTGGGAAAGGTATAAATCCTCTTCTTCTCCCCTCCCCCACAGCTATCGGTAAGTAGAAGGATAGACCGGGTTCTGCAGCCTTGGATGGCAACTGGTCTACCGCAGAAAGGGACGGCAACCTACTGCGGGGAAAAAATCTGCCTCGTCAGTCAGCTATCGAAAGATACATGATCGCCTAAGCGTGCATCACGCATGGCACATAACTGAATAAAAGAAAAGAGTACTGGATTGTTAATTAGTACTGACCTTCTTATATACTGTACAATCTCTTCATGGCTGAAAAAAGACAGTTCAGAAAATAGGTATGTGGTTCTACAGAAGGATGCTGGGAAAATCACAGAATGATTAACTGAGCAGTGACAATGTTTTAACTTAAAAAGGAAACTTAAGAATCAGAAAAATAAGACAGTTGAGATTTCCAGGGAATATATTGAGGAATGACGGCTTAGAGAATTTGACACTCACGAGATATAGTGAAGGCAAGATTGACAAGGAAAAAAGCAGCGCATAACCTACCTAACGATTTTGTGTAAATGGTTGGCAGAACAGGAATCAAAATTTACTAAGTTCTATAAATGATAGGAAGTTGTGGATATCCATGATCGTCCCTAACTTGAAGTGACACGGTAAATAGAAGAAGAATGATGTTTACAGAAAAAAATCCTTTTTTTTGTGTGTGAACACGAATATTTTCTGTGAACCTATCTAATATGTTAATTTTCTACCCATCTTTCTTATGTGATGTCTTTGATCTGACTGTTTACATTAGGCAATAACATTGAAAATATAACAAACAAAAGTAAATGAGGATTGACGTTGAACTGCCATATTTAGACAATATAAATTTTCTATCGAGACGTTTCAATTTATTAAATTAGCATTGAAATAAATAGGGCATAAGGAAAGTGGGCTTAAAGAATTTGACAACCACAAGACGTATTGAAGTGTGTTGGTGATTTTTTTCATATTGATGTGTGGTGGGGATTTTTTCATATTTTTTGTTGTTTTTATCCTTTATCATATAAATTTATATATTTTCTTTTATGGACCGTGCCCGATCGGAACATTGGCGACTATGGCCCTACACGATATTTTGTCCTTGTTGCCTCTTTAATTTTTTTTTTTTTTTGTTAACACTTCTAAAACTTTTTCCACCACCCATTTACCAAAGATTGCTTGGTAGTTGATGCGTTGTATTCCTCTGTCCCTTTTGCTTTCAATCTGCCTTGTGAGTATCAAATTTCCTAGCCTTCTTTCTTCATTATGTGTTCTAAAAATTTCAACTGTGAATTTATGTTATTAATCATAAGTTGCTCAAATGTTCAGTTTTTGGTATTCTCAGCATTCTTCTGTGGAACAACAATTTTGTGGTTTCATGTCTATTCATCTATAAGGAGATTATCTTCGATTCGCTGACATTTAGGATGGTTGGTATTCCACAGCAGTTCAATACACTTTTCGTGGTTTCTAACTGCTATATTCCGTGCTAAATGAATAAATACATAACACCAGGTGGATACTAGAAGAAAGGTTTATTATACACAAGTACAATATGAAATACGGTACAGTTATAAAACACAGGTCAATCTAGTAGTGAGGGCCACTAATTGGAAGGTCGGACGTGCTTTCGCCGTCTCGCTCTTCACTCCCTCTCCGAGTCTCTCGTAGACGGTCGACTTTATAGGTACTTACTACCTATAGTGTAATCATTCATGGGGGTAACTGGTTATTCCATTACATCACTAACGAAATTGTTCTTTTTCTTAATAGCTTTGCTAAGATTCTTAATTTCTTTGCTTTTGGAAAACATAAACTACTATCACAATGAGCCTTCGGATTTCAATGTAGCTTTTTTTCTTCCATTTTGGTTTTGAATTCTCCAATTTGTAATTTGCATGTTGGGCTGTTCCTTTTGCTAACAACCATGTATTCTGTCTTCCTTTCTTCCCACTTTCCTTCTCTATTTTCTGTAGAATTTCTTCTAGTTTTCTGTGCCAGCTATCAACACTTGATTGTTTGCACATCTTATTTCGTTTATTGTGGTCAACGGCTTCTTATTCTCTGAGAATCGTCTTACTATACAGGTTGAATAAGTCTAAGGAGAAGAGTGTCCTACATTCCTTTCTATTTACTGAATATTTTCTATTCGCATGGAAGCTGTTTCTCTCAGTATAGTTTCCGGATTATTCTCATATTCGCATCTATTTCAAGGTTATCCGTTGTTGCTATATATCTGCTGATACAGCCTAGCTCTCATTGTCGAAAACTGATAGCGTTCAGAATAAATTATGTGGACTCGTGGGTAATGAATTATTTCACCCTGCAGCCTATCATCATATACGAAACTTTATTTTTTTTTGCTCCTCTACTGCTAATTCCATGTCGGATATGCAAACAAGATACAGTTCCAACAATTCCGACCTTTACATCTAGAAGCTGCCATCCCACTAAAATATTCGACTTATCTTCATCCTTTTTATTTTTATTGGTTTGGAAGAAGTTCTATCCAGACAGCCTCATCCCCAGAACAGCCATTTTGTGGAACAGACTTCTGGGTGGATGTTTCCCCAGATCAATAGCTTTTCTAATATTATTTCCAATGTCAAGATTCCTACCTTGAAACTATTAAGGAAGACATTCTGACGACCAAAATAATGCATTTTCTTTAAAGTATTCTTGATAGAATCCATTATGGCTATTGCAGGATAACCGACGGGACATTCTAGCCTTAGTTTAAACATGCCCTCTCGGAAATAGCGTTTCCTACTTTCAAACTAGCTAAGGGAGGGAGAACCGTCTTTCTCAAGATACAGTCGTTTCTGTATGAATATTTTGATTGAGGAGTCATGATTATTTACATTATTTATATTAGGATAATTTTCCTCATTTTGTTATTTGCTATCACAACGTTTCGGCTGTTGTGCTCTCCAGCCTTCCTCAGGTGTATATTGATCTTGGAAAACATGGACAGCAGAAGTAGCAGCAATCAAAATATGATAGAAGTTGAAACATAATCAGCAGCTTGGTTAAATTTAAAGCTAACTAAATTTACAGCAGCAGTTGGCCTAATCGACAAAAAAACGTCGGGTTGTGAATATCTTGACGTAGCTGTTGTAGTCCTGTCCCTGGTACACACAGTGAACCCTTAAACTCACTGGAAAATGGGCGAACAATAACTAAACAATACTAAATGAGAATTACTGATAAGATATACTAAATAAAAAGGCGATATTCTAGCAGTAGAACGAGAACAATCTAACCCCGTAGATTAAATAAAGGGTTCAGTTCAGAATGTTATCTAAAAGGGTGGAGGGCGCAACGATCGAAACGTTGTGATAACAACAACAAAGATGAGGACAATAGTTCGAATATAAATAGTGTAAATTGCACGGATTTCTGTTGTACCTTCACGTTGCGGGGTATTTCAACAACAGAATAACGAGGTTTCGTCCGTTGTACGCTCCGGCTTTCTTCATGTGGTTGGAATATCGAACTAAACCCTTTATTTTGCTCGCTGGGGTAGACTGTTCTAGTTCCACGTGCCATGTCTAATGGATGCCAGTTATCAGTTATTAAAGGGTTCAGTTCAGCATTCCAACCACCTGAAGAAGGCCGGTACCTAAAACGGTCAAAATGTTGTGTTAAATATGGCAACAAAGATGAGGATGATAGTCCGAGCAATGTAAATAGTGTAGATAATACCTCATCTCAGAAATATACAGATCATAACGAGGTTCCAAGATGCGCTAATATTTTGTAAATTGGATTCGTAGTAATCATGTTCTTCATTTTCTTTATATTTTGCTTTTTAATTTATGACTGTTTCGTTCGTACGCATCTTAAAATCCTCCCACTAAAGTTGCTTTTCCCCGCTACACTGTAAAGAGTTTGCCTCTTTCCATTTGATGTGCTTTATACTTAACCCGGTCTTAATGCCATACTCACCCGCCGCCTCATCTTGCAGCTGCAGATCAGCAAAGGCCCGTGTTGTTTTATCTCTCTTCATCGCTGTTCCAGTCTTTCAGCAACCCTCAAGCCAACGAACCTGATTCCTTGGAAAGCAAAGTCACTCACTTACACGAACTCCATTCGACATCTGATAGCATGAAGTTCCTTTAAACTCTATCAAATGTTCTTGTCTTCCCAACCTGTTTTGTTTCTTATATAATATCATTATTTAACATATATTTTAGTTTAAAAAATGATACGATAAAATTTCTCCTTTTCTTCTTTCCTCGTTCCATTGTTTTAGAATCTTTCAAATATTAACTTTAGTTTCGCTTTCTTCTACACTTTTACGAATACTATCTGCGAGCTTTAGAAAATCAACATTATAATTTTTTAATGTTTTTTTTTTTTAACTTTCTTTCTCCTTCCTTGTTCAGTTGTTTTAAAATTCCATATTTGAACACCGACATTTGGTATTTACTAAGAAATTAACTATTCAATCCATTAAGCTGTCCGCAATTTCTTTTCGTTTTTTTTTTGTTTTGTTTTTTATTTTACGATATTTTCTGTTATTATCTACCTTCTTATTTTCTTTACTTAGTTTTCATTCTTTCAACTTTTCTCGGAATCAGTTCATTTATCTTCATTCTAAGATTTGGGGCTTGTTGCTTTTAATCATTTACCGCTTTACGAAGATAATTTTAAGAATTAACAATTTAAATAACAGATAATTTAATAATAATTTAAATAACAGATAAATCAACGCTGTGTGTTACGGATTCAATCGATATATCACAAAAATAACTCTGACCATACTTATATCACGGTGTATTTCTTGGATTAAGGCCGCATCATGTTCAAACTTTGGTTCCTGTACAATCACTGAAGTTAAACAACCCCGAGCATGGTCAGTGCCTAGATGGGTACAAGATAATTGCAATGAATAATGACTCTGAGAACTGAGTTCCAGTTCCTGTTTTGTTCCTTATATTCACTTTGGAAAGTTATGAATCCACCTTTTCTCCCTACAGCTATGGGTTAATTAGTAAGACTTGTATCATTAAACTATGATTACCTCCAAAAATAAATTATTACAATCTAACATTATTTTCTGAATTTAAATAACCTGTAAGGCTTTAGAATCAATCAATTATTTTCATCTTCTTCTTCTAGCTCTTCTTTTAATGAAAGTGTTGCTGCTGCTGCTGATGATGATGATGATTATTATGAGGAGGTGGAGGATGATGAAGAGTACTTAATTCGCACCTGACAGAGTAGCCATACACATTTCAACATTAAATGACCCAACAAGGACTGACATGTCGCAGATTCAAACAACCATTTACTATAATTGATCAAGAGAACCGCACTCCATCAATGTGACACTGGAGTATGAATATACGATGAACCCCCTCATGACACCTAGTCTGATAATTATTTACGTGACGTATGCATCAAAGTCAAGCGATATATTGAAATGTTTTGACAAATGTAGCGCATATCCTTGTAAGTGTTTGAAATAACTTCAAGATGAATATGCAGTAACCTCAGACGATTTCCGATTGAGGGTGTTCCTCCGAGTTTTTATGTGTCTCTCAATTACCTTAGATACCTTATCCTTAAAACTTTAACAATAAAAATCGTTTTGATTCTCAGCCATAAATATCCCCAACTAATCGCGTTCTGTAACAGAGATGCAAAATTCGACAGCACCCCAGGAAAACACTTTGTAATGTTCAAGCAATTGATAATGAAGGAAATTTACTGTAGCCCATCTTAATTCACTAATATAAAATGTAGATGTTGAGATCAGATGCAGTTTAAACCAGAACTGCTGCAGCACCAACCTATTTAATATTAAAATGATTGTTTGGTAATATCTATCTGTGGTAATGTCTAAGGTGTTGTAATGTTGGTGACGTTCATTTTTCTTCTTCTGTTTCGTCGTTATATTATTGTTTTATATCATTATTTAAACAAAAGTGGAATATTCATTGACATAACTGGGCTTGTGCTGCCCAGTCGCACTTCATGAGTTAAAAAGCAATTACTCGGCCTTGAGGGGATAAAATATGTTCCATTTTGCAATCCCTTTCTCACAAATAAGACATTGTTAACCTCGCTATTTTCATGACACATATTCAAACGAGCTTCCTCCCTTCGTTCCACTAGTTCAGACTTTGAAATATAATGCCCGCCATGCCACGTGAAAGTTTCCAGTTCATCCTTATTGCTTTCGTTTCCTTTGGTAAGAAGATTGTTCAAATTTTGGAACAGTTTCCCGAGTAGATGTTTACCGAATACTACCGTCACAATCTCTTCAGATGTAAGGTCAATCGTTATCTCTACAACATTCTCATAATATGCACTCGATACTCCTTCTTTGTACGCTGTTATTCAGAAGAATTTTACCTTGACTGGCTTAGATCAGTATTTTCGCAGTTTCAATCATTACCCTTCTTTGTGCCATCGATAATTTTTGTATTTTCCCAAGATCATTGGCTATTAAGGTCCGTTCTAATTATGACATAAGGGTATTTCCTTAGCACTTATTTTTCATTTTATGCGCACAATTCTGGTATTTTTTTCATTTTTCTTCTTGAGCTGCCATTTGCAGGAAATACCATTTATCATATTTGGCACAGTTTCTGTTCTTTGTTCAATAGAATTAATTCTGGCCAACCGCTTGAGATGGCTTCGTTGTCTAATTGTCTAAACTTCGTATTATTTTGCTTTTTATATTCTTCAGAACAGTTACAAATTTGTCTTCATACACCTTGAATGTGCAATTATGAAACGATATGACTTATTTTAGTTCTGGCCGGTGAGGACGAGAGAAGCTGCTTTTCCCTCTTCACTTAATACAATCTAACTCCAGGACCTTTCTCAATCCTGTTGCAGGGTTGACCTCCATCACTTCCTATCTCTGGCGATACTGGGCCATATGGAACCAAGGTAATAAATTTAGCCACCTTCTATTTCGTTTCCACTCTCTTAATGCCCACTTTGTAGTCTGAAACCAGATTTGGGGCCAGCTTATCTAATGAGATGTTAGTGCCGCGGCCAGCACATCTAATGAGATGTCAGTGCTATTTTTTTGTGTGTGTGTAATTTAGACGACAATTTATCCCTCGCAATATGTAGATCTCCCAGTAACCGTATTCTTTCCACGTGCATGCTTCCCAGGTATATAAGGTTTCGAGTCTTATAATACGTAATATCTAGAACAACAGCAGTGAATATAGAAGAGCGTAAACAATAATGTTCCTCTCTCATGAGTTTATTTTTTGTCTACTACTAGAAATAGTAATGGCATGCATGGATTCTCCTACTGATTTTGAAGTATGAGGACTTAACTGTCCAGTTTACTTTACCCACGAATATAATTTGATTATAGTGATGAATGTTTATGTAACACCAGCCTTACTTTTTGGAAGAACAGATAAAATCGAAATTGCGCATAGTCTGCCAGGACTTCTAGTATCTGATCACTTCAGGTTTTAATTCAGGGGTTTCTTTCTCCTAATCTGCTATTTAATCAATAACTGGATGAAAATGGATTCAATATTTTCCTAGGTGCATTACCGCGAAGTGAAGGGGACACGACTCTAACACAAGAATCGAGTTCCCTAATATTTGGTCTCGATTAAATCCTTCACTACAGTTTTTTTTTTCTTTTGAGTTCAGATATTGTTCTCCCTGTCATGTAAGTTGATGATGAACATGATTCGATACGTTTTACTTTAGGCCACTAAAAGTGTCTCCATTTGTGGTGTTGAGCGCCCATCGTTTCACTTCCATAATTCATAACCAAAAAAGCTTAAACAAGTATCAATTGGTTTCACTTGTTGAATTCGGAACAACTTCTGATCGTTTAGTGTTGTGGTTATAAATTACCTTCGTTGTTCCAAGATATATGTTAAAGCCCACTGGTTTGCTGACAGTGTGGGTAGCATTGTGCAACACAATTAGTTCATGTGGTGTATGGGTGATTACGATTTTGTCTTCTGCGTGGTTTACGTGGCAGAGGAGATCACCATCTATGTTTATTCCCTTGTTCACCTACTTTGAGTTTGTTGATGAGGGCGTCTTTTAAACAAGATGGAAACATCTATCTCTATTTCTGAGATGAAGTATTGTAACTAACTACATTATTTACATTCTTCGGACTATTGTCCTCATATTTATTGCCATATTCTCGACATTGCATGGCGGGATAAGTGACATCACTGCCACTGTATGATAAGGTTGAACTAATAGACAAAAGAATATCACTGAAGAATACGGAAACTTAAGGAATCAGAACATATGCTAAGCCACAAAAATCTGCTAAGCCGTCCAAGCATAGAAATGACGATAATATGGGAACGAGTAATAAGGAATGCCAGAGAAAAACAATAATAATAACAACATTGCAATATGCGCTCTGGTAAAAAAAGCATTAATGAGTTTATTAACTTTATAAATTCCCCCAAATATATACACTGATGTTCTTGTTAAAGGTGATAAATAGAATTACTTATTTAATGTAAGATTATCCATCAAGAATACACTATTTAGATTATTATAAGACACCCTGCTAAATTAGATGCTATAAAATTTTGAAGAAGATATCGCAAAAATATGTTTTCCCGGTACCTCGTAGCCCTCACAAATAGTATATTTCAGCGTGAAAACTTGACTAATCATAACAAATTCGCCAAAGTCCGAGAAGTACCAAATTTATGGTAACTATTTAAAATACAAGAATTAGAAGATAAGTAAACTCCCATTACTGAACTTTGATTTATAGGAAGCAGATTGTTTTTGGACACATTTCATAGGGAGGAAATATTATAAACAGAAAATTTCCATGTTCATTAAGAGCATTCATTACCTGTAAAACTATATAATAGGAGTAATCATTTCAATCTATTCAGCAATTGTAGTTATTTATCGTCTTTTCTCATTAAGTAACAATTATTTAATCGGGTGTTAAGATTATTGAAGTGGTAGTAATTCTTTCACATTAAATGTCCCTACCTCATCTCGCTTAGGAACAATTTGCAATTGCTGTTTGTATAAAGTTTATTAAAATTATTGGATATGATGCTAGTGTAGCTCTACTCCGTCGTATGTCCTTCACTTCGCTCTAATGAACTTGGGAAAATTTTGAATCCATCTTCATCCAGTTAATGATTAAATAGCAGAAGAGGCTGTTCCTCCAAATTAGGAGAAAGAAACCTCTGAATTAAAACCTGAAGAGAGCAGATACTAAACGCCCTGGCAGACTAAACACAATTTCGCTTTTATAAGTTCTTCCAAAATGTTTTGTATAAGCCCTCGCCATTATAATCAAATCTTATTTGTGGGTAAACTAATGTTTAGCCCATATACATCAAAATCAGTAGGAGACTCCATAAATGCTGTTATTATTATTACTATTAGACAAAAAGAAACTCATGAGCGACAAAAACTATTGTTTTAGCTCTTCTGTGTCCACTGCTGTTGTCCTAACTCTTACGTGTAATCAGCCTCGACATGTAGACACGTGATGTACCTAGGAAGCATGCCTGTGAAAGGAATAAGGTGACCCGTAGATCTACAGGTTGCGAGGGATATATTGTCGTCTAAAGTACGTAGAAAATAACACTGTAATCTTAATTTAACAGATGTTTACCAAAGTTACACAAAGATAATTTGAAATAATAATAAGTACATTTATTCACCAAAATCGGCATTATCTCCAACCACTACCTCTGCAAGACTACAGAAATCTTCTGGACATTTTCCTTGCAGAAGTTGCTGAATGCTGCCATAATGCGTGGAGTTCATCTTTGGTGTTACAAGGAATGGTTTTTGGTCATTCATTTAACTGCGCCCCTCGCATCATAATTTCATAATAAGTGTAATTTTTCTCATCGCACCCTCTGCGTATATATATATATATATATATATATATATATATATATATATATATATATAAGGAACTTGGTAAACCGAATTGGTAAATCCAAAGACGATGAAATCCTGACGCTATTTGAGCAGAATCAAAATATATAGAGAGATATAAAATTAACCTCTCCCTATACTTTATATTGTCTGTTTAACTACCACTCTCAACCCCCTCTATTAAATTACAAAAATTACACTACTCACCAATTTCTAATCCCATTTTTTTCTCAATTCGTTGTTGGAAGTTTTACCTGATGATCCTGAATCCTTAAAAAAGGATTTAGGTGAAATAAATTATCGTAATGGTACATTAAAGTGGTTTGTTTTTCATTACATTTATATATATATATATATATATATAAAGAAATA